>OX371016.1:4200000-4727500 GCA_947308005.1 Yponomeuta malinellus | reverse complement strand
TCGCCGTCATCAATCTTATAAGATCGTAACAACTCATAATAACAGACCAATATCAATCCAACACTAAAACGCGTATCGTATGTGCATGCAACGTGAACATTCCTGTGAGGCAATTATGTTATAGGTGTAAACCTAGACGTGAATAAATGGTAAATTACTGGCGATGAATAAATTCTGACCGTAGACACTGCAAGTTAAGAAGATAAAGTGTGATTCATAACAATATTCGGTACCGTTGTTGATAAGATAGATAACTTTTTCGTAATACACATACATAAAGTCATGTCTTGGAGGGGTAGGCGAAGACCGGGCCTCGATTCTGTTAGTGCATTGTAGTATAATGACAGGTACACTGTCGTGTCACGTGACGTGTTTTTTCGTACTATTGAAGCCTAGAAGGTTTGATGGGTGTGCCCGCGTAGACTTAAAGCAGCCATGAAATGAAAACCGCCATGTTCATGCAGTTGTCATGTTACTATAATGCATTAACAGAATCTAGGCCCAGGGCTTACTTGACACGACGAAAGAGAAAGAGAAGAGGCCTGCGCTCAACAGTTAGTCGACATCTACATCTACATCTACATCAACACTAATAATAATATTATAAGGAGGAAAAGTTTATAACATTATAGGTTTGTAAGTTTGTATGTAGGTGGTAATCTCCGAAAGTACTTATCTGATTTCAAAAATACTTTCACGAGTAAACACTCTGATATAAAACTTGACACCGTAACAAAAGCCAAGTATGAGGTAACCAACTTCTTACTTGAACTGGATTACCAGAGTAGGTACCGAACATCTAATAACGTCGCCATAATTATTGAAATATTAATGCAAGCAATGAACTGATTTATTTACACCAGGCGAACTAGATAAACTCGCTTTTATTTTACTTTTTTTTTAGTTTTAAGTAAGTTCAAAATAACCACTTGTTTTTAAGACTCCGATTTTTATTTAAGTTTACAAAATGTAATTTCCTAAAAAAATTATTTATTTGGTTCGTTAAGATACAGGCCTAGTCTACTTTAAGGACCCCTGGAAAGAATGTACTTTACCTAAACTACAAGAGATGCACAGTTTAATAAATAAAATAATATACCCCTTACTGCGTATGTATAGTTATATACTCTTAGTGCATTAAACCATTTTTTTAACCGTGTGCCGCCGGATTAAGAATAGCGGCACTCCATTTCCTTCCGTGGATGTCGTAGACGGCGACTAAAGAAATACATTACCAGGAGACGGGCAGCAGCGTCTTCCTGAGATTCCAACAGCATACTGCGATCGCCAACCCGCCTGCCGAGCGTGGCGATCATGGCAAAACCCTTCCTGGTTAGAAAACCATGAGGAAGGCATTATGTCCTGCAGTAGGCGTCAAATGGCATTTTTTTTACTTTGTTTACTTTTATTTAGAATGGACCTTCAGGATGGATATGGGCCATATGACTGGCATTGTAACTGGTAATGTGCAAAGAAGGTAGGTTTCTTGGTACATTACCCAGTTTTGTACGGTGAATATTTTTTCTTTATGCATTGCTTGTAACGTAACTCAGTTATTTACGAAGAACAAAGGGCTGATTCGTTTACCATGCGAACGTATTCTCGGGCACTGCCAGTAGTACAATACAACAATGGGATCTGGTTGTGGGCTTATTAGATAGATAGATCCCGACCAACCTCTTTCGCTTCATCAGCGTCCTAGTCGTTGCACGCACGCCGGGTTTGGGTACTTTTTACCTTCATCGTCATCATCATCATCAGCCATTTGACGCCCACTGCAGGACATAGGCCTCCCTCATGGGTTTCCCTAACCACGAGGGGTTTTGCCACTTTTTACCTTGCCCTTCGCCAATACATCCTATCTGGTCGAGTTGTCAATGTGGACATAACGACAATATTGAGCGAACAAAAATGCAAAGCCTTCGGTCGCCTTCGAACAGTAAAATTTATTTTATCCTGCTCTGTTTCTAGTACATTGTATATTCACCAAACAGAATTTCTTTCCCAAGATTTAGGCTGGCAAAGGTAATACATCCTTTATGGGGCATTGTACACGTTTTTACAATAAAATCCCTGAAGATATAATAAGCTTGCCTGAAGTGCGGTTCAAAAAAGGTGTAAAGCGCACTTTATGCCAAAAGGGCTACTATAGCGTTTTTTTGTCCGTTTTTTCTCCAACTGATCTAGATTTTGAAACGGATACCTAGTTTTTCTTGTAACGTTCAATAAGTCACAGTTTCTGTGTTACTTTGAATAATTCTTTTTGACTTTGACTAAATTCTTTACGTTAAAATAAATTATTGATTTCTGATTTCTTAAGAATTCGACTAAATAGTTACTTAACGTATTTATTTATTTATCTGATTTAATTCTTTTAACTGCACCACGGCACGCACTCCGTGGTACAATTATGGGTTACCGTAGGCACTGACTGAAAATCAGCGCTGAGGGATCACTTCCTCAGCACAACGCTGAGTCAGCTGCCTTTTGTGGCAACTTAGATACAACACAGGCTACATCTATGGTCCTGTTTTATTTATTCGTTTTATCTGTTGTGTTTGTCTGTTTTTTTTCTGTTTTTGTGCAGATTATGTTACTTATGTGCTTATTTTGTTTCTGTGATGTATCTTGTTGGTATAATAAATGTCTTTCTTCTTCTTCTTCTTCTATTTCTTGTACATTACCTAATCAAAGGACATAAAAAAACAGCTGATAGGCGTAAAGAGAACTTTAACCGCCGTTGAGGAGCACCAACAGAATGCACATAAAGTTTTTACAATAAGAATTAGGTACAATTTATACTTCATATATGCCCCTTTAACAGCTGACAGCCAACAGCTGTTACGTAGGGTGTACGATAAATCGGTGGTAAAAATGGTTTTATCTCTTTAAATACAGGGTATAATGAAATCCTCGTATACATCCGAAAATAGCGAATTCTACTCAATACAAATTAATTATTACCATGAAATACGGATAACTATTACTATAGGGAGAACTTTAAAATCGCGAAAAAATGTCAACTGTACCATACTAAAGTTACTATCAATGGCATTAAATGTATGGACAATATATTTGTAATAATTGATTAATTTACCAATTACTTTATAAACATGTTCGGGTATTTTGTAGCGAATTTTAAGTTTTCTCCACAGTAAACGTTGTTCGTATTGACTAGTAGAATCCCCCACTTTCGCATGTATATGGGACACCCTGTACATTCCTATCTCGAGTTGTCTCGAGTTCCGTTGGTTATTTACAACAGCGAGTCTTGAAAACTAAATTTAATAGGAGCCTTTTTTCTCCATCTATAACGCCGTGGTTTCTTAAAAAAATTTGCTTGACCCGATGTTCTACTTTGGACTCTCATTTCGGTTATTCAAGAGATTGGGCTGCGTCGGTGTTACAAGATACGTAAGAATATAACTTTCGTTACTGACTCGTAGAAAAATATTGCTAAATAAGTTAAATTAGGTCACAAAACATACAATCTAGGTTGTAACATAAGTTTCATATTAGCATTATTAAGTTAAAATAAAGAGCTGAGAGCTTTGCAAAATAAGTGGCAATTAAGTCAGTTTGATGTGCAATTAATCATACTCAAATTATCATTACATTTAAATAGAACAAAATAGCCAGGCAACAATATTTACTCACCACTTAAAAAAACGTTTCACCTCCTTTTACTTTCGCACTGAAAGTTCACTGGCACTTAAGTATTTAAAATAAGGTAAGAAAATAAAATAACTTTGAAGTTGTTTTAGAAAAAGAAAATCAAAACTGGCTGGAAAACTAAACAGCGTGGGTTCTGTGAATTTCGAAAATGGAACGTCAACTTTTTAATTTTCCCGGTGCGTCGTTAGTGCGACGGAGTGGATTCGAAACTGGCGACTCCGACCGCATTCGCTCTCTCTTGGCTATCTGCAGAGACCTAAGAACCTTGAGAGCTGACACGCGATCGCTGGACTCCGTGAATCAAAATGAGTAATTATTAAAATAACATTATTCAAGTAAATTGCGTTATCTTCTATACTATAAGTTATCTTATTAAATTAATCCGACAATTAGGTTGTGAAATTGATAGTTATTACATAATAACACATCAGAACTAAATGTATACTTACAGCTACTTATTACAAATATTCGTACCTCCTACGATGAATATAAGTCACTTTTATGGTTTTTATGGTTGGATTAGAAAACAGTGAGTTATATTACTATAAGTTAAAAGACCTAAGAGAGAATTGCAGAGATACGATAAGAAAAAAAAATCGAGTTAGTTTTGAAAAAAACTTTTCTTTATCTAATTTTAATTATCAATCATCTGTTACAATGATGCCCCAGTCTGAATTACAATCTGAAGGTGTCATGTCTAAACGATACGCAGCTCTTTGACAATGACGTCGAAGTGTGAGGAACCTTTCTCTGATATTTCGTACAAATAAAGACTAGTGCAAGTGTAATTATTGTGGATGATTAGCATTTCCTACACAAGAACCATCCTTGTTTCTACACCAATACAGTAGATTTCAGATGCTGCAGATTGGTGATCAGAAAATGAACGAATATTTATTATATTAATATGAAAAAAGTTACACCAGTTTAGGTGGCAGTCATACCTTATGACTATTGTCGAGTTCTATTTTTGAAGTTGTGTGAAATTGAAAGTTTATTGAACACCACCATATTACACACGTACAATAATAATAATAAATTATTTATTTGCAGAACAAGTCCAATACCAGTGAATAATAATAATATAATTAAGATCAATTAAGTAACTTCTATATAATAGGGGTTAAAGTATGAAATTGCTGTTTTATTGCAATAGGTTCTTTGAATTGACATAGAATCCTCATGGTTTGAGGTTTTCGAATGAAACTTTTTTCAAATGGTTTCTATATAATAATAATAATAATAATATCATTTATTTCAGACAATTTAGGTCCATATAAAAACAAACAAAAACAAAAACAAAAACAAAAGGGTGTTAGTAACAATTATAAACTTAACTATGTTAGTAGGTACTTAGCATTACTATTTACATGGATCAGACTCCAATGCGCCAAGAATCGACCGTCAGATCGATCCGCTATTCCGCGCAGGATGCCGTTGGTGCTGGCGCGCAGCCTGTCGAGCGTACCGGCGCAGCGCGCGCGCAGCGTGGCATGAAACCCGTCGGCGCGCGCACGCGCGAACATATCCGACGCACTGCACCAGCGCGGCAGCCGCAACAGCACCCTCAGAGCGTTGTTGTACTGGACACGAAGGGCGCTAAGCGACTTTCGCGTGTAATTAGTCCATAGGCTGCACGTATAGAGAGATGTACAATAAGCCCTAAACAAAGTTATTTTTACCTCGGCTGTACATCTACTGAACCTACGTGCTATCATATTTGCCCTGGTCGCCAGCGCCCTCCGCTCCCTCTCTATGTCCAAGTCATCCTTTAAGTCCTCGGTAATGATATGACCGAGGTACTTAAAGGACGACACTATTTTCAAGGCTGTTCCATTTAAGTAAACTGGTGGAACATAAGATGGACACTTTTTACCAGCCTTGAAAATCAACATCTCGCTCTTTTTCTCATTATATTTGAGACCGTGTGTTTGCGCGTACTGTTCACAGACGTGTAGCAACACTCTAAGTCCCCTGATCGACGGGCTCAGCAGAGCCATGTCGTCGGCGTAACTAATATTATTTAGGCAGATATTGTCAACAAAACAACCAACATGCGCGCCGCTGAGCGCCCCGATCAGCTGATCTACATAAATATTGAACAGCTTAGGAGAAGTAAGCCCACCCTGTCTCACTCCGCATTCCAACTTATATGGTTCAGATATCGCGTCTGCCCATTTGACAGTGTTAGTTTGGTTTTGGTACCAAAATTTAAAGATATTTATAACGTCTAAGGGCAAATTAGCTTCCCCAAGTTTGTTCCATAGTACATCATAACTTACCAGATCAAACGCCTTTGATAAGTCTAAAAAGGCGGCGTAGACTGGCGTTTTTCTGTCAACGTAGTACCCGACGGTATGTTTTAGGCTCAGTATCGCGCTTTCAGTTGACAGTCCAGGCCTAAACCCAAACTGTGCATCCTGCAGTTTTATGTATTTATCGAGCACTGAATTCAACAGACCGTCGAGCACTTTGACAATAGCAGTGGCCAATGAGATGGGCCTATAATTAGACTTACTCGACATATCTCCTGTCTTGTTTTTTACAATAGGAACTACTACGGTTTTAGTCATATCTTGAGGAAGATATGACTAAAACCGTAGTAGTTCCTATTCTGTTCTATTCTGTTCTATGATGTTCTTTTTTTAAAAAATGTGAAAAATTTGAATATCGACTTTCAATTGTTTTTGTTATTCAATTTAGACAAGAAAGATGGATACTGCGAAAATTCGAGTGATTTTTGAATACGAGTTCCGACGCTGAACTAACGCGGCAGAAACAGCCCGCAATATCAATGCTGCGTTGGGAGAGGGGTCTACTAATGAACGCACCGTGCGATTTTGGTTTAAACGCTTTCGTGATGGAAATTTCGACTTAAAGAACGAGCCACGAGGAAGACCGCCCACACAGGTGAATAACGATGAATTAAGAGAGATAGTGGAAGCCGACCCTAGTCAAACTAACTAGGAATTAGCGGCATGGTTTAACGTTACCTTACCCACAATATTGACTCACTTGCGTCAAATCAATAAAATAAAAAAATACGAAAAATGGGTGCCTCATAATCACTCGAATTTTCGCAGTATCCATATTTCTTGTCTAAATTGAATAACAAAACAATTGAAAGTCGATATTCAAATGTTTCACATTTTTTAAAAAAAGAACATCATAGAAACCATTTGAAAAAAGTTTCATTCGAAAACCTCAAACCATGAAGATTCTATGTCAATTCAAAGAACCTATTGCAATAAAACGGCAATTTCATACTTTAACCCCTAATATAATAAAACTGAATTTGAACGGATATTTACTCGTTTACTTTTCCATTTCCAACTTCTATATAATAAAATAAAATTCTTAGACATGTAAGCCTTTTAATGTATTTTGGATCTGGTTTATACAATAAAATGTTCTAATCTAATCTAATTCTATACAATTAAGAACGAACGAAATTGAATTAATAATGAAATGTCGGGACTAACTTAATTTAAACTTAAATTAGATTATTATTGGATTATCAGTTAGGCTCCAACATTGCCGTGATAGTGCTGCCAGGTCGCATGAAGGGGACTTTCTGGCCATTCTCGCACATTATGGCCTATTCTGGCACATTAAGGTATCATCATCATCATCAGCCATTTGAGGCCCACTGCAGGACAAAGGCCTTATGGTTTTCTAACCATGAGGGGGTTTGCCATAATCGCCACGCTTGGCAGGCGGGTTGGCGATAGCAGTATGCGGTTGGAATCTCAGGAAGACGCTGCTGCCCGTCTCCTGGTAATTTATTTCCTTAGTCGCCTTCTACGACATCCAGGGAAGGAAATGTAGTGACGCTATTCTTAATCCGGCGCCACACGGAAATTAAGGTATGAATGTTTGTGATACTGATTACTGATACCTCGTCAGTGGGGTAGGCAGATACCAAGGTTTGCCACAAGTGAATCAGGCGTAACATTGAGGTTAAGAAAGTTTAAGCATGTCCGCGCGAGTAGCGCGTTTTGTGAAATGTCAGAATTTAACAACTATGTACTTACTGTGGGGTGAGTCTCTTAAATGCAAAGTTGTCCAACAGAGTGGTATTAGTACTGCAATGGTTCTGTCATATACACTCTTGGTGGTCTACTAACCAATCTCATTCCAACAGTATAACAGGTGCAACTAACACGGCGCCTCGCGCCATTCAGTATTTTTCGCGGGAGATGCCTATTTAATTTGCGAGGGTTATACGGTTGGAATGAAATTGTACTGCTATTAAATAGTAGACTGCAAAATATGGAGCCTGCGGAAAAATTTAATTAAAAAAATTGAAATACTATTCAGCAAAATAGTGGCAAATAACAGCTATTAATAATAACATTCTAGTGGACAACTATGTGTTTATTAATTAGACTTAGGCACTGGCCAAGCTAACTATGCTGAACCCTACCAAGCTTTTCCAAATCTTCATCTGATTATGATGGTGTCGATTAGCTAATACCTACACACTATGGTATCAGTTTCAGAAATTGGACGTGTATTAAGCACCGAGCATAATAACATAATGCCTGACTCACACGGGCGTGGCTGCGGTAGTGATGGCGGCCACGGTCGCCGCCCATACAAAAAGTTTAAACATGCCACATGTGTAATGCCTGCAATGGATAATTTGACAAAAAAACATAATTTTGATCTCATTGGAGAGGCCATGTTAAAAGATAAATAATATTGATAAAGTTTTTTTCTACTACTAATACTTTTCATAATACAACCTGTAGTAAAGTAAAATTGGTACAAAAACCCTCCAAAAAATTGGACACACTTAATGTCATCACCCATTATGTCCCCACCGAGGGGCACGGGTCTCTTCCCTGAGGAAGGTATAGGCCATACTCCACCACGGGGGCCAAATCCGGATTGGTGGAGGCTTGTAGACTAGTGGCTCGTCTACTGTCAGAAGTTGTCAAGCCGCCCTAAGGCCTCTGACTTGGCTTAACGACTGCCATCTATCGACGGCAGCCGGCACCAACAGCTTAACGTGCCTTGCGAAGCACGGAACCGCTCGGAAAAATGCCACTAGCGTTAGGCATAGACGGCGACCCATCCATGCACTGAACGCGCCCTGTGTTGCTTAACCTTCGTGATCGTTTAAGATCACTCAGGCAGCCGGGGCTACGAGCGACTCTTAATGTGACGGCACTTAATATATGAATGAAAATTTTTTTTCGGCTGGCAACCCAGACCGAACAGCTGACATTGAAAATAGCTCTGTAGTTTTATCAGATTAAAATCAATTTAAATTGTGTTTCATGCTCATTATTACACGTTTATTAGTTTATTAGAAGTATATGAACAAAGTGTATATGTGAAAACCACACCAGTCCAAGAAATACTTGGATAATCATACCGGCCGGCTGAACTGTCAAAGTTCAAATTCCAACGACGACAACCGGGGAAGTATTGTTTTATTTTGTATTTGCACTACCTATTTATAGTTTATACACCACATACTAACTGCACAATAACTCACACACGTGAGCCACGTCCCGCACATACACTCAGGCACCGTTTTGGCTCTCTTTACTTGACAACAGTGGAAGCAAAGTTGATGACAAAACACTTAGCCTCAGCCAATAAAAACACATACTATACAGCTCTCAACTTACAAAGAACACGTTCACACTCGATAACATCCTGCTTGGTCAGATACTGACACCGATTCCCGGTCTTTTGCAGTAAAATGATGATCAGGGGCAAGTCGAGTGCACGAGATATGGAGCTGAGGCTGAAGGCCACCCTGATGGAGCTTAAGGCGAGCAAAGAACTTTGCAACACACTTCTACAAGAACGGGAGGAGAGTGAGGAGGAGATCCAGAAGCAAAACAAGAAGACTTTGGCACTCAAAGAAGAACTGAATGAGTTAGATATCAAGTGCCAAGATCTCACTGGTCAACGTGATGAGCTACAACGACAAGTCGACTCGTTTTACAAGTGCCACAACACTCACGACTTGGCCCTACAACGGATCCGCTCGCTAGAACATCAGCTCGGAGAGGCTCATCATGAGCTTCAACTAATCAGTGACCGGGAAGAAAAACAAGAACAAGCTAACACCATGGCTCTCTATAAAGAGGTAATGAGCGACGCCGGCATACTGACAATAGACATCACCTCAACCAGCGAGAAGTCCTGCCATTCAGACAATAAAAGTCATGTCACTATGAGTAGTGCAAATAAAATAAAGAAATACATAAAAACCAACAGATACATAAAGAAGGTGCAAAAACTTGTTAAGAAAGGCCGTAAAAGCCTTAATAACTTGCCCATCCACTATCAAAAAATCCAACTAGCAACCCAAGTGGCTGATTGTCAGAAAGAACTTGTCACTAGCAAAGTTGACCACGAGCTTGCTACAGCGGAACTACAATCTCAAGTTGAAGACCTACAGTTACAATTAATTGATATCACATACAAGTATTCGGCTCTACAAACACAATATGATGACTGCATCCCGATGATGAATGGTTTGATTGCGCTTAGCAAGAGTAATCTGGAACGTGTGGAGTCTAACTTGGACAACTCTGAAGAAGGACTGTTGCTGCCGTCTCTGTCACCAGTGTGCAACGTATCTGGAGATGAGGCCTCTCTACAGCCAACCTCCATGGAGACACGAAACATCGAGGCAAGTGGGCACTCATGTCTGATACCGTCCCTGGGCATCGCTGACCAACCAGCTACTGTACAGCTGGATCCTGCGTGCTGGCATGGGGCGGAGCCAGGCAGTCTGCCTGCAGCAGTAACTGCACCAGAGCGGAGCAGCACCACACCGACCCCTGATGCCATACTAGATGGACAGCCGCAGTCTCAACCTACCAGCTGCAAAGTTCCTGACAATGACACCCAGCACAAAACAGTTATCTACTCAGATAAAATAGGTGTAGGCTTAGGCAGTAGAGTGCAAAACAATTTGAAGCAACATGTAGAGAATATATGTATGCCCTATGCATCTTACATGCAGATAGTGAACTGCATGCTGCGTAAGGAGTATAATAACAATACTACTGTTGTGTTATTAATAGGGGACAGTGCAGGAATTAAGAGAGATGAACTGACAAATTATTATGATTCTATAGCTGCTCTTCAAGGAAAATTATAATCTGCGCTTTTCCTTATTCTAAAACTCTATCAGAGACACAAAATGCCCGGATAGATAAGCTAAACCGGCTATTATATAATATGACCTTTGGCCATCGAGACAAAGTATCATATTTTGATACGAATAAATTTATTCAAAACTTTATACTGACTAGGGACACAATGCACGTGCCCTTGTCTTCAAAGCGACAGATTGCCAAATTGTTGGCATTCAATATTTATGACCCTATTATTGTTAAGACAATAAAACAGGGACCAGTTAACAATACAAACTGTAGAATAAGTTCTACTAGTAAACCTCTATACTCTGAGGTTATAAAAAAATCTAGCATAAGTAGGTTACCCTTGACCGCTGATTTATACTGTCAGCGCAGACAAAAGAAAAGCCCCCCTTAAATAAATTAATTTTAGCTAATCAGAATATACAGGGTGGCTTTTCTGGAAAGTTATTAGAACTAGAGTTGTTCTTAGAACAATATAGAGTGGACATACTTTGCGTCACAGAGCACTGGCTACCAGAAACACAAATGAATTTATCTGTGAATAACTATCAAATAGGGCCAGTTGCTTCAATAGAAAGTCTGCAAGGCACGGGGGATCCTTGATAGTAGCAAAAAATTGTTTGAAATTTAAAGAACGGAAAGACATTTGCAGACTTTCTGTTGAAAAAGTAATTGAAATATCATGTGTTGAACTGTCTAGACACATTGTAGTAGCCATATACAGGCCCCCTACCATCGATTACAGTTCATTTGAATCCATATTAGAGGAGGTTTTGAAGGTAGCCTCTAGCAGTAATAAGAAAGTCATAGTCTGTGGTGACTTCAATATCGACTTATTGGTAGACTCGGCTTTAAATACCAAATTGACAATAATTTTCAAGTCGTTTAATTTAGTAAATATTTTCTTGGAGCCTTCTAGAATAACCGAAACTACTGCCACCTGCATAGATAATGTTTACTGCGATTGCGACTTTTCAGATAATTCTACAGTAAATTGTTTGAAGTTAGACCACAGTGGTCAAATTGTTCATTTTGAAATAGATAGAAAAAACGCAGAACAGGTTATCCTCTGCCGGCCCGTAACAAGTAAAAAATTAGAGTAATTTAAAGTAGACCTTGAAAGTAGCATAAAAACTCAAGAAAATTACCAAAATGCTAATGCTCATTATGTAGACTTTTTCAAAGTCGTGTCGGGTAGTTTTGAAAAAGATTTTAAATTGCGGCAGCTAACAAATAATGAGAATAAAGTAGGATTTAGTGAATGGGCAACCTCGGGTATCCGGAAAAGTAGAGACACACTTTATGAACTGTATGACAAAAAGACTTATACATATGACACCAAATTCATACAGCACGTCAAAAAATATTCCAAGTTATTTAAGGCCGTCTGCCATAAGGCTAAATGCGATCATATAAAGAATAAAATCTTACAGTCACCGAATAAAATTAAAACAATTTGGACAATAATAAATAGAGAAACGGGTAACACAAAATTAGGAGACCGAGATATTTCGCTTAAGATTGATGACAAAATAATAACGACAAATGAAGATATCGCTGCAGCATTTGAACAGTTCTTCACTAATGTTCCAATCGTGACTACAGCTCCGTTAGACTCGTCACCTGATCTTGCAACAACATTACTAAAAGACCATGTCTCCTCGTGCGAACACGATTTCTCATTTAATTACATTGAGCCCCATAACGTTCTTAAAAAAAATAAATTATTGAATCTTAAAAAAACCGAGGACTTGTGGGGTATGTCGGTAAAAATTGTTAGTTCAGTGATCCATGTCCTAGCTTTACCGTTAGCAAAAATTTTCAATAAATGTGTAGATGAGGTAGTATTTCCGGACCTCATGAAATATAGTAGACTAGTACCCTTATTTAAAAGCGGTGATAAACACGATCCAACCAATTTTAGGCCCGTCTCAGTACTACCAGTATTAAGTAAAATATTTGAGAAGATCATCTTAGATCAATTACTTACGCATTTCAATAATTACCAACTCTTTCATAGCCAGCAATTTGGTTTTACTAAAGGGCGGAATACAACAGACGCCGGAGTTATGTTACTTAAACATATTTTCAGCGCGTGGGAGGATCGCAAGGATGCAGTAGGCATATTTTGTGATTTATCAAAAGCATTTGATTGTGTAGACCACGAAACGCTACTCCTAAAGTTAAAACACTACGGAATAAAGGGTGCAGGTTTAGATCTTTTAAGATCATATTTAGAAGGAAGGGTCCAAAAAGCAGACGTAAACCGTATTAAATCCTCGGGTTCACTTGTAAAAATAGGAGTCCCGCAGGGATCTATCTTAGGGCCGCTCCTTTTCCTAGTCTATATAAATGATTTACCGTAAAAAATGTCTGAGAGTGTTATTTGCTGATGACACATCACTTATTTTTAAAATAAGGAGACAAGAAAATAATCTTGACGTTGCAAATAATGCTCTCTCGCAAGTACTAGATTGGTTCACAGCAAATAATCTGCTGCTAAATTCTAAAAAGACAAAATGTATAAAGTTTTCCTTACCTAACGTACGAGTAGTTGAGAACAACATAGTAATTGGACATGAAAAATTAGAATTTGTAGGTGATACTGTATTTCTGGGCATCACAATCGATGCAAAACTACAATGGGGTCCACATATTGTAAAATTAGCACACAGACTTAGCTCTGCAGCATATGCAGTGAAAAGAATTAGGGAACTCACTGACGTTGCAACTGCTAGGCTTGTTTATTTTAGTTACTTCCATAGTATTATGTCCTACGGTATACTACTATGGGGCCGGGCAGCAGACATTGAGACTATCTTCATCTTGCAGAAGAGAGCCATCCGATTTATTTACAAGTTAGGTAGTAGGGATTCGCTAAGAGATTTCTTCAAAGAAACTAACATCTTAACAGTTTCATGTCAATACATTTATGAAAATATTATGTACCGAAAATGTTGGTAGCCACCATAATGTTAATACTAGAAATAAACATAAATTGTCATTTCCACTATTTAGACTTGCAAAAGTTAACACATCCTTTATGGGGCACTGTATAAGGTTCTACAACAAAATTCCTCAAGATATATTAGAGTTACCTCCAACGCGATTTAAAAAATGTGTTAAGCACATTCTGTGCAAAAAGGCTTACTATAACATCAAGGATTATTTAGAAGACAAAGATGTTTGGCATTAAACAGTAGATTAATATTATTTAAAGGACGATTGTGACTAGTGTTCAACACATTCATGACTAATATTTTAAGTTGAAAACTCTGTTAATTAAGTTAAAACGTGTTTTGAAAAGAATAAATGTGGAGTTTCTTTGTTAGTTTCTTCTCCACATAATCCATTAATTGTGAAACTAACAACTTTGACGTTCATTAAGTAAACATTCTGTTTTTACAATGAATAAAAATATTTGAATTGAATTGAATTGAAGCATTCATCATTGCCTAATCTCTTAAAATAATGTTTTTATGTGCACGTCGTTATAAGAAAACGATTAAAATTCAATTAAAAAACTAAATCAGGTGAAGTTTACTTATTGCAAAAAAAGACCTAACGAGTTACCAAGTTTTTTTATTATTAGAGATTTTTCGGAAAATTTTGCTTCATTGAAAAAAAAACATATTTTTTATTTTTATTTTATGTCCTTTATTGAAGAATGCTCCTCATTTGTGTAGGCTGCCGTCGCAACCGCCACCGCGACCGTGGCGCCAGTGTGAGGCAGGCCTAACTTGGCCGAGATTGGCGTGGTCTAATCTCGGCCAAGCGAAGCAGATGTGTTACGGAACCACCAATCATTCGGATCTCGTAGATCTAACAATAGCACTTACAACTTAATTTTGTTCGCAGGTGTGCTGTCATAGTCATTATACAGGGTTATTTTTATTATTTAGGGACCCTAAAACAAAATATGTTAAAAGCATACTCATTTATTTACAATCATTAAAATTGTTCGAATGTGCAGGTGACTGGGATACTATATATAAAAAAAAGCCATAAGGATGAAACTGCTTCGTTGGTCTAGCGGTAACGTCTGATTACCATGCCGACTATAACTTCACAGATGTACGTAACTTATAGCACAAAGTCATTGGTACATGCCAGGATGCCAGCTGTTCTATTATCATCAGCCATTTGACGCCCACTGCACGACGTGGCCTCCTTCGTGGTTTCCATAAGCATGAGGGGTTCTGCCATAATCGCCACGCTTGGCAGGCGGGTTGGCGATCGCAGACTCCAACCGCAGGAGTCTCAGGAAGACGCTACTGTCCATCTCCTGGTAATTGATTTCCATCTGTTGTATACTAAGCCTCAATATCTGAATATATAAAACAACTGCAGTTTTTTCCTCATTTTGGAGTTGGTCCCCCTATACCCTAACAAAAGTGGTTTGTCTTGGTGAGCAGATTGACGTGTGCGCCGGTGCGATATACTTGGCGGCAACGTGAAGGCAAAAATCAGTTGGCGGTGGCGGCGGCGGTGTAATCGGCGTCAACGGCGGGTATAACCCTGGAGATATGGAGAGATTTTATTTTTAAATATTTAATATATTTATTTCCCAGTGTTATATTAAAACACCTTCAATGAGTGTATTATTTTTATAATTTATTTATTTATCATTTTAAAGTTTAAAATTAGGATTTTGGTTACACAATCTTAAAACTTGACGTGTATACCTCTGTATTGTTTGAAAATAAAATCTTTGTTGAAACGTGACTTGACGTTCGATTATTTTAATTGGTGTAAATATCGATACAAAAGAAACAGTTTTCAAGTTAATAACACGTTGTATAGATAATCCAGAAAAAAGTCAGGCCGGGTTCCAACGGTGGCGTTTTCAAAATATTCGGCGGCAGTGGCGCGGGCGCGGCGCACAGTAAAGTTCTAATAGGTACAACCTCTATCTAATATTATATTGTTAAAGGTTAGCCAGCCAAATATTTTGCATGATGATTGTGTGTTTTCTAAGATCTTTTGTAGGTAGATTCACGCTGGGGATTGCGAAAACTAATTATGTAATGGAACCGACCGAACCTCCAATAGTATGTTGGCTTTTGCCTGTACTGTACTGTACTGTACAAATAAAATTCAAGCACATATCCCGGAGGGGTAGGCAGAGGTTTGCCACTGGCCACGATCCTGACAAACCTCATTCGCTACATTGTCATTCATTAGTCGCCGCGAGCATGCTCACCAGTTTCGGGTAATTTTTATCCTGCCCTTTGCCAATACAACCCATACTTGGTCAGCAAAAGCCCACCTGGTACGTCTTTTACCGGCCCTTATAATGTATCTATAATAATATCAATCGCAAATGTGGCTAGCCAAGGCGGAGACGTCGGGACGTCGGGGTGACAGGGCGGAGTGCAGAGCTAAAGTGGGAGCCTATGCGCAGCAGTGGGACTGTGGGATACTAACCCCCGGTTTATCATACACTAACAAGCTGTTAATCTACTGTTAACACCTGTCAGTCGTTTTTTTTTTGTATGCACTTTGGTAAACTGACAGCTGTTAACAGTAGATTAACAGCGTGTTAGTGTACGAGAAACTGGAGGTTTAACGGCTGATAAAAAAGTCAAGAGTAATTTCTATTTCTTTTGTCAAGCTTCATCCTGTTCATAACCTATAATACAATACGTTAAGGGCATCTCAAACGGCGAAGATACTATAATATTTTATCTTAAGATACAATATCGCTCGCCATACAATTCGATGGACAGATACGAAAATATGAAAATATATATTATCTTAGTCGTGTGTGATGGTTCATTGAATTGCATGGCGTGTGATCTTCGCCGTGTGTGACGCCCATTATATCGCTAACGCCCGTATTCCAAGACGTTCCTGAAAGTCTTCCTCGACTCCACTCTTCCTCGTGAGAGGAAAACAGTATAGATAATAAAACGTCAAAGATTTCCTCCACTCGAACAAATTTCTCACTCAGGTCAAGTAATCAACTGTCAAAGCTAAGGTACTTGAGGTACGCAACCTTGAAACCTCCTCGAGAAAGAAAATCGGTACTTTGCGCAGTTTTCAAAAAAATTTGGGTGACGTGAGCTGTCAGTTCTTTTGTTTGACTGCACTTTGGCTAACTGACAGCCGTTAACAGTAGATTAACAGATTGTCAACCCCCAAGAAACCGGGGGTATTTTAGCGGTCACAGCCTAATGTCGGTGACATTACGGACGTTTGGAGATACGATGTTTTTCATTTACATGGCATTGTAAATAATAAGTCTCCGGCAAATTTATTTTGAGAGGACTTAATGTCGTTAAATTTATACTTAAACCCAAAAAATACGTAATTTTTTGCGAGGATTTGCTAATTGTAATGTCCTCATCAGATGAGGTATCTATCCAAGTTCAAGCTGACTCCTCATAATATAAGCTTTGATTAAACTAATAAATAAGTAGGTATAATGCAAATCAAACAGTTGCCGTGGTAGCGCAGTGGTAGAACTTGCATTCGGGAGGTCTTGGGTTCAGATCCCGGCAATGAGTTAGGTGAAGTTGGAGTAGCAATACCACTCGCTAACGGTGAGGAAAAACTTGGTGAGGAAACTTCAGCGCTTGAATTGAATGAATGAATGATTTATTGCCATAAACAAACATGCTTACATAGGTACATACAATAACAGTAAATAAAGAAGTGTGCGTGTGCCAATGATACTATTTCAGCGTTTGCTCCTGATTGATTCCAATCGTTCTGTCGAATGCTAACGCAAACACCGGTAGAACTTGGTGCGCGTAATTAGGCCTCCGGGCGTGGTCTGCGCGCGCGCATTGCCATACAACTCCATCTGTAGATCAAACATACGGACAAATATGACTTCAACATGAGTAGTACCTAACCATTTGCGGTCACTTGAGGCCTATTGTACAACATATATTTGAAAGGTCACGTTAGGCGTGAGACACACAAAAAAGACGCGGGGCGAGGGCGCGGAAAAGACGCGTCCTCTTTCCATTTCACTTTCATACAAAATGTACTAAAGGGATGCGAGGAAGCCCACACAGAAGAGATGGGGGGAGTCCAAGGGCGCGAACTCTATCTACGCCAGCGGTCTTACGGCGCGATTTCTGCGTGCGTGCGTGCGTGCGTGCGTGCGTGCGTGCGTGTGTGTGTGTTTATGATATAATGTACTGAAGGGATGAGACAAAGCCTACACAGAAGAGACGGGGCGAGGGCGCGATTTCTATGCAATGCGTCGCGTATTTTCCGCGCCCCCACCCCACGTCCCTTCTGTGTGGCCGCTATGGTTAAAACGCGTCGCGTCTTTTCAGAGTCCTCGCCCCACGTCCCTTCTGTGTGGCCAGGGCCGAAGACGCTTATGAAAGACACTATAGTTGTAATGTCAGCCTATTGGCACAGTTTGATGAGGTGTTGACTAGGTCATAATGCCCTCTATGACAGATTGTATAATGTAGAGTTATTAAACAATTGATGTTAACCTCTATACTACAG
The DNA here is from genome assembly GCA_947308005.1 of Yponomeuta malinellus. Taxonomy (NCBI): domain Eukaryota; kingdom Metazoa; phylum Arthropoda; class Insecta; order Lepidoptera; family Yponomeutidae; genus Yponomeuta; species Yponomeuta malinellus. The sequence continues at coordinate 4,709,219 of OX371016.1, read as the reverse complement.
CGTCCGAATGGTCACTTCACCTATATAGGTAGGAAATGTAAAAAGGCCCTTTCAGGTGATGCTCCGTCATACTTATGGCAATTTAATGTCTTCAACTTATTCTAACCTTTTAACCTTTACACCATTTAAACCTTTTTAGGGTTTCGTACCCAAAGGATAAAAACGGGACCCTATTACTAAGACTTCGCTGTCTGTCTGTCCGTCCGTACGTCCGTCCGTCCGTCTGTCTGTCTGTCACCAGGCTGTATCTCAAGAACCGTGATAGCTAGAGAGTTGAAATTTTCACAGATTATGTATTTCTGTTGCCGCTATAACAAAAAATACTAAAAACTAAATAAAATAATTATTTAATCCCATACAACAAACGTGATTTTTTTTGCTGTTTTTTTTTTATCTTTGTGTCTAATTTTGTATAGATAGTGGTACGGAACCCTTCGTGCGCGAGTCCGACTCGCACTTGGCCGTTTTTTACACTATTTTTGTTAGTTCCTGCACTCTGTCCTATCATATAACTAAAAATTTAAAATTAAGTCACCCATTTCTAGATTTTGAGTTTAAAAGATAGGACAGAATGAAGGAAATAACAAAAATGGCGTAAAAAGGTTTACACCGTTACAAATTGCCTGCCTCGAAAGTCTGCCGGTTAACATGCTAGACTTCCAAACCAGAGGGTGGGGTCCAATTCCCACTGGAAGCCACCGTACATGATTTTAAAAGGAAGGCCTCCGTCGGGGTGTATTTCCATGTTAGTGATGTCCTTACCTGGTTGCAATAGCACAGGGTTTCTTAGTTTGGGGTCAGGACAAGTGATTATATTGTGGAAGTTATTATGTAGATTATTTATGAAAGGATCTCTACTTCGCCTCTGTCGCATCAACGAAAACGGCGATGGCATACGTATTAGGACGTCAATCAATCGGCCCGTACCCTTCCACTGCTGGACACAGGCCTCCCCCAAGGCACGCTACTTCCTTCTGTCCTCGGAGATCCTCGTACAGTCATTAGGACGTCCTAGCCCCTGAATCAATCGGCGAATGTCTAACTTCAGCCTCCGTCCTTCAGTCGACGCTTATTTAGCCAACTTGCGCTACTTTATTATAGTTAATTTGGCCGAAATGTTATGTATGCCTTTAGTTTCCGATGCGCTCTACAATTTAAGACCAGATTTTTCAATAACCAGATAAAACTTAACTGGAGAATAAAACTGATATTGTCACTGTCTTGTCATATGATTTAGAGAGTGATAGCAAGCAATTTATTCTCCAGTTAAGTTTTATCTGACTATTGAAAAATTGGCCCTAAATCTAATTTAAAAAATCTCAGTGTATGTTATCGAGGCTTCGACGATTTTAATATAATTTTATTTTGTGTATTTGGTAGGTCTGAGAATAGTTCGTAGGCTAATTGCAAAACAACGTTTGCCGAGTCAGTTAGTCAGTAGATGAAAATGAAATATTTTGCTATTACTAATAGGTAATAAAATATTTCTTTTGATTTCATTTTTATCACCTTATTATTAATGATAATAAAATATTCAAAGGCTGCGAAGGGTGTTCATCAGACATTTTTCGATCAAACACAGGCTTTATTAGGTATCAGAAATAACAAAAATAAAGCAGATGCACTGCGATCCGCCGGTTGACAGCGTAAATGGTCCTCACCGATTAACGCGGATATGAATTTCACTATTCTATTCCTGCCACATATGTCATACATAACTCCTGAACTGCCCTCGCGGAACGCAACGTATAGGTGGCCCATACTAAGTTGGACACAGATCTGTGTCGCGGCAGACGAGTGGTTAATCCGCGCACTGTGTTCCGTCTACACGCACGAGCGTTCCGCAAGAGCTTCAACTCTTTCATCTGCTAAGAGACACCCGCGATAATGCGCCGTCACTTTATTATCAGAAATAACAAAAATAAAGCAGATGAACTGCGATCCGCTGGTTGATAGCGCAAACGGTCCTCACAGCTTAACGCGGATATGAATTTCACTATTCTATTCCTGCCACATAATAATATGTCTTAATCCGCGCACTGTGTTCCGTCTACACGCACGAGCATTCCGCAAGAGCTTCAACTCTTTCATCTGCAAGAGACACCCGCGACAAGGCGCCGGCATATTTATAATTTCATTTCATTTTCATCTACTTACTAGCTGACTCAGCAAACGTTGTTTTGCCATTGGCCTACGACCTATTATAGCTAGTAAGTAGGTAGATATAATGCTATTTCTTAGTATTAAAACCGTTCTTTTACTTCTTCGGTTACTACGCACCCTCTTAACAGAGCGGTCGTCGTTCTCATGAAGACGTTTTATTGTGGGTAATGTGGATGATGTTGTGGGTGATGTTGAATGATGTCTCGCGATCCATTCTTTTCGGTTAGATGCTATAGTGGATTTAACTTGGTACCGACCAATTGCATTGGTGCTCTACCGTTCGGGAGCTCTCTATCTTTCCCTGTACCAAGATACGCTCGATGGATTTGTTGTCACATTAGGATACATGGTCAAAAAAACGTAAAAGGTTTTTTTTTAGCCTATCTTCGTCCCACTGCAGGGCACAGGCCTTCTCTCAGAGAGAGAGAGAGAGAGAGAGAGAGAGAGTATTGGCTTAATTACCGCGCGTGCCCCACGTGGATTCGCAATTTAAAGCGCTGAGGTATGTGAATACCTTAGAAACTCGTGTTTCCTCACGATGTTTTCCTTCACCACTAGCAACTAGTGGCATTGCTACTACAACTTCACAAATGTACGTAACTTACAAATAAAGTCATTGGTACATGCCGGACCTACGACCTCCCGAATGAGGAGCTGGCGTTCTACCTCTCCGCTATCACAGCACTGTAAAACGTTTGCTAAGTCATTATTTTTGACATTTTGCGTCGAGAGTGGACGGGTTGGACCCAATAGATGCATAGAAATCACTTTATTGTATATAAAAAAAGCAAATTTTACAAATATTTCTTAACCTAAGAGTTTAGATGACGGCTTTATCACTAAAAGTGATCTCTTCCAGACAACCAATAGTACGAAGCAAAGAAATAGGTACGTAATGAAAACTCAACAGCAACGCCACACAGTGACATCTATGGGAAATTGTCTCTAACACGTCAGTTAGTTTATGCAGCGGCATCTAGCAATTTTTTCGGGCAACTCACAAATGTAGAGTTTGACTGTGAGTTTGACTGACAACTCCTTGACAGCTAATAGTTAGCGTAATAAATGCTAGGTGGCGTAGCGATCGGTGTAATTTTTCATGATTCTCTTGTGTTGGAAGCTAAATGATTATTGCCCTTGCAGCAAAACTAATTCATGTAAACTTGATTAAATTCTAGCTTAGTATTAAACATTATTTATCATAGATTTGTATAGAAAACTAATCAAATCTTGTAAAATGCTGGCTAAATATTATACAACACTAATAGCATTGAATTTTAATTCAATGCTAATACTAACGGCCTTTTTTATAACGTCGATTATGTCGCAATTTATGCGCTTCATTGAATAAAAACATTTTTGCCTTATTTATTAAAAAAAAAACCGGTTCCTCTAAAGCACTTGTAAGAGGGAGCTTATTTAATCTGTGGTTACCACTTTTCCTTGTAAAGTCTCCACCACAGACTATTTGGAATCGTGTTTGTACGGTCCGTACGTAAAATGGAAAAATGAAACCCTTATAGGGTCACTTTGTTGTCCGTCTGTCCGTCCCATACGTCCGTCTGTCTGTCTGTCAAGATCCTTTATCTCGGGAACGCGTGGAGGTATCGAGTTAAAACCATAATGGTTTATGAGGATATCATCCTCAGCTCTACAGTCCCTTGAAGCTGTCAATCAAATCAAACATTTAAATTGACGTGACAGAAAGATACGGCGAAAAAAAGAAAACGTATATTTCGACACTCAAGGGAATCAAAATGTATACCTAGACTACTTTCCGTTGGCCTAGAACTATGAAGGAATTCATCGTCATCGTCAGCTATTTCACGTCCACTGCAGGACTTATGCCTCCTTCATGGATTTCATAACCATGAGGGGTTTTGCCATAATCGCCACGCTTGGCGGGCGGGTTGGCGATCGCAGTATTTGGTTGGAATCTCAGGAAGACGCTGCTGCCTGTCTTCTGTACTTAATTGATTTCCTTAGTCGCCTTCTACGACATCCACAGAAGGAAATAGAGTGACGCTATCTTTAATCCGGCGCCACACGGAAAAGTAAGGCAAGTAGTATCTTCTTATACTACAAACAAAGGGAAAAATCTGAAAAAAAATAGTCTTTGAAGTTCGGGAAACTCGATTCCTGAACTATTTATAATATGTAAGTACCTACCTACAAATTTATACGGAACTCTCAGTGCGGGAGTCCAACTCGCACTTGACTGTTTTTTTTTATAAATAAGACCGTGAGTTTTTACTTTTCATAATATTCAACAAGGTTTGCTCGATGGTTTGCTTTTGATTTATCTTTCAATCTCATCTTTCAATAAAGGTATTTTATAAAGCCCTATGTCCCTGATGGGGGCGATAGGACATAAGTAAGTGGAAAATAAGTTCAGCATGATTAGCGAATGATTAGGGGTGCCTTATTTCCGCGGGTTCAAGATTATGAACGGATCTAGATGATGTTTGGCAAAGAGAAAGATTATAGTCTGCAATAGCACATTATTGGGCTACTTTTTATCCCAGAAATATGTACGGTTCCTGTGGGATAGATTTGCAGTTCTCACGCACACAAATTAAAATTTCAACGCGAACGAAACCACAGGCAACAGAATTTCATGAATTCATTTATCCTTACCTGATTTTATTAAGAAACGTCTGGCTAATTGACCGACAAAACGCAACCCTTTAAGGGGCCGCATTCCCACTAATTCATATTATATTTTTTCCACCCTCATCTAGTTTATTTACCGAGCACCCAATTACCTTTGAATTCGAACCGAATCTCAGAACCAAGGTCCGTTTGCACTGAGCGAAACTGGTTTTCTATCCGACTTACATAACCTTTTGGATATATTTTTAGCATACTTAGAACGTTTTATTATTATTATTGCGTCATAGGTGAACTTGAACTTTAGCTGAGCTAATCATTCAAATAGAGGCCTTAAGTTTGTTGCGAATAGGTGGTGATTTTGTTTGTTATTTGTTAGAAAATATCGCAAACTTCCTTCAAAGGCACCTGCTATAACAATGTGACAAAGATTTACGAATATAACTTCTGCGTTGGGTTAGCATAGTGTGGAGAGAAACTTTTCGTACGAAAACTTTATCGATGTCTGTACTCGGAGATTGCGTACATCAGAAATCAGAATTATTTGTTCATGGACATAAGTACAAAATATAAAAGGTCTTAATTATACTACAGTTCTTTCCATGTTCTACCCACTATGGGCGTATGAATATTAATTCAGGCATGTAATAAGTTTAATATAATATTCCAAGTCCAAGTCCAAGAGAGGCAAAACATTATTAAAATGTGACGTAATAACTAAAGTCACTAATTACAATTACGATTACGAAGTTTAGAATAAAATTGTTTTAACACACAGAAAGTCGTCAATACTATAATAACATTTTTCTATTAAAATATAAATAATTCATTTTTAAATTGTGTTAGTTCTAGGTCTTTAATGCTATTAGGGATTTTGTTAAATATCAATGGTACCATACAGAAAACACTCTTTCTCACGAGAGCAGTGCTGAAATTTTGTAAACAAAGTCTGTGTCTGTTTTGCATACGCATATCTCTAGAACGAACTGTGGATGCCTTAAGAAAATAATGAGGATTTACTCTCACAAAGATAGCCAACTCAAAAATATATAGAGAGGGAAGTGTCAACAGTTTGTGATTTATAAAAAAAGGTTTGCACCTATCCGTTCTCAGCGTTGGTAGCCATCGGACTCGGAAGCGAGAGACCCAGGTTCGATCCCAAGTGCGGGCATGTACCTGTGACTTTGTTTTCTAAGTTATGTACATTGTGAAGTTATAGTAGCAATACCACACGCTAACGGTGAAGGAAAATATCGTGAGGAAACCTGAGTGTCTGAGCTATTCACATACCTCAGCGCTTGAAATCGCCAATCCGCGGCGGGCACGCGTGGTGATTAAGCCCATACTCTCTCCTTGAGAGAAGGCCTGTGCCCTACAGTGGGACGCATATAGGCTGATTAAACTTAAACTAACCTATCCGTTCTTTCAAGCCCACCCAAAGCCCTGACGCACCGTTTCTGGGCTATAAAAGTTATATATTTATTTGTGAAGTTCCCCCAAAAAATTATACCGTAGTGCAGAGTGGATGCTACAAATCCACGGTAGGTTGTAAAATAATTTTCTAAGCTTAGAATTATGGAAAGTTCATGCAGCAAAAATGAGAATTTGCTCAGTTTTTAGCTCATTGATTTTACTTGTGGCTTCTACAATTACAGTACTGTCATAGGCTAGATATATTTTTCTGGAGATCGTTAATATAGATAATGAGAAGGAGTGGCCCTAACACGCTTTCCTGTGAGGGATACCATATTTTACTAGCCTAGCTTCTGTGTTAAATTTTGTATCAATTCTACATATTTCAGTATTGTTTTTCAGTAGCTTTCAGATCGGCTCCTATTGCTTAAGTACGATTCAGTCAGATTAGGTATATTGCCTAGAGAATTAATATCTTGTGATCCACGTAATCGATAGCCTTATTCATGTCCATATAAAGGGCAATGATAGGCTTTCTTTTGTCCATATTTGTAGTCACGTACCGTAAAAGATCGTACACAGCCATGTTTATAGTTTTACCTTTGCGAAGACTTTTTTGTTCTGCGGTTAATATAGATAACTTTTCTAAGTGTGATACCATTGCGTTGTAAAATCCGTCTCCACTCTAACCGAGGGCGTATGTAGCAGTGACATTGACAAGTCACCCCCGCTCCCGGCCTTTGCCCCCCCATTACCGCACCAGGTAATGACGGTACAAAAATACCGTCACGTGTTTAGGTTTGTCTTAAGAAAGACAATCCTTGCAGTTACTTGATGCTGCATTAAGTAGGTGCTCGTTCGAATCCCAGCAGGAAAATTTTTACCTGAGGTAATCACATACCTCAGCGCTTGAAACGCCAATCCACGTGGTGATTAAGCCCATACGCTCTTAGAGAAGACTCTCGAAAACTTTGCAATAGGAGCATAAAATTCTACTTGTTTAGTCTTGGAGATTCAAAAACAGAAATAAGAAATATTTCAACGTAAAGAATTTAAATTTTCGTTGTTGAATGTCAATGTACAATATTAACCACTGCCTTCGGGTCGAGTTGTAGTGGAGAAAAAGGCAGCGGTTAAAAAACCCCACACTGACCATCTCTTCTCAAATTATCTTAAATCCGACTACATACCTACCTAACAAGATCGACCACATGCAATTAGTATTAGTTAGGAAATATAGCAAAACTAGGAAAAAACGAATGCTGCGGCCAGATACACGGATTCGGTGACACGTAATTAGGACGATTTACCAAGAGTGCAGATTGAATACAAAAACAAGAAGACGTACATATAACAGAGCATGATTAAAAACGGAACGTCACGTACGCGCAAATATCACGTTTTTATCAAAGTGAAGGCAGTGTCGTTTGGATACGCAATCGCGGCAGATTATGATAACACGTGGGTGCGACAGAGCTTGTTACTCTGTGACAGTTCAATCTTTTTCCCCTGTATTAATTGTTTTTCATGTAGTCTATATACGTCCCACCGCAGGGCACAGGCCTTCTCTCAGAAGGAGAGTTTGGGCTTAATTGCCCGCGTGATTGGCAATTTCAAGCGCTGAGTTATGTGAACACCTCAAACACTTAGGTTTCCTCACGATGTTTTCCTTCACCGTTAGTGAGTGGTATTGTTACTACAATTTTACTCTCTTCCTCTGAGAGAAGGCCTGTGCCCTACAGTGGGCCGTATATAGGTTACATAATGAAAAGAAAATTGTAATAAATACATACTTAATTTATTATTCCTTGAGCAATCCACCATAATAATACATATTCTGGCTTAAGAGATAAAGCTCTTTAAAGAACAGACAGACCAACTTCGAAGGCATATTCATTAGTCTCATTTGCCACCACTTGGGTATGGTACGTTAAAAATATTAAATTGAAGTTAGGTATATCATTCATTACAGTGTCGTTAAGTTTAGACTGGTGGGAGCGGCGCGGTAGAACGCCGGCTTCTCATTCGGGAGGTCGTGGGTACCAATAACTTCGTGTTCTAAGTTATGCATATTTGTAGAGTTATAGTAGTAATACCACTCGCTAACGGTGACGGGAACCATCGTGAGGAAACCTGAGTGTCTGAGGTGTTCATTCACCTCAGTGCTTGAATGGGCACGAGTGGTTATTAAGCCCATAATCTCTCTGATAGAAGGCCTGTGTCCTACAGTGGGACGTATATAGGCTGATATATACGTTCTGAAAAAAACACACTGATTTTGTGTGTTTTTTTCTGTTCTAAATAAATAAAATGAAATAAAAATATCGATAGCGTCGCTAACGGCGAAGGAAAACATAGTGAGGTAACCTGAGGTCTAACTATTCACATACATTGGCTTATCGGCGGTGGGCACGCGTCGTAATTTAGCCCGTACTCTCTCCCTGAGAGAAGGCCTGTGCCCTACAGTGGGACGTATACTATACAGGCTGCTTATGACAGTCAAAACATCGATCGAGGAACGCTTATTTGGCGTATACCCAGTTTCTTTGCGTTCCGTCTCTATTAGGTCCATTAACTGCACTTAAAAGGAGTTCTGGACAAAGAATTTGTTTTAACGTTCCATATTATTATTCTAGTTTAGTGTATAAGAACTTATGAAAAGAAATAACAACAGAGAAGTTATTTGCACGCGCGCGCTTCTGATTTCCCTGCGGTATTTGTAGGTATGATACCCGGCAGATAACTTGAAGAAAATCCGCGCAGTCGGGATGAGTTCGCGATGGACAGGTAAGAGCATTTTTTTATCATTTGCTAATTTGACTAAACTAGAGTCCAAAGAATTCTAAGACACTTCCCCTGCCAACGACACACGAAATACGTCCATCCGGAGTCAAAGTCATATGTTCAAGTTATTTGCCGCGTATAGTACCATCAATGACCAGCTGAAATACGTCAGAGGAAATAAATGAAATACTATTTACTAAGGAAATAAAGCTAGGAAACAGGAAAATAGACGTAGGAAATATAGCGGACATCATCGACTGCCTCATTGATCTAGCGGTTACACTTGTTTGCCGACTCATGGGTGACGGGTTCGATTCCGGCTGGGGCCGCCGTACCCCTGTTTAATTTCTACAAATAGCCTTAGACTAGATGTTTTTCTATGTGTTTATGTGGCCTTGTACCACAGGGTATATTAGTTTGGGACTAAGTGATCGTGCCACGTAGAAGTTATTAGGGAAGAGGGAAGGATAAAACCTCGACCATATAAATCCACTTCTGACGGTGGTTCGTGGCAGCTTCCAATTCAGGCTCTTGCTCTACATAACTGAGTTACATTACTTGCAATGTATATGTTACAGCCAAAGTGATTAAATAGCTATTATACATAATGACTGGTCATTATATATAAAAGCCAAATTCACTAGACAAAGTAATAAATTATTATGCTAACGTTTTATTTTGGCAAGTGTTATATAGCAAATAATTGTTTGATTAAATTTATATTTCGCATTGTTAGGTCAGTACACATAAGCAAAAATAGGTTCGAAGTTCCAGGATGGAGCGGAGCGCAGCGACGCTCCATCCTGAAACTTGGGGTGTTAGTTCTTTTTTTTTTATATAAAAGCGAAAAAAAATATTTCACTAAAAAACTTAGTTTTGTGTCAAACTTAAACAAGGTTGGTGCATGGAAAAGTCATAGGTACCCTACATTATGATATTAATATGATATTAAATAAAATTGCTAGTAAATGTGATTAATTTTGTGTTAATTATCACTTTATCTAAACTGAGTAGACATTATATATAATGACCAGTCATTATCTATAATATCCAGATTTATTACTTTGGCTGTAACATATATACGTAAAGAAAAAATATTCTTCGTACAGAACTGGGTAATGTACCAAAAAACCTACCTTCTTTGCACATTATCAGTTGCAATGCCAGTTATGTACACGGAGGTAAATATTCTTCCTACATAACCCGGCTCTGTACAAAGAAATTGATAACCTCATGGAACAGCGGTAGTGCATCTGCATACCATGCGGCTGGGGACAAAAAAACCCCAAGTCTTGGATGTTTACATGTTTGTGATGTCGTTGTTTCTGGTTCCCACGACACAGGGTATCCTAGTGTGGGGCCAGAAGCAATGTATGTGCCTGTTTATGTTTAAATTAACCCGACACAGTCATATTATAAGTACATAAATTACTCAAATACTAAAACCAGGAGGAGGTTGGGGGAGGCATAGATAGAGAAAACTTTATTGCACAACCAGGTAAAAGAATTACACATAGTTTCTTATATCTAAGTGGTGGTATACAATTGGGGGTCATATCGCTTAGAGCGATCTCTTCCAGACAACCTTTGGATGGAGTGGATTGCAAGAAGAATAATACAGTCGGTAGATGGATGTACATAAATAAGAGAATCTGGAATATAATGGTAACAAATATGTATAGCGAAAGATTACAAGAATATAAGTAAGTACCTATAATTACATTTTACATAACATTCATAGTCAATAAAAATAAAGATAAATATATACCTAACAAACACATGCAATGAACTTACTAAAATTGATAGTTAATAGTCCATCGTCATATTATTATGCGGAACGGGCATTTAAGATGTGATATTATGATTTTGAATATAAATAAAATGATTACATATATACTTTGGTTTTCAAAACCTTCAATGATTCCGCCTGTCGAATATGCAGAGATGTTCTACAGGCGAACCGCAGTCACGTTGAATGATCGAAGGTGCGGAGAAGAAGGGTCCGGGATGAGCGCAGAGGGCGCCCGTCAGTTTGGAGGTACTCGAAACGTTCCTTGAGATGAGAAGGGAAGCACTGATTGTGCAATATGCTATATAGAGTGGAGAGAATATGCGCATTCCTGCGGAATCGGGAACTTTTGACATTGGAAATGTCTGTTCGTTCGCTCCAGTGTAGGCTCCGATTTCACGAAAAAGTGTGATCCCCACATACCTATCTCGGAGAGTTGTGAAGATATGATATTCAATTTGCTCAAAAGACGCGTATTCACGAGAGCTGCAAGGAGCATAAAAATAATTCGAGAAAGTCAAAAACGAAAAAAGTAATGGCTGAAATAGTAAAAAAAAAAAAACATGTTTTTCGGAACTTTTATTTTGGCGCTTGATATTTTAGAAACTAAGAATGATATCAAAAAATTCTTCTGGACAATGAGCCGTTTTCAGTACAAATTCACAAAGCAATTCATAGATGGCGCTTACAGGCGTGGCCATAGAAGAACCGGAATACGGCTGTCAAAATTAATCTGCGCTGAGCAAAATATGACAGACGTGTCCCTGTTCTTGTATGTGCACGCCTATAAGCGCCATCTTTGAAGTGCTTTGTGAATTTGTGCTGAAAACGGCTCATTTAGTTAGCTACAATTTGAGCCTAAAATAAAGACGATCGGTTGCCTTGTAGCCTAACCTTTTTGAAAAAAGTCAAAAAGTCAGAGCGACATTTTTCACATGACATGTGCTCGATAGACGTGTGAGGCACGCAATCCGTGAATTTTTGTCTTGCCCTTAGTTAATACATCCTCTTTTTGTTCGAAGTATGTCTGCTTGGGACGTTATCAGGTCTTCCACCCACGTTCGGTCGATATGTTCCTATCGCGAATCTTTCTTTCTTACTTTGAATTTTGGTTTGTTTTGGACATACTTGGAGTACTCTCCATAGGTCCAAACCAACGCAAATTTCCTTTTTCAATTCTAGTCACTACATCCTCTTTCAGTAAAAGAGGTTCTTTAATCACACTATTGGGTATCTTGTCAAAGTTACACCACCACGCATACTTCTCAAGGTCCTCATTTCTGCTGCATTGATCTCACTTTCTTGATGAAATAAAATGTATTTGTTGGCAAGCATGGTCCAATTACCTATACAATGCATGCTCAAAAAAATACACGTCTTTCTAATAACTTTTATTACTCTGAACTCGGTCTAATTCGCAGTCTGCAGCGCATCCTGCCTTGGCAATTAAACACGATGACGTCATCTCAGCTCCCGCATGCCAAATCTTGCTCGTTGCACCATTGTGCAAGTCATCGAATGTCGACATTCTGTAACTGCTTACGGAGGCAAGCGTTGGCCCATCCAGCGCGGTCAGACATTGAAACGTAATGTCTGGTAAATGCTGTGACCACTACGTGACCGTGAACTTGTCGAAAACTAACATATTGGTAAAAATAAAAGCATGCTAATATTAACAGGTGTAATCCCTATAAATGTATACAAAATTGTTATTTTAATGACATCTTCTAGAAATTATAATTGTTTGAAAGGACGCAGCAGTAAAAATGCAATGTTTAAAGTGCATTTTTGGAGCAGTAAAAAGAGATTTCACGCAAAAATAAACAGTAAATTCTACACAATATTAAATCGTAGAAAAAACATATTGTCAATTATATTATAGACTACTTAATTAATTAAAATTGGTGCGATAAAACGAAATTATCATTTTTGCAAACGATTATTTACTTAGGGGCCATCGATTAGTAATTACAAACAGAAAAGCAAACTTTACTTCTTAACATTTCTTAAGTCGAATGCAAAAATATTGTCTATGTTATCAATTGTGGTTGGCGACTGTATCTAAATTGCTCGAAATTTTCGTAAATTAAAGGATCCTCATGCAATAAGTTTTTCTTTACAACTCCACAGTTGTCGTCGGCATCCGCAGTCAGTACTTTTGACCATGCTTGCATGTTTTCTTCATTTCAAGGTCAAGATTGAAATTATTATTTATTGCAAAGAACAATTCGCGATGCTAATGACAATGATCATCATCATCAGACTCATGTAATGTTAATGTACTTTAAACATAGACTACAAGAAAAACAAGCCATTACTTACATAGTCCGTAGGCTCTTGGGGTAACCTGACTGGCTCCAGTCTAAAGGTCCCGGTTTGAATCTCGAGAGTTGGGTTTCCTTGGTAACACTTGATAAAACGGCAATCATATTGGGGGCATGGCAGTGCCCCCGCCAAGTCGAGCTAAAAAGTGGTACGGCCAAACCGAACCGAATCTTTTCGAAGCAGTTCAGGCCATTTTCGACCTCCTATAACTTCGTTGTGGATAAAACTAGAAGCCTGAATTTTTAGTAACCAGGCATTGTATAAACACGGTATATTTCAAATTTCATTCAATTTTAAAAGTAGTTTAAGAATTGTAACTAGTCAAAGTTTCTTAATTTTGTGGCTCACTCACTGACTGACCGATCATCAAAACAGGCACTTCTAGCAGACATAGAAGCTTCAAATTTAGAATACAATTAGTGTTTAGTGTATAAATCAAAGAAAAACTAAAAAAAATTGCAATTTCGGTCCAGTTTTCTGGATAAATAAATAGCACAAATAAATAAATTGACTCGGAAATTGCACTAAACAATATAATTTAATATATGTATTACTTGTGAGATACATTGTATGTTAATGCGATGGCCAAGTCAATCTATTTATTTAAAACAACCACCTGTCGCTGTGTGTGCGCACGCCGCTTTTGGGTACTTTTATCTTGCCCTTCGCTAATTCGTCCCCTATTCGGCCCATGCATGTCTGCGTAGGATATCCCTCACTGGCACTTTCACTCACTTTCGCTGGACATATTTTTTTCATCAATCTTTCGTCTTTAATACTCTCCATTTTTCCAAACCAACGAAAAATTCCTTTCTCAAATCTAGTCACTACATTATTTTTCAGTTCATCATATGTAGGAAAAAACTCTTCAATAAAACCACCAAATGTCAATTTCACCATTATTATTAAACTGCTTCCATCAAACTGCCAGTAACTCACTAATAAACCTTAACCAATCCCCATTTACCACCGTTTTTCCACCATATTTTTCACAACCCCCGAACATCCAAAAAAACCTCACGGGCCAAACTTCTGGGTTGCCAGCCCCCAAAATATATTTAGTTTATTGTATTTCGCGACTGAATGTAATAAATTTAGTGCTCAGTAACAAAATAATAAAGTACAAAATTGTCTTTAACTAGAGAACCTTACACATACATTTCAAAGATGTTTCCCGCTTTTGTTATACCATTCAATCTTCTAATATTGCTGTTACCACCAGTAATATTCGAGTTCGAATATCGGAGATCCGGGTTCAATGTTCAATAGCATCGACAACTACGCCTAGCTACGTCGTTTTGTTATTGTTTGTGAAGTCATTAAAAAAAACATGTACTAAGCAATTATCCACAAACCTTTCAGAATATGACTGGTCAATGGTCACTACTATGTTTTAAATATCTCTCTTTCAGAGAGAGATCGACCGTGAGAGATGAATTTTAATAGTACATTGAACACCGAGGGGAGAAAACGATCTATTTCTGTATAACTCGAGAACAGAAATAGAAGTTTATCCTGAGTGATACATAGTGCTTTGTACTACACCTACGAGGAAAATAAAATTATTTAGAATAATTACTGTTAAATTATCAACTTAGTGAAAAATTAAATTTAGTAAAACAGAACAAATTGCCACGCTTGTTTTTTTTTCGTAGTGCAGAAAAAGGTTACCAGCCTCCTTTCATTGAAAATCGAGCACACATAAGATAAGACAAGATAAGACCATTGTTTATTGTACACCAGAGAACAATAATTAAAGAAAGAGTAATTACAAAAGAACAAGGCCTTATTGCCAATAGCAATTTCTTCCAGGCAGGCGATATATTTATTATTTTCAACATTTTGTCGTGAGCACGGAACGAAAAAAGGAACGGTTTGCTACCGACGCTTCTCTTATTGTAAATAATGTTACGTTGTGAATTGAAAATCGTTGAATTGTAATGAAATCTACTTAAGGCGACCACGCAAGGAGCAATTCCCATAAAAACGTAGTTTGGTTTTGATTTACAAACGACTTGCCGGTTCGCAATGAAACTTTGCCAATAAATTTAGAGGACACAAATCGATGTTTGATCGTACTTGGGAAATAAAGTTGTCGAAACGAAATTATAGCCTTGAGAGCAGTTTCTATGACAAGACTTCACAAGCAGCCTATATACGTCCCACTGTAGGGCACAGGCCTTCTCTCAGAGAAAGAGTATGGGCTTAATCAACACGCGTGCCCACCGCGGATTGGCGATTTCAAGCGCTGAGGTATGTGAATAGCTCAGACACTCAGGTTTCCTCACGATGTTTTCGTACGCCGTTAGCGAGTGATATTGTACATGCGCGCACTGGGAATCGGACCTGGGTCTCTCGCTTCCGAGTCCAATGTTTTACCCACTAGGCTACCATCGCTTTTTATGACAAGACTTATGAGGCTATAATTTCCTATTATGTTATTCTCAGTTGAACGCACGATCAAACCTCGATTTGTGTACTCTAAACAGATTGGCAAAGTTTTATTGCGATCAGGCATGTCGTTTGTAAATAAAAAGCAAAATTCGTTTGTATGGAATTATTATGGGATACCGTAGGCACTGACTGAAAATCAGCGCTGAGGGATCACAACGCTGAGTCAGCTGCCTTTTGTTGCAACTAAGACACACCACAGGCTATTTATTTATTTATTTTAATTCTTTATTGCACTAATTACATTGTAAGTGTACAAGGGCGTGCTTAATGCAAGAAGCATTCTCTTCCAGCAAACCTTTGGTATTGAAGAGACTGGCGACGGGTAGTGCAAGAAGAAGATTAAATACAATAATGAACTTACGTAAACCTAGGGAAATACATTAACTTAGACTTAATGGAGGGGGGGGAGATAATAGAAATTATTATAAACCTACATAAATGATAGTACATAAATAAATAAATGACAACAAAAATACGTACATACATATTGATGATAATTACTAAACACGATTACTTACATACCAATAAGCAATCAAATGAAATAACTGGTGATTGTTTACTGCCTATTCCGCAGATCAAGGAAGTGATAGAAAACTTTCTTTTTGAAAATCTTCAGGGTTGAAGCCTGACGAATGTCCAGAGGCAGGCTGTTCCGCAAGCGAATCGCAGTCACGGTAAAAGAATTAGAATATCCCGCCGCATTATGCTCTGGGGTGCGGAGATGAAGAATCCGGGACGACCGCATAGCGCGGGCGTCACTGTGGAGATGAACAAAGCGTTCCTGAGATAGGAAGGGGAGCAAGTGTTATTCAAAACATTGTAGAGAGTGGACAAGATATGAGCATTCCTGCGGAAACGGATATTAAGCCACTTGAGCTTGGAGCGAAATTGGGAGACGTGATCATACTTACGCAATCCGAAAATATATCGAATGCATAAGTTGAGAAGTCGCTCGAGTTTGCTTAATAGCTCCTCACCAAGGTCAGGATAGCATACATCAGCATAATGGATAATGGGGAGTAGCAATGAATTGACAAGCGTAACCTTAGCTGAGAATGGAAGAAACTTCTGTAAACGCTTAAGGGAGTGCATTGAGGCAAATACTTTCCTACTTATCTCAGCCACATGCACATCCCACGAAAGATCGCTCTGGATGTGCAGACCAAGATTTTTCACCTTGCTGCAGTAGGGAAGAGCAATACCATTAAAGAGCACCTTGGGAAGAGAGGTCAAATCTAGTCTGGCGATGAGGGCCTTACTAATGACAAATATGACCTGAGTTTTAGAGCGGTTTACCAGAAGACCATACCTGACGGTCCACTGTCGAATGGACTCCAGGTCATTAGACATAGAGGCGACAGCGGTAAAGATGTTCTCCAGTTTAAACGCTGTGTAAAGTTGGCGATCGTCTGCATACAGATGATGGGAACTGAAGTGGATAACAGAGACAAGCGACAAGAGACAAGACAGGCTACCTCTATGGTCCTGTTTTACTTATTCGTTTTGTCTGTTGTGTATTTAGCTTTCTTGCTGTTGTTGTGCATATTATGTTACTTATCTGCTTATTTTGTTTCTGTGATGTATCTTGTTGGTATAATAAATGTTTTTCTTCTTCTGAATTGGTTCTTGAGGGGTAAATAGGAAAATACGTATCCAAATAAATAGCTGAATGACCGGGTTGTCAGTAATACAATTTATTTATGTACAGTTCTGAAAATGTCACGGTGCGAGTCGTTTTTGGACTTATTCACTGGATAGAGCTAACTCCTGGATAAACAGATATAGTGCTGTCAGAGAGAGATGGTACAAGCCAGGTTTATCGTGTTATGAAGAGAGAAGATTATACTGCCTAAATTTTGGGTTCATAATAATTTGTTAACTTAACTAATAGTTTAAAAAAATTATAAAGAGGCCAAGTGTGCCTCGGCTTTTTTGCAAATTCGCTAAATTCTCATTCTAAGAAAATAAGAATTTAGCAAAGTTTTAGCTAAGAAAAAATGAGAGAAATGACGTAGAATATTGTTTTATTTAAATCTGTTAGGGCCACTTGCGTCAAGTCACTGAATAGCTTCGTTAATAGGAATGAAGAATAAATAAATTTATTACGTATAACAACATCTTACATACTTAGGACATGCTATACTTTAGAACCGTATAAATTACTGTTACAGGTAGGTAACCCTGTACTATGATTTCCGACGCCCGCGCCGCCTTTAAGATTACACTGGCACACATGAATATTACGAGTTAAGTTAATTAAACAACCCAAACAAAACATCACCATTTTTGTTTAGTGTATAGGTCGACAAACTAGTGATTACACATAAATAGATAAGTACCTACCTACTTATGCGTGGATAAAAGAATGAATAGTTCATCATCATCAACCCATTATGTCCCCACCGAGGGGCACGGGTCTCTTCCCTGAGGAAGGTATAGGCCATACTCCACCACGGGGGCCAAGTCCGGATTGGTGGAGGCTTGTAGACTAGTGGCTCGTCTACTGTCAGAAGTTGTCAAGCCGCCCTAAGGCCTCTGACTTGGCTTAACGACTGCCATCTATCGATGGCAGCCGGCACCAACAGCTTAACGTGCCTTGCGAAGCACGGAACCGCTCGGAAAAATGCCACTAGCGTTAGGCATAGACGGCGACCCATCCATGCACTGAACGCGCCCAGTGTTGCTTAACCTTCGTGATCGTTTAAGATCACTCAGGCAGCCGGGGCTACGAGCGATTCATGGATAGTTAATTGACAGTAATTTGTCAGTCATACCATAAAGCCATGGATAACTTTGCAAATGTTGTAAAGCAAGACGTTTTTGTAGTTATTTACTGAATGGAGCTTACCCATGATGATAAACTTATAGATTGTACTGTCTGATTAAGGTGATAACAAATCCTCATGACGTTGGAACTCATAACGTAGATAAATCAAAGATCTCCTTTCTTTCCAAGATTCAGTAAGAATACTAAGAATTAACGACCTTTCATGTCGCAACGGTTGCTATTTTGAAAAAAAAAATGCGATTTTGTATCGTAAAGCTACCGTAACAAAATAAAGGCGCCCATTTAATACAGTATATCTGCCAAGCGATATCTATCTATCTATACAGCCCATGAAAGACGCTCACTGATGAACATTAGGCAGCGGCGACACAGAAGGGACGTAGAGCGAGGGTGCGGAAAAGATGCGACGTTAATAAGATAAGAATATTCTTTATTGTACCAGGAAAAACACAAACATGAAATGTTTACAAAAATGCAGTATAATTGGTGGCCAATCCAATCCACTTTCATACAAAATGTACTGAAGGGACGGGACGAATCCCACACAGAAGAGACGGGGCGAGGGCGCGTTTTCTATACAACGCAACGCGTCGCGTTTTTTCCGCGCCCCCGCCCCACTCCCCTTCTATGTGGCCGCTGGCTCAGGCCTCTTCACCGTCACGCCAACCTCGCCGGTCCCCTGTCATTCTCGTCCATTGCCCTCCTGCAGCATATTTAATGTCATGGACCCCTCCGGTAGGCGGTCTACTCACGGAACGACCAGTTCTCCGGCTACCACTCTGTGACCGTCTTCGTCCAACCTCCGTCTTCCCGTCCCATCCCAGAAGATGCCCTTTAGTTTCGTGATACATGTGCCCACGTCTTACACATATATAAATAGGTATAGTTTTCCTAGGTTCCTTCAGTATCGATAAATTAAATCACTTCTACTATGTACGTAAGCAATCTGTGAAGTTTTTTTCGATGTGTGTTGCCACAACTAAGAGTAATGGCAGAACCCTTCACGGTTGGGAACACCATGAGGGGGACCTGTGTCCTGCAGTGGGCATCAAATGGCTGATGATGAAAAGTAAAAAAGTAACCCAAACTAGGAATTGACTGTGTACGGGCTACAATTGTTACAACGACATAAATAAAAAGTCGTATATTGATTTTAATTAGGTTTATGTTTTAACTTTGTCAGGAACTGTTTTGTTTTGTATCGGGTCGGTTGGATCTTTTATAAATAAAATAATTTAATAATAATTACGGAAAACAGATAAAAAAATGAGTGAGCAAGCTTTCGATATCTGTGTGAGTGAGACGCAAATCGCTTTTTGATCCTTTTCTTCTGCGAATCGGGTTGTTTCTACGCACCTTGCTCTCTTACTCAAGATTTTCTCAGAAAAACAAAGCTGAACTTGGAAATAAACTACATTCTTAGTCATCGTGAAAAACCCAAACCAGAAATTGATATTTCTATAAAATTTGCTGTATTGAGCCGTAGATGTCAAAGTTTTAATTGATGTGACGTCACGAACGCCGTCGATGACGTAGGAAGTATAACCGGCTCAAGTATTTATGTGCAACTCCCACCTAATTTTACCAAGCAATGCTCGAACTTAAGCAGCGAGGTAACAAGGTCGGGTTTTCCTTGTAGGAAGTTTTCACGGTCAGTTGGTTCAGCGAAGCGTCGCACACGCATATCCAAGTTCAGTGCTAAGACAATACGCGGACAAAAAGGACGCGTGTCGGCCATTTTGAAATTTTCATAAAAGTTTTTCTTTTGTTTTTCAAAGTGAAGTGTATGTGAAAAAAGAAAAAAATTTTTGTGCGAGCATTTATTTGTACTTAAAAGTTTTTCGGACTGGCTTTTTGCTGACAAAGGTGAGTCATTCGCTTGTTAATTCTAACAATAATTTATTTTTTTGCATTTTCTGCTAAGGCAATGAATTAAAATATTTTAATAAGTAATTTCGTAAAATTTTCCATTGGAACAGAGGGTTTTGTCATGCAATAAGGTAACTCTATTACAAAAGCTGGTTCTTAATTGGTTTTCAAATGGTTCTGTTGTTTGGAATAAAAATAAAACTTAATGAACATCTTTATACTTTGATTCACTGATATAATTTCTTAGAGTCTCATGTACACGTTCTAATTTGTAAGCAAATATTGCATTTAATTTCAAATACCAACTGCCACATAACTACCAAAGTACATTTTTTTCTAAATTTGTTGCTTAGGGAACTGGATAAGGAGAAAGACTTTAATAACATTGGGTTTTGCCATCGACACGCTTAAAAGAAGAAGCGAACTGGAGCCTGAATAATTTCACAAGCTCTTGTTAACTTATCTAACATTTTAATATAAATTATTCTCTACTTTCAAATGTTTGTGGTGAATTGCACTTATCCAGGACGTCGTAAAACAATGCTAAGCCCTGAACCTATTACATACAAGCAATCAAACAACAAAACACACCGCACAACGAAAGCATTTATCGTCATTATTCCTAAAGCAATAGTTTCAAAACTTTCAAACCTCCTTGAATAAACCACAATACGCTACCACCACTTTACCTAATCGTCCAAGTCCATTGGATCCAGAATCCTCACTGATGCAGTTTTAGGTGCCATAAAAAGAAGAAAAAAAAACAGAAGCTGCTTTCCACGAGCCGCCGTCCAATCGACACCACATGAAGTTTTCAATTTCAATTGCAAAGTCACCCGTAAGTTTATCGAGTCAAGTGGACACATTTATGGGTCCAAGTGCTGTTGGTGAAGGAAAAACATCGTGAGAAAACCTGGGCGTCCGAGCTATTCACATACCTCAGCGCTTGAAATCGCCGATCCGCGGTGGGCACGCGTGGTGATTAAGCCCATACTCTTTCTCAGAGAGAAGGCCTGTGCCCTACAGTGGAACGTATATAGGCTGCTTATGAAGTGCTGTCGACTAAATTACTACTAAGTACTAAATTCATTGGAATTGGTTGTTCACTATTTGATGATATCTGACGCATCGATATCAAAATACACGTAAATAAAATTTTGGTAACCCTGTATTTTCGGGACTCCGCATTTTGGAAGGTGCCGTCTGTACATGGAGGTCAGTGATCTGATGATAGAGCACTTTTCTTTGTATTTAATTCTGGCTTAACACTACAGCTCGCCCATCCTACGAAAGCGTACCCGCAACTACGATCGCGTGGTTAACGGATTATAGCCTATGTCCACTCTGAACGTCCATTCTGAATACTGGTGAAAGAATTTTGAAATCGGATAAGTACTTTCAGAGATTATCGTATGCCTTCATACGACACTTATAACTATTCCTCTTTATAATAGATATAAATTTGCATTTACAATAGATATAGATAAAAAGTACCCGGGGCGGTTCGCTAAATGTTTTACGCCAGTACCATCTAGCCTTAGAACGCTTCTGCCGCCAGATTGCGTTTTGGTATTATGTAATATAAATAACTGTCACTGCAGATGGACAATTGTTGTCTAAAACGTAGGAAAATGCTCCGAAACTGAACAGCCACTGAACGGTACATCATTATCAGATATGAGTATACCTTCAGTAAACGGGTTTGCAGGCATTGTACTTTTAAGTTAGTTTTAGACCAATATTTGTTCTAACAGAAAGGCAGAAACAAGATAGATTTATTATAACAATAAAAAACCTCACACAAACACAAAGAAAACGAAATACGCAAACAAATATAATATTCAACAGATACACGTACAAGTATCTATTTAAGTGCTAAGTGTCATCATCATCATAACCATCAGCCATTTGACGCCCACTGCAGGACATAGGCCTCCTTCGTGGTTTTCATAACCATGAGGGGGTTTGCCATAATCGCCACGCTTGGCAGGCGGGTTGGCGATCGCAGTATGCGGTTGGAATCACAGGAAGGCACTGCTGCCCGTCTCCTGGGAATTGATTACCTTGGTCCCCTTCTACGACATCTACGGAAGGAAATGGAGTGCAAAGGTTTGTGACCGATGGTCTGATGAAGATTGCTGGTAGCGGCTGGTTCAGGCTGACCGTGGACAGAAAAAAAAACCGGCCAAGTGCTAGTCGGACTCGCGCACGAAGGGTTCCGTACCATCATCTATACAACATTAGACACAAAGATCGAGAGAAAATGGCAAAAAAATAACGTTTGTTGTATGGGAGCCCCCTTAAATATTTATATTCTTATTATTTAATTATTTATTTTTGAAACGAAAATAGAACCAAATATTCTGTGAATATTTCAAGCGTCTACCTGTTGCCGTTATTAATATCGAGCAAAAAACGACAAAAAATTACGTTTGTTGTATGGGAGCCCCTTAAATATTTATTTTATTCCGTTCTTAGTATTTTATTTATTGATATAGCGGCAACAGAAATACATCATCTGTGAAAATTTCAACTGATTAGCTATCACGGTTCACGGATACGGCCTGGTGACAGACAGACAGATGGACAGATAGACAGACAGACAGATAGAAAGACAGACAGACAGACAGACAGACAGACAGACAGACAGACAGACAGACAGACAGACAGACAGACAGACAGACAGACAGACAGACAGACAGACGGACGGACGGACGGACGGACGGACGGACGGACGGACGGACGGACGGACGGACGGACGGACGGACGGACGGACGGACGGACGGACGGACGGACGGACGGACGGACGGACGGACGGACGGACGGATGGACGGGAGGACGGACAGACAGACAGACAGACAGACAGACAGACAGACAGACAGACGGACAGACAGACGGACAGACAGACAGACAGACAGGCAGTTTACTTATATATACTTAATATATATATTATCTGATGTGACCTACTCCGAACTGTCTAACTATTTATTGAAACTATTTATTCAGTACCACAAAAACGAAGCCTTTGTGTGAAGCCTTAAGATGGAAATAACAACTTTTACTATGGTATCAGCCTTCATAGTAAACTCTTTGCAAGAGAATTAAAATATTTCGGCATTTATTTATGACTAGCTTTTGTCCGCGACTTCGTCCGCATGGAATGAGAAATTTCCGGAATGAAAAGTATCCTATGTCCTTCCCCGGGACTCAAACTATCTACATACCAAATTTCATTTAAATCCGTTCTGCCGATATTGCGTGATTGAGTAACAAACATCCAAACATCTTCACAAACTTTCACATTTATAATATTAGTAGGATACAAGGTTCGTCTTATAAACTGTAAACTCAGGATGTACCTACTTAATTGTAAATTCCATAATATTAGCAATATATTATTTTTACCTTCTAAATAAGGTTTCAATATATTAGTGTTAACTCTAATGTGGTGAGAAATAAACATTTCATTTCATTTCATAAGCCCTGCATGCGCCATCTCTCTCTGACAATACTATCTGTCTGTTTATATACTCGTAGGTGTAAGATCTACCCAGTTAATAAGTACAAAACGTCTCGTACTGTAACATTTGCAGAGCTATCTGGTATGAATGAATGAATTTATTTATTGCTAGTAATATGACAAGTTACAATTGTATGTAATAACCTAAGTATTTCAATTATGGGGTATACAGTCGATACAATTATATTACAATTACAAAGGTAGATGTTGTAAGGCAATTTATTCGTTTCTACCTAGATACATAAGCAGCCTATATACGTCACACTGTAGGGCACAGGCCTTCTCTCAGGGAGAGAGTATGGGCTTAATCACCACGCGTGCCCACCGCGGATTGGCGATTTCAAGCGCTGAGGTATGTGAACAGGTGTCTGAGGTCAGACACTCAGGTTTTCTCACGATGTTTTCCATCGCAGTTAACTTAGAAAACAAAGTCATAGGTGCTCTGGGAATAGAACCTGGATCTCTCGCTTCCGAGTCCAATGTTCTACCCACTAGGCTACCACCGCTGTGTATCCCTAGATACGTAGGTATCTAGCCAATGACTTGAAAATGGGCCCCATTTCGCAGAACTACTTGTTATGGTTTAGGTGCTATGATAATTCGGTGTAAATTGCATAGCCGATTAACCCACCGATTAACAAGTAGGAAGACTAATAGCACTAATCGGCTAGACCATGTACATCGAATTGTCATGATAAAATAAACTACGAGTTTTAGTTTTACGGAACGAGGCCCTAGTTTGCCATATAATTTTACTTTTTAAGAGACTTTGAAAGCGAAAGACTACACCTATTTATACGGCGTTTATGGAATGTTTCAAGGGAAACCTGTTTGTTTTATTTTAAGACATTTTTCTAGATATTTCCTTTACACGCTGCATGCTATGAACAATCGAAGGAGTTATCGTGTTTGGCAACCAACCGACCTTCCGAGTTTCTAACATTGAACAATATCCTTTAGGCGCCCACTTGCATCGACTTGAGTAAATGCCAAACACGGCTCAGGGTTAGCTCGGGTTTTCCACGAAAAGTAAATGATTATTGGTAAGTAGAACTTTTACATTATTGTTGCTGTAGAATATCTCGTTGTTTAGAATAGAAGTCATGTAGAATATCTGGTAAAAGTGATTTGTTGACTGAACAAACGCACAGTTTACTGTAATATCTTGACACTGGAAATATCTTAAAAACCTACGGGTTAGTGCAACAAAAAGAATACAATCATGTAGGTACAGCGATATCATTCCGATGTAAAAACCTAACTGCAAAGTGGGTTACTCGGGGCTGCAAATGATGTAAATTGCTTCGGCCAGATGTCGCTGCCTGTACGTAATACAGAGAAGTTTGTAAAGAGGATCGAAATTTCGCTGATGCCTGCACTTGCCCATTAGCTCAGTTGGGAGAGCGCTGGCACGATTAGCCAGAGGTCGCGGGTTCAAGTCCCGGCGTAGGTGGAATTTGTAGCCTCTAAATAGGTTTTTAAAATTGTCCTCAGCACGGGTTAGTGCAACAAAAACAATACATTGGAAATGTCTTTTCGTTCGCTCCAGTGAAGGTTCCGATTTCACGAAACAGTGCGATCCCCTTATATCTCGGAGAGTTGTAAAGATATGGTATTCAAAAGACGCGTATTTAAGAGAGACATAATGTGCAAAAAGAATTATTCAAGAAAATCAAACACAAAAAAAGGTAAGGCCGAAATAGTGAAAAAAAAATTTTTTTTCCGAATTTTAATTTTGGCGCTCGATATTGTGGAAACGAGGAATGATATAAAAAAATTCGAGAAAATGTCCTCTGGACAATTTAGTCAGCTACGATTTGAGCTTCAAACAAAGACGATCGGGTTTGCAAAGAGTTTGCCCTGTAGCCCTGTAGGTCAGAACATTTTTCACATGACATTTATGACTCGATTCATTTCCAATGTGCTCAATAGACGTGTGAGTGATTTTTCCCGATGCCCATTAAGTTTACGTAGTAAATAATCGCGATTATACCCGTTAAATCAATAATTTAGATACTCTAAGTTAGACTCAATACATATGATGTGAGAGTAGAGAGCTTGAATCGATGGTCATGACCGAATTAATAATTAAAGCTCAAGAGCGATCTCAAAGCTAAGAGCGCTTGATCAACACGACTTTAAGTTTTGATTTGTGTTTTTATTCTATTTTCTATGCGAATAGCATTTTTTTTACATTTACCAATAGTTTTGAAAATAGCCGCCTATCGCCTTTTCTGAATTTTATATTTTTTTGGTAGCAACGTAAATCACTCTCATTCTTTGAAAAGGGAAAATGGTTTTAGTTTATTTTGAAAACAAAATTTTGTAAACACGTTATTCAACTTACTACAATTTGATTCACATGAGAAGAGACGAACCATTCTAGGTGATTATGATACAAAAGATTGAATTATTCCTCTTGATCGCTTACTAACTGGTTGGGAACTAACGATCTGCTCCTATATTACGCACACCAAAATTCGGAACGGTCTAATTGTCAACTATCATATCGCAAATGTTAGGGTTCTGAAAGGATTTGGTTCGCATAATTAGGCTTCTGACATGGATTAAGAATAATTTAATGGAGTCTCTTCGATGGATGGACGTCAGTTACGCACAGGCTGAAATTACAAGATATGAAATTGGAAGAATGTGAATCGCAAATGTTAGGGTTCTGAAACTATTTGGTTCGCATAATTAGGCCTCTGACATGGATTAAGAATAATTTAATGGAGTCTCTTCGATGGATAGACGTCAGATACGCACAGGCTGAAATTACAAGATATGAAATTGGAAGAATGTGAATACCTCCTTACCCTTTTTAAGTCGTGCGGTGAAAAACAATCCTTTCGTTGTTTTAATCTCAGGATTAGCCTAACTCGAAGTTTATGTCAGTAGACTTCATATTTATGCAAATGGTACCTATTAATTACTTTTTTATTTTTGTTCGACTATCCGTCCAATGAAACAGATCTTTATCATAACGAAAAGGAGACCAGTCACGGTCGTATTCATTTGCATTAATTTATATTTCAATCAGTACATATGCAGATAAATAAAAATTAAATGATATAGGTACGAGTACCTCCATAATATTCACGACTGCTTTCGGCAAAAAATATTCCAGTCTTGAACAGAACTTTTTTCTGCAAAAGGTCTGGCTGAAAACAAAATCTTGACAAAAATAGTACCTATTAAGTATTGCATGCCTGCTTACCTCCTTGGGTACGCTGCGCGTAAAAATGGCGCGTTGTGTGTGCGGTGAAAATAGGCTTCATCTTCAAAAAAGGTAAAATTTCAAAATTTTTTATAGAAATAAAAACAGTCTATTATAATTATTCGTTTTGTTGCACTAACCCGTGCTGAGGACATTAAAAAAAAAACCTAACCGCAAAGTGGGTTACTCGGGGCTGCAAGTGATATAAATTACTTCGGCCAGATTACTTCGCTACCTGTACGTAATACAGAGAAGTTTGTAAAGAAGTTTGAAATTTCGCCGATGCGTGCACTTGCGGCAAAACCCCTCATGGTTATGAAAACCAAGAGGGAGGCCTATGTCCTGCAGTGGGCGTCAAACGGCTGATGATGATGATGATGATGAATACACGTAGGTATTTTAGAGGTATAATTTGTAGTCGGTGCCCAAAATATATGTCCTGGTCATGAAACTGGGCACCGGCTACAAATTATACTCCTACAATTTTTTTACGTTTTATTTAAAATCTTGTATTTTCCAATTTTTAGTGGGATAGCGTGAGAAAAATAAACAAGTCCCTTATAACCATAATTTACCATGCTTAATTCGTTGCATAATTTGAAGTTCTAAATATCCATCTTCGAAAGTCTTCACCAGAACATCACCAAATTACGTAGGGACTACTTTTACGCTATTTTATGAAACTTACGGATATTGCTAAAGGATGGGCCCCATTAGGCCTTATTTACTGCTGTCCATTGAAGAGTTCCGTTCTCCATCTCTGAAAGTCTTCATCAGAGCTTCAACAGATTAAAATAGGACCAATGGGACGTTATACATATTCGAACAAAAAAAGAATTGTTGAAATTGGTTAAGTTTGACGGATTAAAAAAAAAATTATACGCGTCGAACTGAAGAAATGACTTGCAGGAAACTTTCAAGACTTTTATTGTAATCCTAGCTGACCCGGAAAACGTTGTTTTTCCATATAAATCAGCCTGGGACCTATTCTCAGACCAATCAAATATACACATAAAGAGTTCGTCAAAATCGATAAAGCTGAGTCGGAAGAGTTCGATAACAACCACTGTGACACGAGATTTTTATATATTAAATTACAACTTTTTAGGGTTTTTGATGGCTGACCCCTGCGTTATGCTCGTAAACGGGTGCTGTTCGTGTGTCTGGCCGCAGCATTAATGTTTTTCCTACCTTTGTAAGTGTTATTATTTTGGCTTTTAAAGTTATTGGTGGCTATCACGGAATCATATCATATAGGCTTTGATGTATAAGTTTAAGATGATTTGAGAAAAGATTGTCAGAGTGGAGTTTTTTTACCGCTGCCTTTTTCTCCACTACAAATACGCCCCGAAGGCAGCGGCTAACATAGTACAGAATAAAAATTCTATACGTTGAAATAAAAATTATTGATTGATTGATTATCTTCTAGCATAATATGTAAGGTGCTATTTTAAATTAAACTCGATTTGTTTCAAACTAGATAACTCTTTATTGCACAGCAGAAACTCGAAAGATACTCTGTACTTTCGTTCGATACTCGCATATATTATATTTCTCACTCGTAATAAGAGCGTGTAGGGTTCAAAATTCTCCAACTTTTAAATGAGCTCCAAATGAACCGATCGAAGTGTAGAATAATTTCTAAGATTCTTTTTGCGATGGTTCGCATTTCGCCTGTCAATTTAGTGCAGTGTAATTTACAAACGAGTTTCAATATCACGCGAATTCAACGGGTTACAGATGGAATTAATCAAACTTGTTTCTGACTGCTTAACATAATAGCAACAACAAAATACTATATTATGTATCTAGCCTTCATTTTGCAGGTTTGATCTGCCGTACTTACAATTTTTTATTTGAACATTTTCAATCAAATCAAAACGTGGTATTTTATTATCTTAATTACACGTTATCTAGATTAAGAGTCACTTATGGTAAAAGCACAAGGGGCCAACACAAATGACGATCCGTATGGTGCTACTGATAAAGAAAATTTAAACAAAAGCTGTCAAAAATCACTGCTTGAATCACTTAAAAATAATTGATTCTTGTTGGAAAGGGAGTCAGAGGTGTTCATGAGAAATTCTTCAATCAGCAAGTCTATCAAAATCTATCTACGTATATAAATATCTAGTCCATTGTCCTCCTGCCGCCTTCTAAATGTCATCGACCCATCGGATAGGGCGCCAACCCACTGAACGACGGCCAGTTCTCGGCCATCACTCAGTGACCGGCTTCGTTCAGTAGATATTACACCGGAATCTCTGTTGTGTATGTTGAAAGCATGAAATCCTTTGAAACTTCGGTCTCAAACCCGCGCCGCATCGGGCGAATTCGGCGTTGGGAATTTGAAAATATGGAGGCTCCCAATAACTCTGACGCGGTCGATTATTTTGGCTCAGATAGCGTTCTTCTCATCTTTATGGGTGACGTGGCAATCGTGTCCGTGTCAGTGTCAATGAAAGTATTCCACTGCCGACAGGACATCGACCGGGTGCCAGACCTGAGATTTCCGTATACTTTTGGGCCTTTGTACGTAGCAAGTGCAGAGGTATGTAAAGACCTCAGACTTTAGGGTTACCTCACGATGTTTTCCTTCACAGTTAGCGTGTGGTATTGCTACTACAACTTCACAAATGTACGTCACTTAGAAAATAAAGTCATGGTACATGCCAGCCGTTCTACCGCTCCGCTACCATCGCTCATTAGCCTGACGGTATATCAAAGCCTTATTTAATAAAACTACTATTAATAATGAACTTACAATGATGGCAGTCATTTTCACAGAATCAACTGATCGTGAAGCTAGGTTAGTTGAAAATTACTCACAATGGAAAGTTTACTATAAATTTTGGCTTTAAAACAGTGCGCAGGACAATCTAATAAAACAGGAAAGGGTAGAAACTGAATTATTCCATATGTTTATACAGCTTATTTATCTTAATTTATATGCATGTATAAATACTTGTTGCAAGTAAAAAAAAAATATAAGTTCAATCGTCAACAGGCAAATAAAAGTTTTCTATTTTTTACCCGACTGCGGCGGAGTCCAAAAGGAGAGTAACGTGTTTGGCTCGTATGAATGTATGTATATCATCATAATCATCGTGATCAGCCTATGGTTGTCCACTGCTGGACACAAGCCGCTCCTATTGCACGCCACTGAGCACGGTCCTCGGCTACTCTCATCCAGCTCTTGCCAGCCGCCCTGCGAAGATCATCGCTCCACTGAGTCTGAGGATGTCCTGTACTACGTTTACCGATCCGCGGTCTCCACTCAAGAACTCGTCTACCAGTTATCAGTTCCTCGGATGATATGGCCGACCCACTGTCACTTCAGCATGCTAATTCGGTGGGCTATGTCGGTGACTTTGGTTCTCTGTATGAATGTATGTATATAAGTATGTATATACTCCGAAAAGAATTCTGAGGTTGTATGGAGAAGGTGTTCTCTCCCACTTCCTCCCCCTCCCCTGAATAAGAAGATAGGTTAGCAGTAGAGCAGCAGCCAAACATTTCTATGAACAGGCTCAGCTTATTCTTCCTGTGTCTCTTCACTAATGGAGGTTGGCCTTCAGCTCCCCATATTCTTCTTCCATTCTTGCCAAGCGAAACAGGTCTTCAACGCTGGCTGCATGCGTCCCTTCCCTGAGGTTTCCGAGCCGCGACTTTCTTCTTCTCCCAACTCACCTCTTTGTTTTTTGAACGCTTCAGGCTCGACTAGCCGTGGCGTATCCCTGGGTACGGCCCTGGTGCCAATGTAAATGTTAGGATTAAGTTATCCTACTAATATTATAAATGTGAAAGTTTGTGCAGATGTTTGTTACGCAATCACGCAATAACCGCTGACCGGATTTAGATGAAATTTGGTACGTAGATAGTTTGAGTCCACTCTACATTGTAGTAACTGCGTCTTGCAGTTCCCATTAATCAAGCAATGAGTTTGCGATGTAATTGCACGGTGGTTAAGTGTATGTAATATTTTTCTGTAATTACTAGCTGACTCGGCAAATGTTGTTTTGCTCTATTAATTAGCCTACGGTCTCAGACCTACCAAATACACACAGAACAATTCATAGAAATCGGTGAAGCCGGAGAAATCGGAGGAGTTCAATAACAAACACCGTGACACGAGATTTTTATGTATTAGATTAGCCACGACCTATTCTTAGACCTACCAAAAATACACAAAAAAAAATCATAAAAATTGGTGAAGCCGTTTCGGAGGAGTTCGATAACAAACATGTGACACGAGTATTAGATTTCGTATAGAACTTTTTTTGGTTTGTGTTCAGAAAAATCTATGACCATTTTATAAATATTCCAATGTTTTTTTTTAACCATGTGAGATATCAGTATTTTTTAATGACTCGCAATGCTAATGCATAGTAATATATTAAACGGGTCTAACGGCGATTATTTATTAGGTAAAATACCTTTACCTTTATTTTTTATACTTTTCATTACCTTTGATTAAAGACGTTTCGGCAACGTTGCAGCTGCCGTGGTCATGGGTAGACTGAAGTGGCCAGTGCAGTCAATTATTGTAGTGAGGGTACGTTACCTTACCGATTTTACCTAATTAATAATCGTGGTTAGACCCGTTTAATATTACAATGTCATATTCATTTGAGAGCTCATGGTTGTGTTGTCTCAAGTATCTACTTTTTAATGCACGATATTCACAAATTATAGTTCATGGCATATTTGCTTAGGTAGCTCATAAAACTATATATTTGCAGCAGGTACATCAGTAATTAGCACGTACATGGGTACAACAAGTCATCATTTTTACTGATGTCACGTCCTTGTTTACTTTTGTAACAAATTGATAGCGAAAGAAAAAACAGACAAGTGCGAGTAAGATTTCCGCCTTTCGGGTTTCGAGCAACGATTAAAAACTTAAAGTAAAGGAGTGCGACCCTACATTACATAAACTCACGCCTGTATCTTGAAGGGGTAAGCAGTGGCCATGGTTTACCACTTGTCGCGAGTCAGATCATGTTGGCAAAAAAATATGGTAACCATAATTATGCGGCATGTTTTCGTAAAGCGACGCACAATTTCAAAAGTTTACTAAATTATATTACTCTTAGCATAAGCAAATTTGTTACTTTTGAATAAAGTTCTTTTTATTTATGTAACGGTAGAGGCACTGATAGACGAACATAAAATGTCATATGACTCTATATAGACTCCTAATTTTGTAGCCAACGAGACAATAAGTATCGTAGATTTTTTATGCTACTTCAGGCTTATTTGGTCTTTGTGAAGGCTTTTATGCGCCACTGTACAACAAAAATTGCTTAAAATTGCACCGAAAGAGGACCGATCTACTCGTTATTTAATACGCCGTCATTCAATACATCCTTTAGGGGGCACAATAAAATTCCTCAAGATATATTAGAGTTAAAACAGACGCGGTTTAAAAAATGTATTAAGCATACTCTGTGCAAAAAAAGCCTATTATAACATGAAGGATTATTTGGAAGACCAAGATGTCTGGTATTTAAATAATTTTAACGGGGACGATTGTATCTAGTGTAGTGTAACTTTAAGTTGAAATATCTGTTAATTAAGCAAACCTGGTTTGAAAAGACTAAATGTGGAGTTTCTTTGTTAGCTTCTTCTCCGCATAATCTTTTAATTGGGAAACAAACAGATTTGACGTTCATTAAGTAAACATTTTGTTTTTATTGTGAATATTTTTTTTCTTAGTGAATATTTTTTTTATAGTGAATAAAAGGACTCTTGATTTTTATGTTATTTTTTTCTGTATGTTTGATAGGTCTGAGAATATCGTAGGCTAATTAATATGTCAAAACAACATTTGCCAGGTCAGCTACTAATACATAACAGACTCCCGCACATCAGGTGCAATGAAAGTACCTATAAATAAATGAATAAATTAGATTGATGTGCTGCCGGCTCTGCTTACTTACTTTGAGATCTATTCAGCAACGTATTATTCAGATTCACTAATCCGAAGCGGTGGTAGCCTAGTGGGTAGAACATTGGACTCGGACGCGGGAGACCCAGGTTCGATTCCCAGTGCGGGCATGTACCTATGACTTTGTTTTCTAAGTTATGTACATTTGTGAAGTTATAGTAGGTAGAAATACCACTCGCTAACGGTGAAGGAAAACATCGTGAGGAAACATGGGTGTCTGAGCTATTAACATAGCTCAGCGCTTGTAATCGCCAATCCACGGTGGGCACGCGTGGTGATTCAGCCCATACTCTCTCTCTGAGAGAAGGCCTGTGCCCTACAGTGGGACGTATATAGGCTGCTTCTGACTAATCTGTTACGTTAAGGCCTAGTTAGACGACGACTTTGCAGTAAAAATGTATAAGTATGTGAAGGTATTGTATTTATGGTTGACCTGCTGTCGCCTGTACTAGAGTTGTTGCGTGGGTAAAAAATCTTCAGCACAAGGAGTTTTGCGTGCGTAAAATTGGCAAAACCCGTATAGCAATCAAAACGAATAAGAATTCTCTATTTTTAACTTCTCGACATTGAGATGCCAATTTATTGGAGGCTGTATTCTGAGTTTCGTGTGCGTCACAAACCAGTTCAAAACTGTTTTGTTTACCACTTTTTTTTGCTGAGCGAGTCACTGGCTGTATGAAATCTTTATGATTAAGGGGATCCAGTGAGCTAACTAGAGCCAACAATGAAAAAAAAATCATGTCTTCTCTTAGTGATCATACATACATGCATAAACTCACGCCTGTATCCCAGACGGGTAGGCAAAGATCAGGGACTGCCACTTGCCACGATCCTGACAGATCACTTTCGCTTCCTCAACATTCATTACGAGTAGTCGTTGCATGCACGCACCCCCGTTTCGAAGTACTTTTTATCTTCATCATCAGCCCCTTGACGTCCACTGCAGGACACAGGCCTCCCTCATGGTTTTCATAACCATGAAGGGTCTTGCCATAATCGCCACGCTTGGCAGGCGGGTTGGCGATCGCAGTATGGGGTTGGAATCTCAGGAAGACGCTGCTGCCCGTCTCCTGGTAATGTATTTCCTTAGTCGCCTTCTACGACATCCACGGGAGGAAATGGAGTGACGCTATTCTTAATCCGGCGCCACACGGAGCGTTAATCCGGCGCCACACGGAGCTTTTTATCTTGCCCTTTGCTAATATTTGGTCCAAATATGATCTAACTGATCGTATTTCCAAAAAGTGTCTTTACAATCTCTTAATCATGCTGATTCACGACAAAGCATCTACGATCACGAAGCATTTATGCAAAAAACGGCCGTTTTTGGCGTTAACGCTATCTAGTCCTAGGTTTTTTGCCTTAGGTTGACGGCCTTCGATCCTATAATCACTATTACCATGATTGAGAGATTGTTCAGACACTTTTTGTAAATTCCATCTGTAAAGATAGATGTGATTTTTTTCCTCGGTGGGGCGCTAGTTTAACTCCCTGGAGCCCCTTAAGGCTAATTTTAGAAGTTATTAAGATCAAAGTGTTTGTGGTTTATCTAAAATAATTTACGCATCGGCCCACACCCAATTTTACTACGTAGTTGCTACAATTTCACTAGGTAGTTTGTAGGAAAAATGCCTATACTAGAAGGATTTATAAAAAAAAAAACCGGGTTATTTAAAATATGCACAATTGGGTATTTGACAAAATATCATATGAGTTACTTTTAAAACGGAATTTTGTATGAAAATACTGGCTTATGACGTCACATTTCAGAGCACTCTTTTTATGTTTAATGTATTTAAAAATTGTAATAACTAGTAATTGACTAAAAGAGATACATTTTCCAAGATATTTTGTAATTTTTTTTAATCGAGCATATGAAATAATTTATTGTTGATTGTCAAATACCGAATTGATGAAAAACGTCAATTGGAGTTTGTCATTTACAACAACTTTGTTTGTGTGCGACTTATCTGCATTGCTTTTGTTTTTTTTAAATAATATTTTTATGTTGTTTACGGTTTTACTGCTTTGTAGTAGCACTGTTTCACAGATAACGCTTTAAACCATAATATGTGTCACATAGAATGTATATTTTTCTATGTAGGACAGTGACTCAAAGGAGACTGAAATCGATATTGTCTCCAAATTACCTTTTTTTACCCAAAAGGAATAGTTGCGATGTTAGCAATTTGTATTTACGTATGTTCTACCATAGCGACTTAACAAAACCCGTTTTACTTATACGATTTTGATAAAAAATGATGTGTGTATAGGTTCGTTATTATGGTCCGGGTAACATAGACTAATGTGTCTAATTCGAAGAGATAAGTAATCAACACATAATATGTGTTGTACTATATAACCGCTTGTGAAGTTATAGTAGCAGTACCATTCGCTAACGGTGAAGGGAAACATCGTGAGGAAACCTAAGTGTCTGAGGTGTTCCCGCGGTGGGCACGCGTGGTGATTAAGCCCATACTCTCCCCTTGGGAGAAGGCCTTTGCCGGGCAGTGGGACGAAAATATTAACATTTTAAAAATATTAATAATATTTAAAATATTAAAAAAAAACACGTTTGTAGTGTCACAACTACAACTTCGCCACTAATAGTCCACAGTCAAAACAGTATGTTCTCAATGAAAAAATACCTAACGTGAGGTCGTGAGAAGATAACAGGAAGTATCTTCGTGGAAACTTTTTATATCGTGAACACAATTCCGACTGACCCCAGTTTTTAATAACTAACTCATTAGTATACAATTTATCAAATGGTCACGCTAAGAATAGCCACCGTCCAAAGAGAACACAAAACGAGGATGGGAAACGGAACAAGGTAAACGTACCTTTTTAGTCCAAACTAAACGAGGTTTTAAAATTTTTCTGTACTCTCGCTGAACAATGGACATGAATTTGATAAACAATTACAGTCAGTATGGGTAAGATCAAATGAAAACATTTCAGAAAGCCGTTTAAAATTCTATTTTATATAATTCGACTAAAAAAGTCATCGAGGATTAGATTACAAATAAATAGAAGATGATTTTTTATAATAGAATGAAGGTTAAATCCTTACTAATATTATAGACTTATTAAAGGTTTATATGTATGGATGGATGTTTGTTACTCTTTCACGCAAAAACGGCTAAACGGATCCGGATGAAATTTTGCATAGATATAGATTATAGTCTGGATTAGTACATAGGCTATTTTTTCCCGGAAAAATACACATCAAAATTACCACGCGAACGAAGTCGCGGGCAACAGCTAGTTTATTATAATTTCACAGGGACACTTAAAATAACTGAGCCATTAGGGATGTTTCCATAAAAAGATTGGATAAATATGAGTTCAAATTAGGGGCTTGCTTAAGAAGTCAACTTGAGAGCTTACGTAAGAGGTATATACATTAATAAAGATTACCGGAAGTTCTGGCGTAAATTTCATCTCAACATGCCCAACTTCTCAAGTTTTCAGTATAAAATTGTGGAACAATTAGGGGAGGACCTTCCCATGGATTTTTTCGCTAACAGACTCTGTGTAACTGGTTGTTAGCGAGATTCATATTTTTAACAGAATTCAAAAAAGGAGGATGTTTTTTTATTTTTGGGTTGTTCTCGCATAACTCCGTCAAATATTAACCGATTTCGACAATTCTTTTTTTGTTCGAATAGATATAACGTTCCATTGGTTCCATTTTAATTTGGTGAAGATCTGATGAGGACTTTCAGAGATGGATCTTCAATGGACAGCAGTAAATAAGGCCTAAGGGGCCCATCCTTTGGTTATATCCGTATGTTTCATAAAATAGAGTAAAAGTAGTCCCAAAGTAATTTGTTGATGTTCTGGTGAAGACTTTTAGAGATGGAAATTGATAACTTCAAATTTTAAAGCAACGAATTAAGTAGCGTAAATTATGGTTATAAGGTACTTGTTTATTTTTTCCCGTTACCCCACTAAAAATAAAAAAAATAAAAATTCTAAATAAAAACCGACTTCAGAATACTACAGCTCGGTGCCCAGTTTCATGAGCAAGACAGATCATTGTAATTTTTAAAGAACATTTTGCCTCTGAGTAGAGTACACGTAAATGTTCATGCGCTGTCGCCAGTACTTACTGTTCATATTCAATACTATAATTATATTTGCATCATCCATAACAGCATCAAGGCCTGGTAAGAATTTATATTGTTGGTATTTGCATTGTATCACACTAAGGAGTTACGATTTATGTACATTGAAACAGAAAAATAGAAGAAAACCATTAAAAATTTGTGAAATGGTGAGGCCATAGTCTGTCTGGGTTTATTTCCATGTTTGTGTTGTCCTTGTCTGGTTACCATAACACAGGGTATCCTAGAGTCTAGGACAAGTGATTGTGTTGTGTGGAAGCTTTTTACATATTTGTTTCCCTTAGTATGCGTGGAAATACCCAAAGATGTGCGCAGACACAGACATGACACAGATGTTTATTCACTCACGCCGCTAACACACTCTCGGCAAAGCATTGTGGAATCCCGCTAAGGGAGAGATTTCACAGGGACTAAACCGTACCCACAACTTCACTCATTCACTCTCTCTCTCTCTCCGCGTGTTAATGTTAATTAAGGTCCGCAAACAAACAGGTATTTTTTTTATCTGTTTCAAAAGGTCTTCTCTCAGAGAGAGAGAGTACGGGCTTAACCATCACGAGCGCCCACCGCGAGTTGGCAATTTCGAGCGCTGAGGTATGAACTCCTCAAACATACAGGTAAATAAATAAATAAATTACATCCACACAACACGATCACTTGTCCTGGTCCTAAACTAGGATACCCTGTGCTATGTTAACCAAGCAAGGCTATTAGAAACATGCGAATACACCCAGACTGAGGCCATTTGTTCAAATATGCTGCGGCCCTCAGTGGGAATCCACGGGGGCCGCCATCTGCCTTGCTAATCAGACGTGATACGTCGAGATCAACGGAGTAGTCATAGGCAGGTGATGATTTTTATCTGTGAGCAAAGATTATAAATTAACAAGAATAAATACCTTGTGTTTCTGTGACCATTTAAATAAATGTCCTCTTTCTTTTCTTTCTTTCTTTCTAAATGTTCCGTGTGGCGTCGGATTAAGAATAGCGTCACTCCATTTCCTTCCGTGGATGTCGTAGAAGGCGACTAAGGAAATCAATTACCAGGAGACATGGTTATGAAAACCACGAAGGAGGCTTATGTCCTGCAGTGGGCGTCAAACGACTGATGATGATGATGAAATATAAATTGTAACCAGTAGTAGAAAACCACATTGTTTACTATCCTCAGAAACCACATTGTGTCATTGTATTCTGAAGCAATCTCAATGTCCTTTGCACAAACTATGAGTCATCAAACAGTTAGACTTTATTATTTATTTTACGCAATTAATTAGCACCTGCACAGTAGCGAAGTGCCACTTAGTAAGTGCTGGCGGCCATCACATAGAAACAGCAGACTTTGGATCCAGAAATAAAATTTTCGTGGAATAATATTATTATTATTATTGGTAGATGACAAAGCCTCAAAATGCTTAAAGCTTGACTCTCGACGAAAAAGTAAAGGTTACTCTAATGTTACTCAGAATTTTAGCCTTAATTTTTTGTTGCAGACTGACGTTACTAACTTAAGAGGAACGTTTTCACTTGCTCCTACTCTCTTGCCCGTCTGGTAGGAGCACAAAGACCAATATGTCCTAAGGATAAAGGTCCCTCAAGGAACAATTCTAATCAAATATATTTTGATTTTAATTCGAAACAAGATGCCGTATCTAAATGACACTTTACCAATATGTTCAGAGGACACGGATCAAGGTTTTCTCATGCTTACAACTGTGAATAGCAGAATAAAAAAGAAATTAGAACCTCATGCCTCATTGGGAAGTTATTGTGGCAGTACCACTAGCTAACCGTGAAGGAAAACACCGTGAGGAAACCTGAGTGTCGGAGGTGTTCACATGAAATTGAAATTGCCAATCCGGAGTGGGCACGCGGTACTCTCTCTCTCTCTGAGAGAAGGCCTGTGCCCTACAGTGGGACATATATAGGGTGCACGATTACAGAGCCTCATAATACTTCTCATAGAAACTAATCACAAGAGTGTAATTTCTTTTCGATACATTTGTTTCCAATTCTAAGAACGTTCGAACCGCGATTTGTGACCTCTAAACATATTGGTAAAGTGTCATTGAGATTCGGCATGTCGATTGCGAATTAAAAGCAAACTTTGTAAAGGTTGAGGTGCAGTCGATTGTACACGACGAGAATCAAACCAAGGCTTCTTGGTTGTATGCCAACCATTCTCTTCATCACTCATAGCTTTTACCATAGACATATTACGCAAAGACTAAAGTCTTATTTATAAAAACTCGTTTCCTTAAAACACTTCTCAGGTGTAGTTTGAATCGTCTGTGGAAGGATGCAAACACAGTTTATTTAAACTGCCACTGAGGAGTGTTTTAGAGGAATCGGGTTTTTGTAAGTAAAATCGTATTCACTAGAATACATACATACATAAACTCACGCCTGAATCTCAGAGGGGTAGACTGAGACCAGGGACTGCCACTTGCCACGAAGAAATACATCATCATCATCATCATCATCAGCCCCTTGACGCCCACTGCAGGACATAGGCCTCCCGGTTTTCATAACCATGAGGGGTTTTGCCATAATCGCCACGCTTGGCAGGCGGGTTGGCGATCGCAGTATGCGGTTGGAATGTCAGGTAGACGCTGCTGCCCGTCTCCTGGTAATTTATTTTCCTTAGTCGCCTTCTACGACATCCACGGGAGGAAAAGGAGTGACGGTATTCTTAATCCGGCGCCGCACGGCTCGAAGAAATACGATTCCTTAAAACACTCTTTAAATGCAGTATAAGCTGGTTTTTCCCTTTACAAGAGACTATTTAAACTTGAGGAATGTTTTAGAGAATTGTGTATTTATAAATAACCTCGAGAGTATTTGCTTGTAGTAAGTCACGTTCGCATACACGCAAACATTAATAGTACAACACTGACAACCGGCTTCGCTAAGAATGCCAATTTGGCTACCATTTCATGGCTTCACTTTGAGAGCCCATAAAACGGTTCATCATAATCATCATCATCATCAGCCATTTCGCTCGTAGCCCCGGCTGCCTGAGTGATCTTAAACGATCACGAAGGTTAAGCAACACTGGGCGCGTTCAGTGCATGGATGGGTCGCCGTCTATGCCTAACGCTAGTGGCATTTTTCCGAGCGGTTCCGTGCTTCGCAAGGCACGTTAAGCTGTTGGTGCCGGCTGCCATCGATAGATGGCAGTCGTTAGGCCAAGTCAGAGGCCTTAGGGCGGCTTGACAACTTCTGACAGTAGACGAGCCACTAGTCTACAAGCCTCCACCAATCCGGACTTGGCCCCCGTGGTGGAGTATGGCCTATACCTTCCTCAGGGAAGAGACCCGTGCCCCTCGGTGGGGACATAATGGGTTGATGATGATCAGCCATTTGGCGCCCACTGCAGGACATAGGCCTCCCTCATGGTTTTCCAAGCTTCCCGGTCTTGTGCCGCCCGCATCCAGCGACTCCCCGCCACCGTAACCAGGTCGTCAGACCATCTGGTGGGGGGCCTTCCCACGCGAAAGTCATAAAACGGTTCTGCACCTTTTAATTCTATGGTTTTTATTCTACCTTCTATTTTTCCATATTCGACACGAACCTTGACCGAGCAAGGACCACTTGACCAATTAATCATACCAGCCCAATTCCAATAAGTTGTTGTTCCGACTTCGCAGCCAATTCCTTGCAAATCGAGTTACGAAATAAATAAATAGGCAGTAATTAAGGCTGGACTTACGTCGAGCATGCTGTCTCGGTCGTATAATTTATAATTTTTAGTGATTGTGGATATTCAAGGCATGGATTTCTTACGAGTATCCTGTACTAAGTTTTTGCTTGAGAAATTTTGATTCCAAAATATATAATTTTTGAAACAACTTTTCATTATTAGAAACTACGCATTGGAAAACGAAAGTATACATACTTCAAATTTCTTTAATTTAATTATGCATCAAACCCTCAGACCACATATATCAAAAGATTACTCATTTCATAATTAAAAATGTTAAATTATGCGAGCGAGATAGTAAGCTCGACGTAAGAACACCCTTAAGCCCTAACAAAGTATCTTTCACGACTGCCTCGTTGGTCTTCATTACCATGTCGGAGTTCGATTCCCACTGGGGGCCTCATGGCCTCAGTTTGGGTGTATTTGCATGTTTGTGATGTCCTTGCCTGGTGACCATAGCGCAGGGTATATTAGTTTGGGACCGAGACAAGTGATTGTGTTGTGAGGAAGTTAAGTTATATTTAAGTTAATTTATAACATTTAAAGCGCGTTGTAAAAAGGCCAAGTGAAACTCAAAGAGGTTCAATAAAAATAACTTTTATTATAAAACCAACTTTGAAGGAGATAAAAAATAGTTTGTTTTATATTTGAGCACTACAAGTTACTTAAAATTAATTAGTTACTTTTGTAAATAACCACTTATACATTTTACTCACGTTTCGTGTTTTACTTTAATCAGTTTTTGACGCCTTCAAATTACATATTCACAGTATTATTTAGAAAAACCGGACAAGTACGTGTCGGACTCGCCCATCCGAGGGTTCCGTACACATTTGTAGGTACGTACTTTCATGTTATAATAGTTCGGGAATCGAGTCTCGCAGTTTTTTCCGAACTTTAAAGACAATTTTTTTTATGATTTAATCATAAATGTATAGTTTCAGATTTTTCCCTGTACTTGTAGTATATGACGATATTATTTGCAAAATTTCATAGTTCTAGTTCAACGGAAAGTACCCTATAAATTTGGATTCCCTTGAGTGTCGAAATATAAGTGTTTTGCGGCATAAACCGCCGTATCCTTTTTTACGTTAACTTAGAAGTTTGATTTTTGTATATGGTTTAAATGTCAACCCAATACCTCCACGCGTTCTTAAGATAAAAAGTCTTGACAGAAGGACGAATGGACGGACAACAAAGTGATCTATAAGGGTTCCGTTTTTTTCCTTTTGAGGTACGGAACCCTAAAAATGAAGTCTCAGTAGCTCTTTAAGTAGATCGCTGTGTAACTTTCTCGCTAAAACGCTGTAAATGCATTCACAGAGTTTTTCATTCAGTACCTGTCGATATGTCAAAAAAACCTTTTGTTGCTGTAACGATGAGGCAGTCAATTCTTAGTCTGTGATAAAATCTCCATATATATTATTTACCTGTAGGTCTTTTTTATCAACCGAACGTTGATTTATGGGTAGATCCTCGATGGCAGGAAACAAAATTCAGAAAATAAACGACCACCGCAAAGTTCCTTTGACATGACATCAAGGTTTTTGTTCGACAGTCTAATCTGTGCCACGATCTTATTGGACCTCTATACGTGACTTTAGGTTTTGGAGGGTTTATGGTGGAACTTAAATGGAGATTTTACTTGACCTGTCTTAAGACCGCCATAATTCTAACTGAAGAGTGTCTTAGCGGAACCGTTTTTTTGTAACTGTTAATTGTGTGAAACTTAAATAAATATCCCACCCAATTGTTAGTATCCGTCACATCCTTATAATAGACCGGTCAGCAATATTTGCCGATGACTGGCCGCTAGCGTATCGACCGAGCCCTTCAAGGCTCCTCAACAACTGAGAATAACAGAATAAAAAATAAATTATAGTCTCATAAGACTTTTCATAGAAACCATTGACAAGGCTATTTTTTTTTTGATAAGTTTATTTTGGGTCCTCCTAATGTATTCGTAAAGTTTCATTGCGATATTTAATTTTAATTTTATTTTATTTAATAAGGCACACATACAGAACATAGTAAAATCGTGTTATATAAAAAGATATAATTACGTTTAAAAATAAAAACAAAACTACTTTTGTATGGGAATTGGTCTTTGAGCGGCCGCAGTAACGACAAGGACGGAGTGCCCATCCTGCGGCAGAAAATAACATGTTTGTCGAAATTAATATGGTGAAAACCTGCTTGGTTATATTTTTGTGTGTGGTTTTTCCTTCCGGTACTTACAAGAGTAAAGACTAACCATCGGTTTCTGAATTGAGAATTTCATTATTGTAAATGCTTGAGGGCGTAAGGCCTATACCCAGCAGTGGGCAGAGGTGGGCTGATGATGATGATGATGATGAAATGCTTGAGTATCTACATATATGTGTCGATCTTTCTTGAGAAATACGAAGAGACGGAACCATTCTTTAGTAATCACTAAGTGATAAACTAATTATTTACGTCTTAGTGAAATTCTTATTTCTGAAATAGGTGGTAATAGTCCTATTTGTAAAAATCGATTCCTCTAAGATTCTAACCCCCGGTTTCTCGTACACTAACAAGCTGTTAATCTACTGTTAACAGCTGTCAGTGGTTTTTTTTGTATACACTTTGGTCAATTGACAGCTGTTAAAAGTAGATTAACAGCGTGTTAGTGTACGGGAAACTGGGAGTAAGACACTCTTGGAGTAAAAACGGTCTTAAAAACGGTTAAGCGTTTGGCTTAAACAACTTGAAGAGATTCGCATAAACGTAGTTAGAATTTGCGTTATTTTGATATTTATTTAAGAAGACAAAAATGAACCATTTCATAGAATTGCCAAAAAAATTAAATACTTTAATACATCATTCTTCTAGGATGTTTTTATGTTGCAGCCTAGATACAAGACTGTACGTAATTTTTATAGCTGTAACTTAAGTGGTTGCAACCTGTGAGTTTACCTATTAAATAAAATTAAAAATTAAATTAAACGACCAGACCATAATATGCGCTGGTATGAATATATTATTGTTTATTAATTTATTGATATATACTTACATTGCACTTACATAAAAAAAATCGTACAGTGCGGCGGACTTAACGCCAGGCTTATTACCGAGACGAAGTCCATAGTAATTAGACTACATTTATTGTAAGTTGTAAGGAAATAATATAAGACTAGTTGGCAATTATTCGAAGGGGCAATAAACCTTGATCCTACTGTCAAAGGCTTAAGGTCTACAATAGCACAAAATACTAATGATATCTGTTTAAAAGTTAAAGCGTAGATTTGTGTAGTCAAAGTATCCAAAAAGACCTACCATTGTTCTACGATTCATCAAAAGAACTTTTGAACTTTTGGAAAAAATTTTCGAAGTTCGAAAACTTTACTAAATAGTTTTGTATTAGGTATTTGACTCTGATGAATTGGTTTTCTCTCTACTTTATTACTATATTTTGGTACGAATGTAAGCAAAGGTCGTCATGTTGGGGAATTCCAAACTCTTGTTTTTTGACCCTATGTTTAAATCTGCTATTCGAACACTGCTG
The DNA here is from genome assembly GCA_947308005.1 of Yponomeuta malinellus. Classification (NCBI taxonomy): domain Eukaryota; kingdom Metazoa; phylum Arthropoda; class Insecta; order Lepidoptera; family Yponomeutidae; genus Yponomeuta; species Yponomeuta malinellus. The sequence continues at coordinate 4,664,978 of OX371016.1, read as the reverse complement.
ATCAGTTTTTACATTTTCATTGCAAAATAGTGCCTTGTCTCTAAATATTTGGGTGAATATAGTTTCTCGTTATAAAGCCTGACTTTTAGTAAACACAACAACCTTTTATCATCCACATTTACCTCATCATCAAAATTTTATCCTTTAAGCGCTATTCGGTTATAAACGTGACAGCTATTTTGTAAAACGACAACCTAAAACCTAGGGTCTGGAACTTTAAAGCATATTTGCCAAAACAGCCGTTTTTAGTGAAAACCGATTTAAGTCCGAGATTACTAGAATCTAGGCTGAAGGTTCTCAAATGACTAGCATACCACTGTACATGCGACTGCGAAACATTGGACATTTTTTCGATATTATGTCAAGAATAAAATTCATAAAAGGTTACCACATGTGGGAGTCCGGGAATTTGTTAAAATATAACCAGCTTCGTCTTACATCGTCATCACTTAGCCACGAGATTAAAGATTACTATCTCAGTATGTGTTAGTAAGCAGAGGTATAATGCAAATTAAACAAAAGACCGGTTCGAGTGCGCAAATAAGGCATTTCCGGTGGCTCAGGCTGCAGTCGACGTGGTAAGGGCGACCACTGCTTAGTCAGTTTGGCCCTTGTAAACTGCCCTACTTATTTATTTAAACTGACCAATGCAACTAGACCTGCGTAGGTATTATGACATCGCGAGTCGCGCGTTTTTAAATGTAAAAAGTCGCGACGTTCCAATACGTTTAAGTGTCAAAGTCTGATATTGTAGAGCCACAAAACGCGTGACTCGCACCGGATCCCTGACGTATTTGACGGTTATACGATTGAAATACTTCAGGATTTGATGCGCGTAACTCCTATATTACGATCCGGAGCTGCTCAAACGTAGACAACGACGTTAAGACTAGTGCGCCAATACAAAGTAGGTCTGCATACTGCGGAAGGGCATAGCCCCCAAAAGAAAACATTGGCGTGCCGAAGGAGTCCTATGTCTATAAGTGGAAAAATGTGGACGAATGAACCGCATTAGATGCTACTAGATCTGGAGCTCGTGCTTGTTTGTCACCTTTCAAATGATACTTGTAACGGCCCGACTGATGCCCAAAGGCTCCACCAAATATGCTCTCTTTGCAGTCCGATCGTCTCCAATTCTTTCTTTCAAGACTGAGTTTTTCCTATTGTATTGATTAGAGGAAAGTAACACAGGTTGTGAATAGATGGTTTATTCACAGAGGTCAATCTGCGGATCTGGTGGTTAACTGTGAAGGAAAACATCGTGAGGGAACCTGAGTGTCTGATGTGTTCACACACTTTGAGGTATGACAGTAAAAAAATATATTCCATTACAAAAAAAATGTTTACTTAATGAACGTCAAAGCTGTTAGTTTCACAATTAATAGATTATGCGGAGAAGAAACTAACAAAGAGACTCTACATTTATTCTCTTCAAAACAGGTTTGCTTAATTAACAGAGTTTTTAACTTAAAGTTACTCTACAACATACAATCGTCCCCGTCAATATTTTTAAACACCAGACATCTTTGTCTTCCAAATAATCCGTAATGTTATAATAGGGTTTTATGCACAGAGTATGTTTAACACATTTTATTGAAGAATTTTATTGTAGAACTGCATACAGTGCTCCATAAAGGTATTAGCTTTTGCAAGTCTAAAACGTGGAAATGACAATTTATGTTTATTCCTAGTATAAATATTATGATGGCTATCAATATTTTCGAAATTGTTGATATTTTTTTAACATACATAATTTTTTTATAATTGATTTGCAAAACTATTAAGATGTTAGTTTCCTTTAGCGAGTCTCTGCTAGCTAGCTTGTAAATAAATAGGATCGCTCTCTTCTGTAAGATGAAAATCGTTTCAATGTCTGCTGCCCCATCCCACAGTAGTATACCGTAGGATATACGATAATACTATGAAAGTAACTAAAATAAACAAGCCTAGCAGTGGCAACGTCAGTGAGCTCTCTAATTCTTTTGACTGTATATGCTGCAGAGCTAAGCCCGAGTGCTAGTTTTATAGTATGAGGACCCCATGGTAATTTGGAATCGATTGTGATGCCTAGAAATACGGTATCTTCTACAAGTTCTAGTTTTTGAATGAATGAATGAATGAATGAATGAATGAATGAATGATTTTATTGCCACAAACAAACATGCTTTCTTCTCCGAGTACAATGTTCTTTTCAACTAATCTTACTTTTTGTTAGGTTAACTTTAGCCATCGCTAGAAATTGCCAATCCGCGGTAGGCCATTAAGCCCTTACTCTCTTTCTCTGTGAGAAGGCCTGTACCCTGCGGTTGGGCGGATGTAGGCTGCATGATTTTTATATTTAATACCAATCTTGAGCATCTTTATTACAAACAATGTCTATTTCATCGCGTAGAAGGTTGCTAAAGATTGGTTTATTTAAAGACGACTCATAATTTATGTTAAGGTCATTGGCTTTGGCCGGCCTCTACGCGGACCGTGGTAAGGTGAGCTTATGATGACACAAGGCGCGTTGATGGCAATGTGGAAGCCCAGTTTCTTCATGTCCGTGCGGGCTAACGGGGGCGCGCCCCTTAAATGTATAGTTGTTCAATCTATCTATCTCATAATACTTTTAAACGAGCAATTCTTGTACATATAATCTGAATCTCAGAAACGGCTCGAACGATTTCCATGAACTTTAGTATGCAGAGGGTTTCGGGGGCGATAAATCGATCTAGCTAGTTTTCATTTTTAGAAAAAGTCGTTTTATCCGTATTTCTAAAACTGTTAAAATATCATTAAAATACGAAGGTAAATTTTGCCACCATGTACAATTGGGTATTTGACAAAATATCAAATGAGTTACTTTTAAAACGGAACTTTGTATGAAAATACTGGCTTATGACGTCACATTTCAGAGCACTCTTTTTATGTTTAGTCTATTTAAAAATTGTAATAACTAGTAATTGACTAAAAGAGATACATTTTCCGAGATATTTTGTAATTTTTGTTTTAATCGAGCATATGAAATAATTTATTGTTGATCGTGTCAAATACCGAATTGTCAGCTCAGCTCAGGTGGGAAATCGGGCGGTCCCGAAACCAGAAGACGCCCGTTTATTTTTTTCTTTTTCTTTCATCGTATCCAAATATAATTTCTGAAACACACGACTAACAAAAAAAAAAACCGAGAAAAGTTTGGTCATCCAGGTACTAGAGTATAATCTGAGTTGAGTGAAGTTTGCCAATTCCTGCGCAATGACTAATTTTGGGTGTCAAAGGGGAGCTGCGTGGGGGTCACTAGGGATGTACCATTCTTGAAAAAAATCTTATCCCGTCACAATCTTCGTCAAGTGCTTGGGGAGATAAATCGTCTAGATAGATAGATTGTAACGTTTCTGTAACGTCACAGTTTCTGTGCTACTTTGAATAAAAAAAAAATGACTTTTGACTTTGACTTTGAATAAGTGAAACGTATTCGTATACAGACAATTCTAGTATCTATAGCCCCTCAATCGTTCCCGAGAACTAATGTTGCCCATAGAAAACAGGCCAAGTGCGAGTCTATTCAACATTTGAATATTTTAAGCGTCTACCTGTTGCCGTTATTAATATCGAGCAAAAAACGGCAAAAAAAAAACACTTTTGTTGTATGGGCGCCCCCCTTAAATATCTATTTTATTCTGTTTTTAGTATTTGTTGTTATGGCAGCAACAGAAATGCATCATGTGTGAAAATTTTAACTGTCTAACTATCACGGTTCATGAGGTGATAGACGGACGGACGGACAGCGGAGTCTTAGTAATAGATTTCCGTACCCAAAAGCTACATGTACCGTGTTTGCTGACAAATAAAGACTTGAATTGAATTGAATTAAGGGACCCCTAAAAAGAACAAAATCACTTATCTGGGGCATGTGCCGCGACACCACAGGTACCGACTTCATCGAGTTGTTATGATCGGCAAGATTGAGGGAAGGTGGTCTGTTAGGTGAAGAAGGAAGTCGTGGCTCAGAAACCGCTGGGTATCGTTGGATGTAGTACGTAGCAACGTCCATTAGTGGAGAGGCTCAGGAAGAAGAGGAAAAAGTACCTATAGCCAATTAATTTTCTGTATACCTCATAATACTCATAAAAATAATAAGTATTAAATTTATCATTATTAGCATTAAACGTCACATTAAGGTCACAGTGTTTCATTAGCGATGACTGCGAGTGAGTTACTGCTACAGCTGCATAAAACAGTTTCATTGTTCTCTAGGTTACATACATATGTACATACCTAGCCTATTGCTACTGTAAACACTTATACTTATTATAATTAGAAAACGTTTGCCTTGGCTCCAGTGGCACCTTCTCTCACACTAGATGGATGAAGTGACCACTCGGACGCTGCAGTGCCTGAGACACTGTTACGCACCTCGGAATTCGGATCTAAGGGAAGAGCGGGTGGTCGTGCTCTCTCATTATAAAGGGAAATTTCCCGCCAGGGAGGTCGCACGCCTCGTGACGGGGACGGTCCATCTGTCGGACGTCATATTTATGCTATGTTAAGACTGCTTGCGCGATGCAGGAATGTCGGACTATATAGAGCGTGCGCAGAGTTGACGTGTGCTTGTGCAAACCTCAAACTTCAGCTCATAACAAACTACTTTGTCAAAATCATAGACAACTCTCTATGATTTTAATAGTGTCAATGAAATCAAAATTTGTCCGACACCACAGAACCTCGAATCTGTGCCACAGAAACCATCAAAACTCACAGAGATTAGACCAAAAAAACATTTTGTAACGCTTATTTTTGAGAATTTGTAATGAAATTGTAATATTAAAATTTGTAAGTTATCTCGCTTTTACTTGGACTTTTAACATGTGATATTGGCGAAGTTGCATTAGACAATCAGTGCAGCGAGTCCATAAAGCAGAATTGAGTCGCAAATTTTGAAAAACATAATGAACAGAACTAATAAAAAATCTGGAGAATTCTCATGAAATGTCGGTACCTTGCTCCTGTCTAGGCTTGCAGTCAAAAAACTGCGTCTGTGCTGAGAACCTACGCGACACACGAAGAACAACATCAAATCTTGTCGAAGGCCAAACGGCTTCCGAACTCAATCTCACTGCTAAGAAAACGAAATCCATCACCAAAAGGCCTAAACACTCGCTGAACAAATTCTTCGAAAACCTGTACGTAAAGTGCGCCACGTACAATTTGAAATATTGCCCCTTCTATACCAGCATGGGACAGAAGAACTACGTGGCAAGTACTATGAGGAATGTTGGAATTATGTTCTGCTTTTTAGCTGCAAATTTGGTTATTTTCCTGATGATTGCGTCGAGGATGACTATTGACATAATTTTTATGGTGATTGAGTGTGGAAAGTGGCTTTACAGGTAAGGACTCTATTTCTCTATTGGTAGTTTTATAAATCATCTTTAATAATACTTAGCTGTTGCCGCTGTACTGCGAGGGTAGGTCTAAAGGGATTCTCTATACTCTGCTGCTTTTATGATATTGATGATAAAATGACAATAAACCTATCAGTAACCAATTTTGATGTTACCTTTTACTAGAAAACCGCCAGGTGTATGGACAACTTGTATACTTACGAGCCTCTTAGTGATTGGAAGGCAGAATTATAATGGGCTTAATGGCTTACAATAGTCTCTCTCTCACCAGAAATAAGCGGTCCCCGGAGCTCGACTCCTTAAAAAAAAGACTTCGCGTCCTACTTATCAAGCAGGCTTTTAAGGGTTCGGTAGTCAATAAGGAACCATCCTTATAAAAGTATAAAAGGCAAACATCGTACAAAATCCATTGAAAATTACTTTGATGAAGTTGTTAGTTCAGTAAAGCAGATTACAATGCACTGCGCGTGGCCCGGCACGCACTGGTCCGGTTTTTATTCCGATAATGATGCGTTCATCGAAAGATTTAACAATTTAAAATAATTTCTTATTTATTACGATTTTCGAAAATTTACTTTGTTTTTGAATGTAATACAATTTTTATGTTTTTATTTCAAATGATTATGCATAACAATACTTGTAAGCTTAGTGCTTTATAAAATTTATAACAACTACGAAAGAAACTAAAGAAAGAAAGAAAGAAAGACATTTATTGGGACAAATTAACACATCACAAGAAAAAAATGCATAACTAGTAACATAAACAAGTACAAAGGAAAAACAAGTCACATAAGTACAACATAATACAAGGCAGTCAAAGCATCAGAGTGCATCCTGTGGTGTGTCAAAGTTGACACAAAGGGCATCTGACTCAGCATTGTGCTGAGTACTATAGTACTTAATGATTTTTTTTACGTATAATCTAAATTATGAATTAATATCTGCATCTGGATCTGCTTATACTGAAGACCAAAAACCTCAGTATACTATATCAATCAATCCATCAATCAATCAATCAATCAGCCCATAATCGTCCACTGCTAGACATAGACCTCTTCCAAGACACGCCACTTAAAATATTATAAACTAATTATAAACATAGTTAACCCCACAAATCAATGGGGACTATTTCGTACATAACATTCGGACATTTATCGGACAAAACGTGTTGAGACTAAGGCCGATATTCAGAAACGATTTTGAGCGTGAGCTCAATGTGAGTCCGGGTCTTCCAACTGTCAAAATGAAAGTCTCAGGGATATTTTGTATTCACAGTTGAGTTTGAGATAACAAAAATTGAGCGCAAGCTAAGCTGAGACTGAGTAGTGGATTTCGGCGACTTAGCTCAGACTCAAGGTGGCAATGACGAAGAAAGTAGCGACACCTGTAGGCAATTCGAGAACTCTAAATAACCTGTGGCTGTGGTGAAGTAACCTTTTTTTTTATTCACAATTTGACATTTTGCATGCTCATTTTCCTTCGAAAAGTTAAATTGTGTTTTTAGAGTAATCAGAAGTCAAAATAAAGTATAACCGCGCGTAAAAAGTTTCGACATTTGTTGCCATCTCATTCACTCCTGTGGATTATTGTATGCCTTTCATGTAGCTTTAACAGATAATATAAACCGGTAACGTCAAAAACTGTACCACAGATTACACGCTCACGTAAGTTTAGCTTGAGCTGTGGCTTAGCTGAGTTCGAGTCGAGATATTGACTGTGAATACAAAATTCTTGAGTCTTTGTTGAGATTGCTCAGCCGATGCTCAGCTTAGTGCTCGTTAAGTGTAGCTCAACGCTGTGTTTCTGAATATCGGCCTTAATGCTTAAGTTAGACACTAAGCTGTTTCTTCTGCTGTTATTAAGTATTTATATCTGTTATTTTATGCAAATACATTTTGAAAGAGAGATGGCGTAGATATTTCAGCAGTAACTGTTTTATTATCTTGACAATTTCTTTCCTCAACAGTAAATATGTAATCGTAGTTAGTTGCGATTGTTTTGAATACATTTAATTATGCAAGTTATCTTACTGCATTATTGATAGGCAGCCGTCGGTTGTTTCCTGTTGATTTGTAACGTAGTTTGTAATTAGCTCAAATCTATAAATTTCTACATTTTCATTTATTTGTGATTTAATGACATAAAATCAGTATGAAGTATGATGCAATGTCGCTAAAGAGTGATGGCATGTTACCTCAGCAGGAGGTTGCAGATTTCCTTTGCACATCATACGTATCGTCATCAGATGGCTATCATTCAATCGCTCAGATTTCAGAACCCCTAGAATCTCGACCATTCTAGAATATATACATCACTCAACCACTCAGATCCCAGAACCCATAGAATCTCGACCATTCTAGAATATATAGATCACTCAACCACTCAGATCCCAGAAACCATAGAGTCTCGACCATTCTAGAACATAAAGATTACTCAACCACTCAGATCTTAGAACCTCTAGAATCTCGACCAATCTACAACATATAGATCACTCAACCACTCAAATCTCAGAATCCCTAGAATCTCGACCATTTTAGAACATAAAGATCATACAACCACTCAGATCTCAGAACCCCTAGATCTCGATCATTCTACATAAAGATCATGTAATTTGGCTTAAGGCTGGGTTCTCCGAGCGCACGAATTTGTATGGGACTTATTGCGCTGCGCGAGGGAACAGTAGGTTTTTTCGAAATTTCAGAAATATATTTTAATACCCAAAACTCAATACAACTGAAATAAAACTATATCTAGTGATTATTTATCATTATATTATGTTCACGATTTTTTCATATGCTGTAAAGTTTAAAAATAAAACCGACGGCCCTAGATAGGATATTGAAAAAAATTTTTTTTTCAAGTGTTTATTACTAATTATTAGAAAGTAAATAGTAGTTTATGTGACTGTCACATAATGAGGGTTTTAATACCAAGTTATGTGCAGTCTCATACACTACTTTATCTACACTCATAATGAAATTTTTGAAACAAAATGGCGCAATTTCGACAAAAGTATCTTGACATTCAATCGTCTGCACTCAGTTTTGCGCGCGCAATTTTAGGTATTTTTAGTTGCAATTTTGGTACCACGAAAATGAAATAAGGTTTTTATAGTCAACTTTTGACATTAAAAAAAAAAACTTAAGTTTTGTTCCGTGATCACAGCAACACTTTAAAAAAAATAACTGTAACATAAAGTGAAAAATCTGACCTTTAATGTAACTTTATATTACACTTTTTTTTTATTTTCTTTAAAGTTATGTATTGTTTAAAGCCTGTCAATATGTGTTTACCTTTGAATTCTTAATTTGAAGATTATGATATGAGTGTAGATAAATGTTTTTTAGAACACATGATTCAGGGGTGATGTCGGAGAACCCAAACTTCATTTTTATGTTCAATCCCAGCATAAAAACCACTTTATAATTTATCAACTTATATTTTTATTACTATATTATTTTCAGATTTATGTTTTTGCCAAATCCTGAATTCGGAGCCAATAAACCCACTGTAATGATTAAAACGACCAAGCCCGCATTTGCTATCCATCGCTTGTACACGGAGATGAAATAATCTGCTATTCTTTGTGTTGATTTACTTTTTATAGTTTTATTTACTTTTACTTTCATTTACATAGATACCTATTGTAATAAAAATAGGAAAATTTCTACTAGCGTTTTTATCACATTCATGCTTTTGGGGTGAGGCAAAGTACCTACTTTCAGCGTCCCAGCTATATTGTAAGAAAAAGTAACTTAAAAATAAAATTATATTTAATAATACTAATAATAATTTATGATATTTGGATTGAATGTTTAACTCTTTACACAATATGACAAGTGTATTAAATGGAGGGAACATTATATATATACACATCATCATCATCATCATTCAGCCACAAGAAGTCCACTGCTGGACATAGGCCTCCTCCATGGATTTCCAAAAAGGCCGGTTGGAAGCGGCCTGAATCCAGCGCCTTCCTGCCACTTGGATGAGGTTATCTGTCCATCTTGTGGCTGGTCGTCCTACGCTGCGTTTGCCGATATGTGGTCTCCATTCGAGAACTTTTCGGCCCCATCAGCCATCAGTTCTATGTGCCCCGCTCATTGCCACTTCAACTTACTAATCCGCTGGGCTATGTCGACGACTTTCGTTCGTCTACGGATCTCATCATTTCTGATTCGATCTCGTAGCGAAATTCCGAGCATAGCCCTTTCCATAGCTCGTTGCGTGACCTTGAGCCTTCTTATGATAAATTATAATAAAATCATTTAAAAAAATATATTCTTTAATTAATACCGAACTTTATGTTATTTCAATTTTACATAGCGCTGTAATAGAGACGCTGTATAGAATGTTGGAATATGGTTAAACAGAAATGTGAAAATAGAACTAGTCTTTTTAACAATTTGTGCTGTTAGTTGAAAACGATTCTCCCTTGGGCTGAAAAGTATTACTTTCAACCCGTACCACAGACAACTTCAGATCTACTTTCCGAGCATGAGTAATGAAAAATTAATTTACAGAATTGAAAGGAAATTGGCTCAGAAAAGAGCGAAAGAGAAACTTTCGATTCATGCTATGAAACAAACTTCAACTAGGTATAATATCCGACAAATAATTTGAACAAATGACTTCGACTTCGCATGTACATATTTCAGGTATTACTGGCGAGTAACGTGGGATGTGGCTCACAATGTTTTGGACTTCAGATTACTCAAATTAAGGAACATATAATAGTTATTTGTTATGCAAGGCTGCAAAGTTAATTTTTGGCGCGAGTATCTTGTATTGAAACCTGAGCAAGCGAAGGATTCTAGGATTGAGCCACGAGCGAAGCGAGTGGTTCAAATATAGAATCCTGAGCGTAGCGAGGGTTTCAAAGGTACGAGACGCTAAATAACTTTGCTGCCGAGCGCAACACACAACTTTTCACCTCACTAAAGCGAGGAAAATGTTAGGTGCAAGAAAAAAAGTTTTAATAAATATTAAATTACTGTTTATTTATTTCAAAAATTAAAAGTAAAATTACTACAATTGGTAATATTGAAAGTTAATTTTTTTTTAAATCAATTTTTCTTGCCGGCCAGTGCGATTCTTTAAATGAGGCTGGCGCATGACATGAAATAAGTATTTGCATTTCAATCATCAATGGACTGGCTGCAGAGAATATAAACTATTACGAAACCAATGAGGTTCTATATATATGTAATTTATTGTACGTAACCTTTATTGAATAAAAATATTCGAATTTTAAAAATACTTTCCACGCTAGCGGATAAAGTGCGATTTTCCACGCAGATTTCGAATGATAAACAGAGCTTTTACGAGCTAGTGAGGTGAAAAAAATGTTTTCTCTTAAGTGTCCATAGGAACCTCATCCTGGTCGCGCTTTTTGTTCAAGTTATTTCTTGAGCAGTATAATTAAAGGAACCAAATTACTCCCCCAAAGTTCAATGCAAATTCTCTACTAAACTTTTCGCAGTTATTCTTCTTCGCTTATCAGCAATTTTCACCTTTAAATTTGAAGTGGCACTTAATTTGCGGCTCGGTAATTTTACCAATTTCGGCGGTAGAATCGTGTCGAGAGTCGAGGGCGAATCATTCTCTGCATTATTACGAAGGAAAATTTAATTCTTCTTGATAGAGAGAGAGATAAAGCGTACAAATGTGTTGAATTCTAAAGATTAACAGTCTTATAAAAACACCATTCCTTAAAACACTTTTCAATGGCAGTTTAAATCATCATCATCATCATCATCATCATCATCAGCCATTTGACGGCCACTGCAGGATATAGGCCTCCTTCATGGTTTTCCTAACTATGAAGGGTTTTGCCATAATCGCCACGCTTGGCAGGCGGGTTGGCGATCGCAGTATGCTTAGGAAGATGCTGCTGCCCGTCTCCTGGTAATGTATTTCCTTAGTCGCCTTCTACGACATCCACGGAAGGAAATGCCATAGAAAAATGGTTATTAAAACTGCACTTAAGGAGTGTTTTAAAGGAATCGTGTTTTTATAAATAAGACAAACTTTATTTGAGCATATTTTAGTACTACACTTTAAGCATAAGTGTAAATAATAGCAGGTACAATAATTTAATATCATTTTATTAACTCGGCGCGTGCCATTCATCTTAAAAATGATTTGGCGAAGATTTATGGCTCGAATCAAAAGCTATATTTTTCCTTTGCTTTCGTGGAATATTAATTTTTTTACAGACAAAGAAACGGGCTTTATCTTGGATTTAAGGGAAGTGTGGGTATTTAGAGAATTGTCTCTGAGTCAATTCTGAGAATCAGTTTGACTCATGTGTAGACTCATAACAGCAGGGTGGGCTGGTCACATACGCCGGAGAACCGATGCTCGATGGGGTGCAAAGGTTCTCCAGTGGAGACCACGAATTGGCAAACGCAGCGTAGGACGACCACGATGTGGTTGGCCGGGGACAGAAAGAAATGGCGTGTCTTGGGAGAGGCCTATATCCAGCAGTGGACGAATACGGCCTGGTTAATTGACTGATTGATTGAGACTCATATGCAGCAGCCCGATGGTCGGGCGATATCGTGTAGTTGGCGGAAGGTTCGTGGATGCGGATAAGGGCCCGTGAGAGTTGGCAATGTGAAAAAGTCTACTAGGATTGGGCTGATGATGATGATGATGATGGTGACGAGACTCATACCCATAGACCCTCTCCTGGTTGGTAATCAACGCAAACCATGCTTGTAATGTACATACAAATACATACATAAACTCACGCCTGTATCCCAGAGGGGTAGGCAGAGACTAGGGACTGCCATTTGCCACGATCCTGACAGATCACTTTCGCTTCCTCAACATTAATTAATCGTTGGATACACGCACACCGGTTTCAGGTACTTTTTATGCTTTGCTAATACGTCCCCTTGTAAGGTCTTTCTTTTGAATAAAACATTTTGTATTTGTACTTGTATATGCCATTTTGAGGATTGGGCATTCTGGGTCCAAGCCCGACACGATTTTTTTAAAATTTGTTTCATCATATCTATATAAAAAAAACGTGTCTGATTTGGACGCACAATGTCGTGAATGATTCAGGCCTTAACCCCGGTTTCTCGTACACGAACAATGTGTAATACTACTGTTAACAGCTATAAGATGTTTTTTTTTGCATGCGCTTCGGCCAACTGATAACTGTTAACAGTATATTAACAGATTATAATACAAGACTCAAAGGGTTGATATCCCATTGGAAACGTCTTTGGAAACCTGAAGCCGAAGCCTGGAGCATATCTTTTCATTTATGGTAGGTACCAATATGCAAAATTTTTTACTTTCATCACCACAAACCCTCTGTTTCTCGTTCACTGACTACCAGTTAATCTAGCTGTCAGTAGGCCAAAGTGCTACAGTTGTTAACAATAGATTAACAGATTTTCAGGGTACGGTAAACCGGTGGTAAGTATATTATTATAATGCTTAAAGACATCCACTTTGGTGCCTGACCCATTCTTTAAGTCTTTAGTGCGGTCTTTCGTGATTTACCATCAGCCATAAAATATCCGTAGCAATTTAAAACCCTATTGTGCGCTAGACATAAAGTAAGTAAACTTAAGGCCGGGTTCCCCAAGCGCACGGTTTGGTATGGGACTTATTGCGAATGAATAGCTGGTGTAAGGTAGGTATTTTTAAAAATTACAGAAATACCAATCCTATTAATAGAATTTTGACGATTGAACGTCTCTAACATATTCAATCATATCATAAGCAGCCTATATATGTCCCACTGTAGGGCACAGGCCTTCTCTCAAAGAGAGAGAAAGAGAGAGACTATGGACTTAATCACCACGCGTGCCCACCGTGGATTGGCGATTTCAAGCGCTGAGGTATGTGAATAGCTCAGACACCCAGGTTTCCTCACGATGTTTTCATTCACCGTTGGCGAGTGGTATTGCTACTATAACTTCACAAACGTACATTACTTAGAAAGAAAAGTCATAGGTACATGCCCGCACTGGGAATCGAACCTGGGTCTCCCGCTTCCGAGTCCAATGTTCTACCCACTAGGCTACCAACATATTCATTTTGGTACATTTTTTATTATCCAAAACTCAGTACATCTCAAATAAAACCATAACTAGTTATAATTTAGACTCATGATCGCGTTTTTTTATTCAGTAACGTTTAAGAAATCATAAATATAATGATCGACATCCCTAGACCGACATGCTTACATGGAAAAGTAATATATGTTTTTTCAGATTTTGTATACTAACAATTAGAGAGTAAAATGTATTTTAAAACACCTGATTTAGAGGCAACGTCCGAGAAACTTTGTACTTCGGTACTGCTGATGAAATGAAAAGGAAGTCGAAAAAAATAAATTGAAACGCACAGTTCTATCCCACTAAAACATAAAAGTAAAAAAAGTTACCAAGATAACGTCCCAAAAAAATACTTGATAGACTTTTTCACAGATTTATACTTTCCGAAATATCGAGGTCTATATAGTTTTAGTTTGTCCGGATCGTGGCAAATGGTAAACCCTGATCTCTGCATACTTATTCGGGATACAGGCGTGAGTTAATGTGATGTCATGTAATGTATATAATTCTAATACAAATTCTATCAATGTCGCTTTTCTAATAAATGTAAAAAAAAAATTAAAAAGTTTTTATAGTACCTTATCACCTGCGTTGCAGGCGAATATTAAATACATATTCTCCAATACTGACTGCCGTATCACGAATTTATGTTTTTTGTCTCTGACGTCAATAGGTTAGCTACCAGCTAGATGCTACAAAAACCTGTCGAATCACTGGTTTATTTTTAGAGTTCCGTACCCGATGGGTGCCAAACGGGACCCTATTACTAAGACTTCACTATCCGTCTGTCTGTCTGTCTGTCACCAGGCAGTATCTCATGAACTGTGATAGCTAGGCAGTTGAAATTTTCACAGAATGGTATATTGGTTCCCGCTATAACAAAAAACACTAAGAACAGAATTAAATAAATATTTGAGGGGGGCTCCCATACAAAAAACGTAATTTTTTGTCGTTTTTTGCTCGATATTGATAACAGCAACAGGTAAACGCTTGAAATATTCACAGAATATTTAGATCTATATTCGCTTCAAAAATAAATAATGAAATTAAAATAAAATAAATATTTAAGGGGGGATCCCCCACAACAAACGTGATTTTTTGCCGTTTTTTTGGTTCTTTGTGTCTAATGTTGTATAGATAATGGTACGGAACCCTTCGCGCTCGAGTCCGACTCGCACTTGGCCACTTTCTTGTACACACGCAAATGATGTTATTTCGTCCGCGGCTGTGGAAGTATATTCGTAGGTTTTTTTGTCATTTGAGTGCTTTTTGTGGTATGTTAGGTTTCGTGCAGTATTTCCTAGTTGCTTGGGGTAGGTAAACAACAGCGGACAGAAGAAATGTATTGGGCTATTTTTAAAATGCGCAATTGCTGATAAACCCCAAATAGGTTTTCCTGTTTTACAACATGTGTTCCATAAGTTTTTCTCAGATTTATATTTATATAAATATTTTTGTCAGATTTATTTTTATCGAAATATTAGGGTTAGTTACTGTTGGCACAACTACCTCTCTACGACTTGACGCCTAGCGCCACCTTTTGGAAATTTATATCGATGCAACACGTAACGCCATCTATTACAGAAAATAGAAATTAAAAATACCCCCCACCTCTATCGCTGGGGATCTACATTGTTTTATTGACACACTACTCGCTTGTCTGTTACCATTCGAATTTTATCGTTTATTGAAATAACACCAATTTGCACTTTGAGCAAATGAAATAAATTATTGAAGGAGCCCTGAAAACCCTGTGCACAGGCACAGCTGGGTACCGTTAATAAAATAGTTAACTTCGTTAATCGCTAATCCGTTACTAAAATAGTTAACTTTGTTAAACGTTAAAGCGTTTCATTTCGGAAGATTTAACGCTAGTAAACGTTAATCGTTACTTCGTTAACTCGTGATAAAAATTGCATTTTTATATCGTTTCGTAAGTGATTTACTTATAAAAACTGCTTGTTTGGGTTCTGTAACCCAGAACCCAAATCAGGAACAAAAAAAAAGTGGTGAATAATTGGAGCATGTAATTTAGTCATCCATCTGGCATAATGTGGACGTTCCTTTTCATGAATATTAATAATGTTGAACCTTTTATCTGAAATCAATGTTCGTTTTCTACTATTTAGCCAATATGTTCCTAAAAAAAAAAACACATCACTCGTCAAGCGCCAGCGCTTACTAATGAAACGATCAAATAAATCATACGGATCAAAATCTTTGCACTTTTTTCACTCACACGCGCCGGCAAGACATGTACCTACATACGTGGTTTCGATTGACTAGTGGCCCGAACGTACTTATCAGAATGTTTTCGCGGTACGGCGCAGTGCGTGCGGTATATTTTCGGTAAATGGTAACGGACTTGGGGATATTTAACGGAAGTTAACAAGTCCGTTAACATTTTTTAAAGTTAACTTAAAAGTTAATCCGTTAGTCAAAATGTTAGCTTTGTAAATTAACGAATAACGGATTAACGAGTTAATGCCCAGCTATGTGCACACAGGTACCATAATTTTATTAAATTTGCGCTTTACCAATGTCGTAGCCTTCAGTAAATCATTGTCCTGGATAGAAAAATGTGTATTCAATGTTATACATATGATTTTAAGAGTTATTTATCAAACACCGCCACAACAACGGACACAAAAAATCACAAAATCGCAAAAGTTCATAAATTATCAAAAAAGGGGAAAATTTTACAAATAATTTAAAAAAAAAACGTAGAATAAAAGTTGTTGGAAATGACAAACTCTAACCGACATGATTCAGGAATTAAGTATTTTGGAAATAACACTATATTGCTACGTTTATGTAGGTAATTATGTTAAGTTACCACAGTGACATTATTCTGAGCATGGGAAAAGGATCTTCATACTCCTATCCCAAAACTCCTGTAGTTCAGTCGGCCGGGGACGCTGAATCGATTTTGTTTTAATTAGAAACCATACAAATTTTCGTGTGCGCAATAAAGCACAATAAACTTTACCATACACCGTCTTAAATTTAGTTTTAACTTTATGGATGTTTTTGATTTTATGAATGTTTTCAAGCTGTTGGCGACGCGACAGATCCACACAGATTGATTGTTGCATTAATAAAGAACAAGTATAGGTCGTAAATAAATGTAGAGAAAAAAATAAACGTGGCAATATCCAAATTTGAGCACCGATTTAAGATGCAAAGAATTTCCTTGATCAGAAAAGCAAGAATTTCCTTCTCATTAGTAGCCAGCAAAGTGAAATAAACATACCAATATTTGTTCTTAGTTTGTAACAAAAACCGGCCAAGTGCGAGCTGGACTTGCGTACGAAGGATTTCGTACCATTACTTGTATAACATTTAAATCAAAATAAGTTTGGGAAGGCCTCACTTTCGCATTTTTCGTCCTTCGTCGCGTCTTTCATTTATCGCACCCAGTGAACACTTACCAATTTCTTTTTGCTCTTTCCAGGCCAAAATGCCAGCCTACGATAATGAGGGCGCCACCATCTCGATGGAGGACGTCCGCCCTCCAGAGATGCCCATCACCATATCAACCATCGAGCAGGAGTTGGCTGCCAGAAGGTATCTCTACCTAGTCACGAGTCTAAATATTCTAGATGCAGCCCTCAGAAGTGCCACTGTAGTGCACAAACCTTCTCTCAGAGTGAGAGAGAGAGGAGCGACTCGTGCCCGCAGATTAGCAATGTCGAGTGATGTAAATACCTCAGAAACTGAGGTTTCCTCTCGAACTTCCTTCACAGTTTGCGAGAATTAATAATGATAATATACATAATACCTATACTGCTCAAAAAATTGGGGTAATAAGATTTCAAGTGGGATAAAACAAGTTTTTGTTATTTAATTACAACTGTCCACCAAATATTAAAGTGACATTGTTACTTTATTATTTATTGTACACAAAGAATTAAATATTTACAAAAAAAAAACCGGCCCAGTGCGAGTCGGACTCGCGCGGGCTCCGTAGCATTATGTAAACAACATTCGAATATTTCAAGCGTCTACCTGTTGCCGTTATTAATATCGAGCAAAAAACGTTTGTGATGTGGGAGCCCCACTTATTACACACAAATATAGATAGATAAATAGAATATTTTTATTGTATGTACACCATTAATTACATATGAGAATTAAACAATAATATAGTACAAACAATATACATCATCTGTAAAAAAAATCTACTGTCTAGCTATTACGATTCATGACATACAGCCTGGTGACAGACAGACAGACGGACAGTGGAGTCTTAGTAATAGGGTCCCTTTCCCCAAAATAAAAAAACTTCACTCATTTTATGTAGCCTTTCAAGTCTTCTAAGTGTAGTTATTGATTGAAGTGAGTGTTAATTTCATTTACAAGGTCATTATGCCTGACTGAAATCCAAGGATTCCAAGCTGTCACTCTGCTTAAAGATGGTCGAGCTATGACATATGTAGGAACTAGAGATGGAATTTCTACTCATCACTTACCCCCTGAGAGTAAATACCTACTTTATCAATAACAATACTCAGAAGACTAGGAAGGCCACTTTCAAGTCTTTTGAGTGAGTTTTCTGTACTGAAAAAGTTTAAAAAAATTCAATGACGTCACTTTGTTTTTAGGTTTACGTAGACTGTTTCTGTAGCCACCAATTTAAGAACTGCTGAAAAAACGCTAATGTTCTTTTATTTTTAATTTTCGTAAAGGGTACCAATTTTATATTTAGTGGCCAGTTATAATTAAAAACCTAAGCAAACAGTTTTACTCCACTTTGAAATCTTATTCGCCTATTTGTTATGAGCAGGATGTATGTAGCCTATATACATCCCACTGTAGGGTACAGACCTTCTCATAGAGAGAAAGAGAGTATGGGCTTTTATCGCCACGCACGCCGCGAAGAATAACAACTAAAAGCAAAAACAATTGTTTTTATTTTCTATCTTACTCGTAAAAACTGGGTTGTAACGCTACCACTAAATGTGTTCCTACTTAAAATAAGCAGCTCTAAAAGTGCCACTGTAGGACACAGGCATTCTCTCAGAGAGATAGAGATACGCGGATTGACGATTTCAAGCTATGTGAACACTTCAGATGCTCGGGTTTCCTCACGATATTTTCCTTGCGAGTGGTACTGCTACTACAAACGTAATTTATAAAACAGTCATTGTTACATGGCGGGATGCGAACCCAAATCCTATCGAATGTGAGGTCAGCGTTCTACCGTTGCGTTACCATCGCTTTTATGTAAATATAACGGGACGTGTGTAGGCTGTTTATTTATGTATCCTGATTATAATAATAATGTCTTCTGAACAACACAATCACTTGTCTTTAACCCAAATTAGGATACCCTGTGCTATGGTAACCAAGCAGGGACATCACAAACACGTGGTTTTAGGTATTCGTCGCGTTTTACACGCCTAAAAATCTTGACGTGTCCAGATGACGAAATAATAAGTGATAGGTACTAATTTTGAGTTTCACCAACTGGACACACATGTGTCCAGTCTTGTGTGTCGAGTTAGTGAATAACCCAAAAAAAATGTACTATAAATGGTTCACGTTCACTTATGTATCCTGATTATCAGACTTGATGTTTCCGCAGGTTGCGACAGCTGAAGACTCAGAAGAGCACCGTCTCGTCGAGGAAACAGCAAGCCGTTTGCGTCAGGCGAGCACACAAGCGATACGGGAGCAAGAAGAATCCGAACATAATTCTGGACGGACTGAACATGACGGTGCCTAAAGGTGCTATGTAAGTACTTATTCTGAAATATTTGATACATATGGACAGATGGAGAGGATGAAGGAAGAAAGATTGACGAAAGAGATAATATCGAGCGAATGTGGGTGGAAGGGCCGGTAAGGGACGTCCCAGACGGACATGCTTCTACTGAACAGGGGATGTGTTAACAAAGGGCAAGATAAAATCCACCCGAAACCAGCGTGCGTCCATGCAACGACTAATTAATATTGATGAAGCGAAAGAGGTCTGTCAGGGTCTTGGTGGCAGTGGTGGAAGTGGCAGACCCTGGTATCTACCTACCACTCCGGGATACAGACGTGAGTTTATGTTTTGTTCTGTGTTTAATTTTATACTAGCTAACTCGGCAAAATACTAGCTAACTCGGCAAACGTTCTCAGCAAACCTTTATTTGCTATATTAATTAGCCTATGACTTATTATCAGATCTACCAAATAGGTATACACAAAAAAAATTATAAAAATCGGTAAATCCGTTTCGGAGGAGTTCGACAACAAACACTAATAAATAACCCTATTAGTGAAGCTATGTATTGTTACGCTGCGCTGCTATAACATTTCACGGCACATTTTGAAGTCATCGATCGCTCTGGGCTCAGCCAGGTCACGGCTTTAGGTAAAGAGAAGAAAGAATTTAGGAATATTATATTATGATAGGTATTGCTTACATCTAATGTTCAGAATACAAACGCGCAGAAAGTTTGTATAAAGCCTGGCGGCTATTAGCCCCGCCGAGTCGAGTCACAAAAAAACACCTGCTCTATTGCATTAATTTTATGTGGTTTGAAAGACATAGCGAAATGAACGTGCCGGACAACAGTTATCGAATATGCAACATTGTTTTTTAAAAACCGCACTTTTCAATAAAATCTCGATACAAACTCGAATCTATTAGAACCATTAGTAGCCATCCAGAGCGATGCGTGCGCGCCGCGGGTCCGCGGGTCATTGTTCTGTTAGACGGAGAGGCGGTACTAATTATTCGCGCATTTTTTTAAACAAGTTTTGTCAACTCGAAATAAGATTCTCAAGTTTTTTTCTATCTAAAAGTAGTAAGTAATAAATAAGTCTAAATAGATGCTATTTTTAATTACTAATTATATAACCACGGGCTTCAAACCACCCAGAAATAAGCGTGTACAACGTGTCTTATTAAAGACTAATATTGAAAAGCCTAAGTTTGGAGTTTTTTTGACAATTTATTCTCAAACAGCTATGGTTAACTTGTAACGTTCATTAAGTCTCAGTTTTTGTGCTATTTTGAATAAAAACATGTTGAGTTTGAAAAAATGTTAGCGTGCAGTGGCAATTGAAAAAATGTTAGCGTGCAGAGGCTATTGGTACAATTTTAGCCCGAAATGGCAATTGAAAAAATTATATTAGCGCTCAATACATCCCCAGGCATTGAGAGAAAGATTCGTAATGATGCACTTAGGTTTTTAGCAAGGTCGTTAGTACATTAAGGCCGAGTTGCACCGCTTCTTAAATGTTACTTGAGACGCCATTTAAATCGACTTTTGTGTGAAGAATTTTAGTTAAATGCTGTTTAAGCCACATTTAAGAAAGTGGTGCAGGTCGGCTTAACACTCGGTATATACCGACTATGAAACTGCGTCCATTAGTGACGCTCTTCACCGAAATGCTCACAAAAATTCGATGCGTATTTCGGCGTATTTCGGCTCAACTCTGCTCTAATGGACGCCAGGCTTAACAACATCAGTTTGGCGAAACTTATGGTTCGAGTGCGTGGGTCGTAGTTTCTCGGAGAACATGAAAAGATGGTGTTTGTTTTCAAATTTAATCGAGCTTCAGTCGAAAGAACATCGCCTGTGACCTTTGGATGTATGTACAGTAGACATCACATCAACTTTTACATCCGTGCGCTCTATTCAGTTACTTCGCAACTAAAACGTAAATGGACAGTAAATCCACGGGTTAATTGCACAAAAAGGTGCAATCAACAGTAACTTTACTTTTATATTTTAGTCTCTCTCTCTCTCTCTGAGAGAAGGCCTGAGCCCTGCAATGGAACATTTTAGGCAGCTTAACGACTGTGATCTGGCAATGACTCCTGTATAATTTTTTTGGACAAAACACAAACTTTAGACTTAATTTTGTCATATTACGACATAATACGTTAAAATGTAACAATGTGGCTCGGTAAAACTTGGAATATTTATGACAAAAGTGTTTTGTCCACAAAAATTAGATAGGGAATTATTTCCAGATGTAAAAGCATTGCCTGATGTACCGAGCGATACTTCGGCACCAGCTACAACCTACGCCTATTGGGGAGTTATTCATCGGCCAAATTCTAAATAATAATTGGAAGCACAATACAATAAGCTCCAGATTGGCTTCTCACAAACTCTAATAAAGGTCCATCCACGTTACAACGGGCCGTTCGGCCGGCATATGATTCATCATCATCATCAGCCATTTGACGCCCACTGCAGGACATAGGCCTCCTTCGTGGCTTTCATAACCATGAGGGGTTTTGCCATAATCGCCACGCTTGGCAGGCGGGTTGGCGATCGCAGTATGCGGTTGGAATCTCAGGAAGACGCTGCTGCTACGGTTCACGGCCTGGACCATGGGCCCTATAAATCACTACTAGGTAACATGATTGAGCGATTGGTCAGACACGTTTTGCAAAAACGTATCTTTTTTACAGAACGAATTTGCAAACAGTGTCTGGTCCAGTGCATGGAGCCCCTTAAGGTTATACTACAATACTAGCCGACGGGCAGATCACGGGAACGGGCGGGTAAAAACGGCCTGTAAAAGAAGGTAGAAGATATGATTTTTTTCGCATTAGTGGCGTTAGTGTTACGGCATGGAGCCCCTAGAAGTAGGTAAGGTTTATTTTAGTTTCTATCGTTTGGGCACGTCGCCGGCACGCTGTAATGTGAACAGTCCTTTATACTGTTAACAGTTACCTCTTGGGAGGGAAACAACAAGAGGTACTGCTGAATGGAGGGACGATCTTGTCTTAGGTTCGGCAGGTCACAGTTGGGTCAAAGGCTGAAAAACCCTGTTCAGGAAATTATTGCTTTTTTGTGGTTGAGAGACGATGGCTGATTTCGGCTTACTATTGCTTTGATTAATATATAACACTGTTAATTAAAGAAAGGGACAGGATAATTCGGCTGTCCCAAAAATAAACACAGTAAGGGATTTTTTTTTTCAAAACCGAGATAGTTCCACTATCGGTTACTGGAACCAACTAGGGGTACCTATGTCTCAGTTTTGAAAAAACTTACAGCACGTCAGTTTTATCTAAGATGGCCAAAGACCTAATTATGCGCACCAAATTCTGTCGGAATGCTGACTTGCTATCGCAAGATCGCAATTTGTATGGAATTTGACATTTAGATGATTGGAATCGTTCAGTTCGTTGTTCGTTCATTCATTCCGCGTGGCGCCGGATTAAGAATAGCGTCACTCCAGTTCCTTCCGTGGAGGTCGTAGAAAGCGACTACGGAAATCAATTACCAGGAGACGGGCAGCAGCGTCTTCCTGAGATTCCAACCGCATACTGCTATCGCCAACCCGCCTGCCAAGCGTGGCGATTATGTCAAAACCCCTCATGGTTATGAAAACCATGAAGGAGGCCTGTGTCCTGCAGTGGATGTCAAATGGCTGATGATGATGATGAATCGTTCAGAATTTGGTGCGCGTAATATAGAAGGTGAGACCAGCTACCACCTGTTTCAATGTTGACTGTATGTATCTCCCCGTTAAATCTCATCTCACCAACTTTTGTAAGAATAGCATTGCAAATTGTTGACGGCACTCGTGGAGTCTTGTTACTCGTTTGAGAAAAGATGGTTAGAGTGAAGTTTTTGTTTTGCTCCCTTTTCCTCCACTACAAACTCGAGCCGAAGGCAGCGGCTAACTGACATTGTAGCCCTGGGGAACACAGGAAGGATGTGGGACGAGGACGCGGAAAAGACGCGCCGCGTTGTATAGAGTTCGCGCCCTCCTCGTCCCGTCTCTTTTTTTCCAATACATTTTGTATGAAAGTGTATTGGAAAGACGACGCCTCTTTTCCGCGCCCTCGCCCAAATATATGTTTGATTTCTGATTTACCCTAACCAGATACGGTCTGCTGGGTGCCTCTGGCTGCGGGAAGACGACCCTTCTGTCCTGCATCGTTGGGCGGCGGCGCCTGAACGCCGGTGAGATCTGGGTGCTAGGCGGGCGGCCCGGTAGCCCGGGCAGCGGTGTCCCCGGCCCCCGCATTGGGTACATGCCTCAGGTAAATGCCTTTCGGTATTATAATTCTAGGATCGGCGGACTAAAGAACGTAAGACAAATTGTCGTTAAATTATGGTTTTATACAACGCGAGTAATGTATGTTTAATTCGTAAAATTTAATTTGTAAAAAAAAGTATGTTTAATTTTCGTGATAGCTCTCCGTTAATGTAATAAAGATATTAAAAAACCAGCTAAGTGCAAGTCGGACTCGCGCACGAAGGGTTCCGTACCATTATCTATACAACATAAGACACAAAGATAGAGAAAAAACGGCAAAAATCATTTGTTGCATGGAAGCCCCCTTAAATATTTATTCTATTTTAATTTAAGTTTAAGAAAACATCGCGAGGAAACCTGGGTATCTGAGCTATTCAATACCTCAACGCTTGAAATCGGCAATCCGCGGTGGGCAAGAGTGGTGATTAAGCCCATACTCTTTCTCCCTGAGAGAAGGCCTCTGCCATACAGTGGGACGTATATAGGCTGCTTATGATAGAACTAAATATTCTGTGAATATTACAAGCCGGTCTATCGGTTGCAGTTATTAATATCAAGCAAAAAACGGCAAAAAAATTACGTGTATTGTATGGGAGCCCCTCTTAAATATTTATTTTATTCTGTTGTTAGTATTCGTTGTTACAGCGGCAATAGAAATACATCATCTGTCAAAATTTCAACTGCCTAGCTATTACGCTTCATGAGATACAGACAGACAGACAGACAGATAAACAGACGGACTTACAGACAGACAGACAGAATATTAAGTGCTTTACTCCGCCGATCCTAGAATTTATGTAACGCTTCAAAATGCCTCAGTTCAGGTAAATTGACCCCGTGTTTCCAGTGATGTATGTCTGCATGCTTGTCACGTCGGGACCGGTATCCACCAAAACTGAGGATTTAGATGTGTGAGGTTAATGCCTTGTGAAGGTTTTTTTAACCCGCAGTAATACCGGCTTTAAAAATAGCAAATAATATTATTGAAATTAGATACACCACAGGCTACATCTATGGTCCTGTTCTATTTATTCGTTTTTTTCTGATGTGTATTTAGTTTGCTTTCTGGTTGTTGTGCATAATATGCACCTCATCATCATCATCAGCCATTTGACGCCCACTGCAGGACATAGGCCTCTTTCGTGGTTTTCATAACCATGAGGGGTTTTGCCATAATCGCCACGCTTGGCAGGCAATTATTATGTTACTTATCTGTTTAATTTCTTTCTGTGATGTGTCTTGTTGGTATAATAGATGTTTTCTTCTTCTTCTTAAATTCTGGTTCTCTGGGTGACAATTTGTTGAAAATATGGGGTGTAAAAGAAGCTATTATGATTTTGATTGTATTGGCGATAGCTAGTCCTCTGTGCAGTGTGTGTGCATTCATACTGAGGGCGCTCTATAAACTAAAAACTTAAGGTACTTTAAAATTATAGCACAGGATTATTAGGAAATTATTATTAACTTAATTCCGGAATCACTTTTTAATAGCTTTTTTTTTCGGAAGAGTCCGAACAAGATTCTCTCTGATTCGCAGAGCTTAATCATGGTGAGTAGAGACGGAGCTCGCGTCATCGGTTGCTCATCTCTGGTTGCGGAAGAGGATTTGTTATTAGATTTTCCTAGTACATACCTAATGCCATTCTCGCCGACAAAAAGTAGCTCGAGTCCACTCTATAAGTTACCACGTCTGCGTCCCTCCAATGGTCCACATGGAACTCGCAGATTTCTTTGCTCGGTCTTCAAATGCATAAAGTAAATATTTTTGTTAGAATGCCGCATTTACATTGCACGCAATATGGTAATGGGTACTTTACTAGGTAAACTGAAGTCTTTATGAGACGTCAGAGACCTAACAACATCACAATAAACCATCAGTTTTATTACAAATCTACTATTGAAGTAGAGATAAATCATTCACGACTATCCTACTATTACAAATGCCAATAACTTCTGAATAGGAAGAATATCTAAATACAAAAAAGTGCAATAAACTTCATGGGTAAGTAGTAAAAGAGATAAATGTTCATTCAAGTTCTGAGCAAGCCATAGTAAGTCCCCGGCCTTGGGATAACAATACAATATAGTAGCTATTAAAATGATGTTGTTCATCTGGTAAACATAGCGAAGGAAATATTTTTTAGGATTCCGTGGTCGGGAAATTGGTCTAGAAACCCGTTCTAAAATGAAGAAAGTTTCGATGACAAAGAAGCAAAATATTTTGTATTTAAATCCTACTGCTTAGTCCACTCCTAGTATGTAGGGAAATAATATTCAGCTATAATAGAAACTCCACATTATATACGTAGTAGTTTAAACTCTATTGCACACCAGTAATATACAAAATGAAAATACTTTTTCACCTCACTAGCTCGTAAAAGCTCTGTTTATCATTCGAAATCTGCGTGGAAAATCGCACTTTATCCGCTAGCGTGGAAAGTGTTTTTAAAATTCGAATATTTTTATTCAATAAAGGTTTCGTACAATAAATTACATATATATAGAACCTCATTGGTTTCGTAATAGTTTATATTCTCTGCAGCCAGTCCATTGATGATTGAAATGCAAATACTTATTTCATGTCATGCGCCAGCCTCATTTAAAGAATCGCACTGGCCGGCAAGAAAATTTGATTTAAAAAAAAACTTTAAAATTTTCTTCTCTTTATTGAATTCACTTTACTTCCATTATTTTGGTTTGTTTTTTGATAAAATCGAAAGAAATCATTAAATATGAGCGAAGCTAGCAGCGACGAATTTATTATTTATTAAAACTGTTTTTCTTGCACCTAACATTTTCCTCGCTTTAGTGAGGGGAAAAGTTGTGTGTTGCGCTCGGCAGCAAAGTTATTTAGCGTCTCGTACCTTTGAAACCCTCGCTACGCTCAGGATTCTATATTTGAACCACTCGCTTCGCTCGTGGCTCAATCCTAGAATCCTTCGCTTGCTCAGGTTTCAATACAAGGTACTCGCGCCAAAAAATAACTTTGCAGCCTTGCATAACAAATAACTATTATTTCTGTAAAATCACTCACCTCTTTCCTTCATGGTTCGGTCTGAAAACCAGCGCCAAAGTCCTGTTTTGACATCATGCTGAAACTGGCCCGTTTTTTAAATTTTGTATGTCTAAGTTTCGTGTAGGTACTTACAGGTATTTTGCTAAAATGTGTTCTGTGGTTTACTAACTTAATTATGTACCTTGTGTTTGTAATTCTTTGTAAGGTTATTAACTTGATTATGTACCTACTGTATGTAGTTCTTTGTTTTCAAATAAAGTTTAGTCTTATTCTTATATTTGAATAATCTCAAGGCATACTGCGACTTATAAATTAGAAGACTTAAAAGTTAGTCGAATTGCTCGATAGAGTTAAGACGTCAAGCAAGCTTGCATAAGTGGTCTGAACATTACAGCAGCAATTTATACTTGGACCAACTATTAAAGCGTTGAGGTTTCAGCGCAATGTGTATAGTTGCTTGGCACTTTTACGACTTCTACTAATGCGGAACCCGATCGCAGATCTAATATGCACTTGGCAAGTTTGCTAGGCATCCTCGCGTGATCCATCTGAAGTAGGGATTATCATGACGTCTTCAGCCCGTAATGGCTGGGAAATTCAGGCGTATGATTACTATTTGTTGTCTGGTACCTATCTTTTTCATAGGGAAATAAGTATTGCTCTTGTTCTAAGTAATCAACTTCTTATAATATGTCATAAGTTATGTATTATCTATAATAATAATAATAACTTCCACAAAATACAATCACGTTGCAAACATGAAAGTATACCCAGGCTGAGGCCATTTGTACAAATGTACTCTGTTTTGGTAGCTAAGCGCCTTAACGGCTAGATCTGGTTATATATCCAAGTCTCAAGCATGTGTCTTCAATCATTGCAGGAGATAGCGCTCTTCGGCGAGTTCTCGATTCGTGAGACCATGATTTACTTCGGCTGGATCGCTGGGATGACAACGCATGATGTAGATGAGAGGATAGACTTTCTCATCAAGCTCCTACAGCTACCCAGCCCCACCAGGTATGTCGTACTTTAACAAAAGTAATAGAAGAAAACGCGGGTATTCACTTTGACTTTCACTCACACTGGCATACACACTAGCAGTTACTCACTCTTTCCCTGACCACTACCCACGACGTGAATGTGGCCTAGCCCCGTCAGTTTAGTCGAGCTCAGAAATAAACATTTTTTCAAATAGAGATCGCTCAAGCAAGTGTAGACAAAAGCCGAGTCTATGTATGCGTTTTTGCTAGGGCTGGTATATAGAGACATACCCATTTAAATAAGAAATAGAAAGAAAAAGAGATTCTTGTTTCTACCGTTCTTTTTTTTTCAGCAGACGCATATGTTTCTGTGAAATGATTGTTTACAACAATGCCAAATACTTAAGTCAATAACTGCCGATAAACTGCTGCGTAGTTTGGCAAATTTGTCAACCTGTTTGTTATTTTCTTTTAATAAAATCTTTAAATACAATACAAATACACTTATTCACGACTTATTCATGGCGATCGCAGTATACGGTTGGAATCTCAGGAAGACGCCTGGCCTTCTACGACATCCACGAAAGAAAATGGAAACTCGAAATTATATTGCTGGTTAACTTTGTCTCCATTTCTATTATTCTTTACTTTCAGTTGACCCACACTTATTCACACTGACTCATACTATCAAACTAACACTTATATTCACACTCTCTCTCCGTCTCTATCCGTAATGATGCACCATGTGTACGAGACGGTGAAAGCAAGTTCATGCCATTTATCACTCTTCAAAGTTTGACTTTTTTAAACCACCCGTCTGCTTTACGTTAAAATGTATTTTTTTTTATTCTAGGGTAAATGGATCTTTACAATCGTGCGGGATCCTTTGAAATCTACCACCGAAAGTTACCTAAAAACTCTGATTTTTCATCCCTAGAGTTCTGACATTTCATAAGTGTTGCTACTAAAAAAGTTCTACACCGAAAAGGGGACAAACTTAACCCATTTGAGGGCAATAAAAAATAAAATGCTACGTATTTTTTATGTTTTACCTACAAAAAGGTAAATCTAAATATTTACTTACTCAATACAAAACAAACAAATATTTCAATATCACGAACAATATATCGAATTAACGTTAATTACTTTATTTTATTCTTTAGCTGGCATCACTGCCCACTAATTCCAGGTTCAGTAAAACTTTAAAAAAAAAAATGTTAGCTGTCACGTCGCGTCTGTCACATTGATTGATTTTCATTCGACTTCTTTGAATGCTCGAATGCGCTCATGTGTTCTCGGTGTTTGCTGCTATTTGTACCAACAAGTGCATGGAGAAAAAACGTTATATAAGCATGGTTGACTCCAAAAAATTTAAATTTGAAGAACTAATTTAAAAATGTGCCCGCCCAAAAAGGTTTGTAATCTCTGACATGTCTAAAAATGATAGCTGTCAGAATTCTACGATATTCTCTTTGTCTACGGAATTAAAAATCAGAGTATATGTATGTGTCAACAAAAAAAAAAATGCCTCTGTGCAACATTGTAACATAATTATTGTTGATGAGCAAACGTTTCCCTTGTTACAATATATTATTATACTGCGATTAGTTTTAAGTTGAAGTAAACTTGGTACATAACGTTCGTTGCTATAATAGTCTTGTTACCTGTGTGAATGTTTTCATACCGATAGTCACGCTCTCATACCTTTTACTTAGCAAATAGCAAAGTTGGCGTAGAAACAACAACTGTCTATGATGACCCTTCGCTCCTTAAAAATTGCTCTGTGTGAGAGACCATTCTAAATTGGTGCCGCTTTGCCCTAGCATAGACATTACGATACGACTCCAAAAAACAAAAAGCGATCGCCATAACAATTATGCAATTATGGGCTCTATCTCTGAGATTTATGTAATTGATATGTTGCAGGCAAGTAAAGAACTTATCTGGAGGGCAACAGAGGCGAGTTTCCCTCGCCGCGGCCCTTCTTCACGACCCTGAACTCCTGATCTTGGATGAGCCAACTGTAGGCGTGGACCCCGTGTTGAGACAGAGGTATTTAAAGTGATCTCTACTACTGATATACGTATATTCTGATGTCCCTCATCAGGGAAATAGGGCCTTTATAAATGATCTCCTATGCTGCGGTCTTGAGTGGCGACTTCTTTACGCCTTTTCATAAAATATCATAATCGATAAATATAGTGTATGTCAAAAATAGTTCGTAATCTTATCTTATCTACCGACTGCATGAATTTAAGAAATCGCCATTAGAAAGACAATTCCTTTATGTCTGAAACGTTCGAGGAAAACAATAATCAGTAGAATGGACGTAAAACTTTGCAAACCAAACATTGGTTACAATTAATATTTTCTTAGTATAATATCATATTTATTACTTATGTGTAGTTAAATTATAATAATGTTCACTCTCCACATCAGCGTAGGTATAAGAAAATACTACCTAGTACTAAGCTCGCCTTTGTAGAAAATTGTTTCTTTTAGTGCAATAAATAATTTTTCAATCCAATTCAATAACTTTCTACCCTATGTAGTGCATTAGATACAGACAAAAACTTTTCTTTCTGTATTTTTAAACTACAGGTCTACCTTGATTTCGTTCACTGTATTTTAAGGGGACATTCTAGCCATGATTTAGAAACATAATGGTGCTAGTTTTGAAAAAAGTACGCATCAAAACAATACATCACTTAACCATGAACAAACAATATCGGGACGAAAAGTAATGAAAATCCAAAAAAAAACTAAATTTTGAGCGTTTAATGGTCGGCGCTGGCTAACTCAACTGCTTTTTTAATCGTTTAGGCATATCGGACGTCACACTCTTGAGCATTTAACATATTATAAAACATTTTTCAACGTTACGGCACTTCCTACCACATTGAATTTGGATTCACAGTTTGGAGACGAAGGTCGGAAATCACGAATATATTGTGTACCGTTACTGATAAATCATTAATAATACTGTTTTTCACAGTGAAAAGTACATTCCCTTAAAATATGGTTAACGAATTCAAAGTCACCCTGTATATTGTTTATGTCTTGCCCAACATGGGCGTATATTCGCGTATTTAGGGTTATTTCCCAGGACCGGGCCTGACCCCTGAAAAGTGATGGTAAATTTCAAATTCAAAATTTTTCTTCCCTCTTCAGTGTTTTTATGTCCAGAATCTGGGATCAATATTAAAATTTTCTCATTTTCTCCAGCATCTGGGATCATCTAGTGGAGATCACGAAAGACAAGCGCACCACCGTCATCATCACCACTCATTACATCGACGAGACGAAGCAGGCTAACATCGTGAGTATTTTGGCTAAGGTCCCGTAAGTTAAAAAAAAAAACTTTATGGTCGTAGCACATTATACCGGCATCGCAACAGCACGGCTGCAACTCAGCGATTAACTTATCATTTAAACTTGAGCATTAGTATGTTTTATAATGTCACTGTAAAAAAGCCAACGACGGGCTGTCAGCGCGCTTTCCGCTACCATACAACTCAACCCAAGCGAGCGGACCGCATGCTTCCAGCGCGCCGACTGCGAGCCGCCGGCTAGTCCTATTCCTAGGCGTGTTCAATCACAAATGCCATAAAACATACGATCGCGATGGCAGCAACACAGTAGTGAATACTCACGGTGGGGCTGGTCAACAAATTTAAAGCCGCTCAGCTATGGAAAGGGCTATGCTCGGGGTTTCTCTTAAAGATCGAATTCGAAACTAGGTGATCCGACAGAGAACCAAATTCACCGACATAGCCCACCGAATTAGCATGCTGAAGTGGCAGTGGGCCGGCCATATCATCCGAAGAACTGATAACCGATGGGGTAGACGAGTTCTTGAGTGGAGACCGCGGATCGGTAAACGTAGTGTAGGACGTTCTCAGACTCGGTGGAGCAGTCCTCAGCCTGCGCAGGGCGGCTGGCAAGAGCTGGATGAAATTAGCCGAGGACCGTGCTCAGTGGCGTGCAATAGGAGAGGCCTATGTCCAGCAGTGGACAAGCATAGGCTGATGATTATGATGATGGCAGCAAGCTTGCACTCTACAGCCGGCGCGCATACGGCTAGTTTGCACTTCTCAGGCGACGCGTGGTTAACGTGCTGACGGCTAGCGGTAACCGAAATTCGAGGCGGAGCGTGCTGTAGCCGAGTCGTCGCGTAGAGGATTCAGGCGACCGAGTCTCTTGCTCAACTTATTCAGGGGAACAGCAGCTGTGGATGCGAGAGGGTTGCTGCCCGCGCTCCTGAACAACTAAGATAAGATAAGATAAGAATATTCTTTATTGTACACTAGAGCACATGACATAGAAATTTTAAAAATACATTGCTAAAAGCAATTTCTTCCGGACAACCCTATGACGGAAAGTTGCTGTAGGAAAATGAGACGGGCAGTCGGTAAGATAAGAGAAAAAGTAAAAGTACACGCATGATCTACCTGTTCTTAAAAGGAAAGTTATGTTCTCCTTCCACAAAAGCTGTTAGTACCTGTATAACTCTTAACAACAACTTAAAATTTATAACAAATATGTATACAAGGTATTTTTTTTCAAATAAATAGGTAATTAAAATAAAACAAGAAATTTACTTAAAATCAATTACGAATTCCCTAAATATTGAAGAAGTAAATGAATTTACCCTGCTGGGAGTAACGCTAGATACGCATTTAAACTGGAAAAAACATATCGAGAAAACCAAATCAAAACTAGCCCAGTTTACATTCGCGCTTAGGGTATTAAAATGTAACAACAGAAAAGATTGCGCCTTATCTGCATATTACGCCTATGCATATGCTTGGCTGAGGTACGCAATAATTTTATGGGGCCACAGTACTGATGCTCAGGATTTGTTTATACTACAAAAGAAATGTCTACCCATTATTGTGAACATCCCACAACGACAGAGCTGTAAACCCTACTTTATACAAGAAAATATACTTACCTTACCGTCAATATATATTCTAGAAGCCGCTCTATTTGTACACAAAAATATGAATCTCTTCGAGCAAAATAAAAATGAACGTCGTAAAAACAAATTGGTCCTTCCCCCACCCAAATTAGAAACAAGAATAGCCCACAGTATAGATGCATACTCATTTACAATAAACTACCGGACAGTCTTAAAAATGAAAAAAAATACACAAGATTTAACATTCAACTTAAAAATCTACTAATGAAAAAGTGCTAATACTCCATAGATGAATATATAGGTGATAAAGAATTATAACAACCTAGGTATAAAAGAAAACTAGCTTAATATCTTAGCTGTAAATTTTGATTTATTTAAGTACATGCATGTTCTACAATTGTATACGCCACACATGTCAATCTGCTATACCCTTACAGGGTTCATGTTCAACTAGTTAAGTAACTTCTGTATCTTTTCGAGATTGTTCATGAAATGCATTGAATAAATGAAATGAAATGAAATTTGCTTGTAAACTTATTCAGAGAGATCAACAATATTGGTGTTCCGTGGGAGTCTATAGAGCTGAATAATGAGTAAAAACAAATGAGCAGGATTTGCCAACGTAATGGAATAATATCATTATAATTATTATTTACTACTTTTATTGCACCCAACGTAATGTACAATAATTTGACTTTGTTTTTTAAGTTACGTACATTTGTGGAGTTTTTTTTTTTTTTTTTATTTATTTATTAGACACAACCAACAGATGTTAGATACATCACTTAAAATAACATTGTGTAGATAATTATGTTCTAGTCTAACATAGTAGTTACAGTAGCAAGCAATACCATTCGCTAACTGTTAAGGAAAACATCGTGACGAAACCTGAGTGTGTGAGTTGTTCACATACCTCAGCGCTTGAAATTGTCAATCAGCGGTGGGCACGCGTGTTTATTAAGCCCGTACTCTCTTTCTCTCTGAGAGAAGGCCTTTGCCCTGCAGCGAGACGTACATGGGCAAGCTTTTCTCGAATTTCAAAGACTATTTCTTATGATTTAATTATAACATACATACATACATCTATAAACTCACGCCTGTATCCCAGAGGGGTAGGACCGGAGACCAGGGACTGCCACGTGCCACGATCCTGACAGATCACTTTCGCTTACAAATCACTTTTAAAATATAAATGTACAGTTTTCAGATTTTTGCCTGTATAAGACGATACTACTTGCCAAATTTCATAGTTCTAGTTCAACGGAAAGTACCCTATAAATTTTGATTACCTTGAGTGTCGAAATACTTCAGATGTCTATGGTCGAAATATACGTTTTTTGCGGCATAAATGTTATAAATATTATTGTTTCTTTTTTTTTATGTTAACTTAGAATCTTGATTTTTTCACAGGTCCAAGGAAGTGTAAACTTGAGTATATGGTTTTAATTGCAACTTGATGCATCCACGCGTTCCCGAGATAAAGGGTCTTGACAGACAGATGGACGGACGGACGGACGGACGGACGGACAAAAAAGTGATCCTATAAGGGTTCCGTTTGTTACTTATTAGGTACAGAACTCAAAAAATAGAATATATCGTGGTTAGCTCCGTTAAAATTTTGCTCATGAAATTGTTGTCACTCGGCAAATCACATTTGTATTCAATTCAGTAACACACTGAATAATAGAAAACAATTTTGTTTGCTGTCAAGAATCCCTTGAGGATTAGAGTGAGGCCAGAAAACGCGTAGACCGTAACTAACCGAAATGCCTTTTCGATTTGAAAAGAAAGTAAAGTGATTTGTTTCTCAAGACAATCCCAAGACAAGACAAGACAGTCGACAGCACATCAACCCTTACATACGTGCCCTCTAATAAGTTACGTTAATGACGACTTTGCAACCAATATGTAAAGGTTGACTGTACCTAGCCCTGGAGGAGTATCTTATCTTATGTTGCAGCTATCATAGACAGCATACATCCTAAAATTAAATTTCCCATTTCTCGAACTAAAACTTACGTGGGCAATATTTTCATTTTGTTGCACTAACCCGTGCTGAGGACAACTTTAAAAACCTATCTAGAGGCTAAAAATACACCCAAGCCGGGACTTGAACCTCCGCGACCTGGCTAACCGTGCCAGCGCTCTGTACGTAATATAGAGAAGTTTATAAAGAGGCTCGAAATTTCGCCGATGCTTGCACTTGCCCATGGGCTCAGTTGGGAGAGCGCTGGCACGCTTAGCCAAAGGTCGCGGGTTCAAGTCCCGGCACATTAAATACGCACGTTAAATAACTACATGAGAGAATAAATAAGCAATGTTTTTATGTTGCCTATATACGTCCCACTGCAGGGCACAGTTCTTCTCAGAGAGAGAGAACACGCGTACCCACCGCGGCTTGGCAATTTCAAGCGCTGAGACCAGAGACACTCACCTCAGACACTTACGATGCTGCCATTCACAAAAGCAAATAAAAAAAAAGAAAAGTGATTGATTCGAACTGCAGACTTATTTTATTATAGCTTCGAAAATTAACTTTCTATTGTAATAATGTAGCGTTGCAATTTTTTATGACTAAAATCACGGGGAAAACGAGTCTTACTAAAAATCATTTGCAATTGCTAAAAGCAATTTCTTCCAGACAACCCTAAGATGGAAAATTGCTGCAGGAAAATGAGGAAAATCACATAGAACTATAGATATAACCAAACCAATCTTTGTAGGTTATTGGAGTCAGCATTTGAATGCATGATTGTTAAAACCCACCTCGGACCACTTTTTACGAAAATCCTGTTTATGATCGACTTCTTTTGGCTATGGCAAGACTACACTGAACCAAAGGCACGAATATTTCAATGCCTGAACAAGGTGGGATTTTACAGTTAAAGTAAAATTTGCACAAAATGTTTAATTATGCTTATTTCCATTTATTTTTATATTTTATACAACGTCAATAATTTTCTTCTTCCTCGACATCATCTGTTGTTGGCCATTCTAAAATTTCGTTCCAAAACTTGACTTTGTCTTCTTCTGGCACAAACTGGACGCATTAGCTTAGGTCTGACTGTAAAAACCCATCTCATCCCAAAACTTTAAAAATCTAAAATAAATATATAAACCTATATTTTGTCCTTAATTTAAATATAAATCATTCTTTTAATATTATCAAGCAGAGGGAGTAAAAAAAATATTATCACACAGTACATTTTTTTAACACCTGACAGTTTTCCTTGATTTTCCGTAACTTTTGTTTTTGGTCTGAGATGGGTTTTAACAATCGTGCATTCATTTATTGTTCACGTCCATGGTTAATAATAATAATCATCATCATTCAGCCACAAGAAGTCCACTGCTGGATATAGATTTCCTCCTCATGGATTTCCAAAAAGACCGGTTGGAAGCGGCTTGCGTCCAGCGTCTTCCGGCCACTTGGATGAGGTCATCTGTCCATCTTGTAGCTGGTCGTCCTACGCTGTGCTTGCCGATATGTGGTTTCCACGGTTAATAAGAACAGACACTCAGGTTTTCTCACAAGATTTTCCCTCAAAAAAGGCAAACAAAAAATGAACGTAATTACTTATCAGGATTTGAACTACTAAGAGAAAGATGGATAATCCAAAAAGTAACAAAAAAAAAAATTAAACTTTATTTTATAAAGGTGAACAATAACATGCCAGTCTTAAACTAGAAAGATTTTATGAGTTAAGGAGTCTAGTATACAATACAATCTTAATGCTATTAATTAGAATTATTTAATAATTATTATTTATTACTTACATGTGTATGAAGTTGCCCTCTTAATTTTAACATATATTTTTTTATGATGTTCCTGACTTGTCTACTCGTTTTACTTATTTGGGCACAAAAATTTTGTTTTAGTAGGGATGGAACGTGAAGGAAAACATCGTGAGGAAACCTGAGTGTCTGTTGTCTGGGATATTCACATATAGCACAATCTGTGGGAATTTTTGCTCTGCAAAAGCTTGAAAATAATCAGGCTTGATGCATGTTAGGTAGGGGTCTCAATAAAAAATCCAAAGGCTTTACCTAACCTAACCAATATAAATAATAATCGATTATTCTCTACCCTTTCCGTAACAAAGGCTTTTAAATTCCCCATAGACTAGTCTAATATCCTAGCGCATAAAATCGCCGATCTGGGCACGCGTGGTAATTAAGCCCCTACTCTCTCTCTGAGAGAAGGCCTGTGCCTGCGTAGTGGGACGTTTATAGGCTACTTAAGCAAGGGATGAATTATAATGAAGTTCTATTCTGTTCAGTAACACCAGGCATTTTGTCTGCTGCCGTACCTTGTTTTGTTTGTTTAAGTCGGAGGAAAGAAATGACAAAACTTTTAATTAGGCGTTCAGATATTTAGGCTTTTGGGAGCAAACCTTGGGTATAAGTCCATTAAATATTTGTGTACTTAGCTTACTCGAATTAAAGAAAAGAGAGTAAAATAAAAACGTACCAACTGAAAAGGCTTCAGTATAACCGAATTCAGGAAACGAGGAAGTTATGATTTCGTCTGTATCTGAAGGCATTGACATTCTATCGAATTTCTCACTTAATATCCTGAAGGCAGCTGAGCAGAAGTCTGTAGCAATTATTGGCCAAGAATACGAACGCCTACAAAAAAATATAAGGGTTCGATACAATCCAATCATGTACGATACGGGTGTTCAGTCGGCATCACATCGACCTTTGCATAATAATTGTACACCTTTTATTAAACAGCTACATTTGACTCGTGTAATAAATTCGTGGACTGATGACAATGACACTTACGGCCAAATTTAAATAGACATGCCCGTATTTCCCGAATCAGGGAGGCGAACACCAGAGTTTGCCATTTGCCACTTTAAATTTAAAATCTGCTATAGTATTTACACGCTTTACAATGGGAGTTTAGTTCAGTAAAAAATAGATCAGATTAAAAATAGGATTTTGTATCCTAAAAAAAGACCTGGGTGCGATAAATCCTATTTTTATAGAGGTATAAAATAAAATGTTTCTTCCCCCCAGATCGGTCTCATGCGCGGCGGCCGTTTCCTAGCAGAGGAGGCTCCAGATGAGCTAATCAGGCGCTACCAAGCTGATAGTCTAGAAGATGTGTTCCTGAAACTCTCTGTCATCCAGAACATGGGGAAGAGACGCCGGTCCAGCATTCTCGCTGACATTGTAGAGAAAGTGGAATTGCCTGCCATCCCTGTAAGTTCGAAGGATAACCTATTTATCTATCCATCTATTTGTGTATCAATATCTATGTCCATTCATGAATCGAACGCAGTGAGGAACATATACATCTTTCCTTCCCAACTCTCTCCGTTCTCTGTTTGAAGTTTGAAAAGGACGAATAATAATATCCATCAGGCTTTTGAGGTTGCATTCCTCCACTGCTGGAGATGTTTTTGTTTTCGGCTATATTAATCTAACCTCTTTAGTATTCTGCTTCAGGTCGTTGGTACTGGGTCCTACGCTGCTTTTACAAATTCTTTTTACATCATCAGTGATCGGTTTTTCGCCAGACGTAGCCAGCTCTCTATTTGAACGTAGATAAGGTTGAAAATCTACCTCACCAGTCCCAACTCTTTCATTATTTCCATAATATTTGACCACTGATTATTTAAGTAACAGGTCTCCGACAATCTTTGATAACGCCAAAAATTACTCAAACCTAATTTTCATTACAGGATCCGTCAGCAATCGATCTGGAAGAGGCTGAGATTGGCGAGATAAGCGGTGAATTTGGCGACAACGTGTCTATGTCAAGCAAAGGGCGTGTAGTCGTTACTCCCGACCTGACTACGCCTGTGGAAGCTTTGCCTCCTGACGATGAACCTCCAGAAGGCTGCCTGGAGCGCATCAAGCCAATGAAGTGGCATCATATGAAGGCACTCATTTGGAAGAACTTCTTCAGCCTCGTAAGGAATATTGGGTGAGTGATTTTGGTGTTCTTCCAAGTGAAGCGTTGCTGCAACGGACAAAATCAGGAATGGTTCGGAAAAACTGACTTTGGGAAAACGTGCCTAGGCCTACATTTTCACAGAATCAGATGTGTTCCTATTAAAAATATCTGGGCCATCAATAAAGTCCACCAATGAGCAGGGGACTCTTATTGCTTTGCTTTAGTTTTATATGCACCTATTAACTTGCACCATCAATAGTGTAAATGATACTACTAATTTCCTCTGTGCTACTAAGTATGTATTGTTTGCACAATCAATGGTGCAAATGATGCCACCCAGTTTCATATGCATCGTTAACTATCACCATCAATGGTGCAAATAACACTATCGCTATATGTATCGCTTGCACCATCAACGATGCAAATTAGTACTAACTTTATTCAACGGTTTTTTCAGCTAAAAGTACTAGGCGCACATATAAAACAGAATATCTTCTATTAGGTTCACTTTCATTGGAGAAAAAGTACTAGGCTCCCATGACCTCCATAGTGTGAGACTGAAGGTTGGTAACAAACCATAGATTTTAGGACTTCCTTAATAAATATTTATAAAATCATAGAACCTTATTGTCATTTCTAAAATTGCTTTTACGCCAAACCGCCTTACAAGCAGCGTTATTACAATTCTAGTTTTTTTTTAAGCTCACTCTATTTCTACCCGAGAGTCTGTGCCCTGCAGTAGCAATATAGGATACCTCAGACACTCAAGCTTTCTCGCATTGTTTTCTTTCATAGTTGACGAGTGATATTGCTACTATACATACACAGATGTATGCATGTGCTGCAATCGAAACAAGGGCACTGATATTTATTGCTTTATCTGGAGATATGGGTGTATATTTATGACAGTCAATTATTTGTAACTAATATTTTCTTTTCCTAATGAGTTCTTGAGTGGAGGACGTCCTCAGACGGTGGAGCGATGATCTCCGCAGGGCGGCTGGCAAGAGCTGGATGAAAGTAGCTGAGGACCGTGCTCAGTAGCGTGCAATAGGAAAGGCCTATATCCAGCAGTGGACATGCGTAGGTTGTTGATGATGATGAATATTTTCTTCCGCAGTCTAATGGCCTTCATCCTCGGGCTGCCGGTCTCACAGATGGTACTCTTCTGCTTAGCCATCGGCCACTACCCTGTAGGACTTCCCCTTGCCATTGTAAACCACGAGCTCGGAGAAAACAGCACCACCACGCCATGCACTTACAATAAGACCTGCCCTCAAGATCCGGAGACGTATGAATGGAATTTGACGCGGTTCAGTTGCCAGTATCTGGAATTTTTGGGGAAGCGGCAAAATAACTTGGTGAGTTTTTTAGATTTTTTTTATTATAGAGTTATTTTGTGATATTTTGCTACCACAGGTGTCGCCTCTCCTTTTCTCTCGGAAATGACAGCACTACTACCCTAAGGCTATGTTAAGTCTTTTTCGCACACTTTATTTATTTATACTTTTATTGCACTTAAAAAAAATCGCTCAATGCTGCGGACTTAATGCCATAAGCATTTTCTACCAGTCAACCGCAGGAGGTAAGGAAAAGAGTTTAGTCAGCTTCACTTGTAACAAAAGGGATTCACTGTATCGAATTCAGTTTTAACCTACTTTTAGCGGTTTTACTTCAAGGTACGTAGTTCGGTTTCGGACAGTAGGTACAATAAGTTGATAATATTATCGTGCTGATCTGATAATGGAACTAGGGGTAGAATTTCACACCTCTCTAGCTCTTCCGACTGCACCATAAATTTTTAGGGTTCCGTAGTCCGACAAGGAACTCTTATAGTTTCGCCATGTCCATCTGTCTGTCCGTCCGCGGCCTTGCGCAAAGACCGGTGGTACGTGGTAGAATGCTGTAATTTGGTATGTGTATAAAATAACAATAAAGAATAAAATGATGGAATTTTTTTTTTTACTGTACCTCCCCTAACATGAAAAGTGGGGATGATTTTTTTTTCTCGTCTACCCCATCATGTGGCATCGTTTGATTGGTTGTTGAAAAATATTGTGGGTGTGGAAACACATTTTTCTTTATTTAGGGTTCCATTGCGAAATATTAAGCTTTAAAGCGCAAAAAAATCAGGGTAGTAGCACTAGTTAACGAGCAATAACTTATAAAACTAAAAGTTCGTACAAAATCCATTGAAAATGATTTCGATGAAGTTGTTAGTTCTGTAAAGCAGATAAAAAACCCTCTTTCTTCGGAACCCTATATTTACGGTTTTAGTCTGTTATTTCAATCAAGCAAACCTCAACAACATTAACAGAATATAGTTCTGGTTTTATTAATTTAAGTAGCGGCAGCAGTAGCCAGCAGCTAGCAGAAAAATATTAGGGGTTACTCGAATTTTCGCAGTATCCATCTTTCTTGTCTAAATTGAATAACAAAAACAATTGAAAGTCGATATTCAAAAGTTTCATATTTTTTAAAAAAAAGAACATCATAGAAACCATTTGAAAAAAGTTTCATTCGAAAACCTTAAACCATGAAGATTCTATGTGAATTCAAAGAACCTATTGCAATAAAACGGCAATTTCATACTTTAACCCCTATTATTATCAAGAAAAGCGTGTTTGACGCTTAAATACAATACAAAATTGTTAAAACGTTGCGAAAAAGAGCTCCACGCTGCTTAGCTTCTATTTTTTAAATTTCGAAACTAGGAAATTATTTTTAATTTTTTTAATCTATCATTTATGACGATTCTCTCTGCTATTAAAAAAAACAGTTTCACAATCCAAACGTCTGTCTCAATATGGACTTACTTGAGACAGTAACAAATTGCGTTATCTCTTGAAAATTCATCTGTTTTCACGCAGCTAAGCATATTTCCGCCACTGATCTTAGTCCTGTCATGTCGCGTTCGGGACAATTTAAATTCTAGGCTGAATTCCCCGAGAATCTAGATCCTGAGACGCTTGAGATAAATTTAAGAAATCTCTGTAATAATAATATTATTATTATTAACACTATGGACTTGTTCCGAAAACTTGTTTTGATTGATTGATAAGTAATAAAAAACTGAAATAATGAATAACGAAAATCCCGACTGCTGAGTATTAACTACGAGGCAGGTAGTGGTACCGCGTACAATGAGTCGCAATTCACACAATGGATCCCAATGGCGCGTCTGGGTCGCGCCTGCTTAGAAGTTTTAGTGTTTTTTTAACAATAGCATTTGGTGATTAGTAGTAAGATTAAACGATAGCAACACATACATAGCGAGCGCCATCTAGTAGCTAAGTAGAGAACTTCTTTCGAAATGATCGATATTTGTATAAAATTTTAGGTGCTTTGAAGGATTTTGGCAGATTTAACATAGCCTTTTTCAGCGGCCACACAGAAGGGACGTGGGGCGAGGGCGCTGAAAAGACGCGTCGTTAATCCAATTCACTTTCAAACAAAATGTACTGAAGGGACGGGAAGAAGCCCACACAGAAGAGACGTCTCTTTCACTGTTATGCTCTATGCCGCTATGGCACCCGCACAAATATGAAAAATATAATGTGATTTTTTTTAATCTGACAATTAGTTAAATATTTATAAAGCAACATAGATAGAGATAGAGAACACTTTATTGTACATAAAAATGGAAATTACACAGATATTTCTTAACATAAACATAATTTTAATTTAACATGCATGCATACATACTTACAGCCAAATACAAATATTTCTGAAACATATTACCCTCCTTTTAGGCC
Source organism: Yponomeuta malinellus (assembly GCA_947308005.1). Lineage (NCBI taxonomy): Eukaryota > Metazoa > Arthropoda > Insecta > Lepidoptera > Yponomeutidae > Yponomeuta > Yponomeuta malinellus. The sequence continues at coordinate 4,622,925 of OX371016.1, read as the reverse complement.
CCTCTGCAGTCGGGTAAAAATTATTTGGGTCCTTCGAGTTTTGGTGGCATTACAGAGTAATAGAAAACGTGATGTTTCTAAATAAAACTGCCATTACGTGCGTAAAGTTGCTTGCCGAATAAATTATTAATCTTATTGCCTGAGCGTTAAGGAGAAGTTTTGTTTCTTTTGTTGACCCTCGTTTTAATGGGAACTTCATTACTGTCTTTTTGCCTCGGTTTTGCGAGCGCAAAGTGAGTTCCCTACATTCACGGGCAAAAAGTGTGACTAAGATACATTGCTTTTATACCATTAGAAGGACACAAAAAATACTCGAAATTTCATTACAATCCATTAATGCCAACTGGAACAAAATTATAAATGACAAGATTAGTGACTATGACAGTTCAGTCATACTGTAAAGCATTGGAAAGGACGTTGCTTCCTCTAAATACCGGGAACAAAATGTATTTTAATCTGTCATACATAATCTACTCTTTGTAGAGTATCATTTCAGAGAATACTGCCTCGGTAGCACGCTTGATCAGCAACATTGGGTACCGCGTTCGATTCGATTCTTACGGTTTTTGTACAAATGGGTACACCCCAGTCTGGGTGTTTTTCTAGTTGGCAATATAAGGATATTAGTTTAGACGTAGACAAGGGTCTAGTTATCATAGCACAGGGTGTCGTTGTTTGGGACCAACGGGCTGTTGTCTTGCATATTTCAATTTCGCAACTATATGAACTAAAAGATAAAAAACTACTGGCGCACAAAATTATTACATGCCGGTGTACAGACCCCCACATTAATAATAATAGTCATTTATTTCAGGCAAAGGACGCAATATACAAATTATTACTACAAATGTAAAGTCAAATTTAATAATAAATACAAAATGTACACATCAAATAAAATCCAGCAATTCATTTTATATTTAAATATAACAAATTACGAATTAGCTGTGCACGCGACGACTAATGAATGTTGAGGAAGCGAAAGTGATCTGTCAGGATCGTGGCAAGTGGCAGTCCGTGGTCTCTGTCTACCCCTCTGGGATACAGGTGTGAGTGTATGTATGTATCATCATCATCAACCCATTATGTCCCCACCGAAAGGCACGGGTCTCTTCCCTGAGGAAGGTATAGGCCATACTCCACCACGGGGGCCAAATCCGGATTGGTGGAGGCTTGTAGACTAGTGGCTCGTCTACTGTCAGAAGTTGTCAAGCCGCCCTAAGGCCTCTGACTTGGCTTAACGACTGCCATCTATCGACGTCATTCCGAAAGTCGAGAGCCAAGGAACTATAATGTAAGAGGGACATTTTTTACGTAGTCGTGGTTGTGTTCTACTGCTGTACAAAGGACTCCCTTGTTGACTTCCACTTATCCTTTTTTGGACATCCAGGGATTTTTTTTTCGAATCGTCACGCCATCTCCGATTCGGTCAGCCACGTCCAACCGATTCTCCTTTTTTGAACACCCAGGGAAATGTTATTTCGAGTCGTCACACCATCTCCGCCTCGGTCAGCCACGTCCAACCGATGGCCAATGGTGGCCATCGCGCGGCACCGGCTCGTTGACGATTTTGTCCACATTTCCGGGCCTTTACGCCTGACATGGGGAGCCAGGCACTTGAGTTAAGAGGGCACAGCTCCAATGTCAGCGATTATGGTTTTTTGCGCAGCGTGGTGTTCCGGATTTTCAAGACCCAGAGGTCGTGGGTTCGATCCCCAGTGGAGTCCGCCGTACTTGATTTGTCTCAGTCTGGATGTATTTCCATGTTTCTGATTACCATAGTTTGGAATCAGGACACATTATTGTCTTATGTGGAAGCCATTCTTATTATTAGTTACTCAGAAATCAGAAATCAATAATTTATGCCTTATGCCAACAACCGGTCTTGTTGGAAATCCATGGAGGAGGCCTATGTCCAGCAGTGGACTTCTTGTGGCTGAATGATGATGATGAATAATCTATTTCAACGTAGGTAAAGAATTTACATTCTGTTGAATGTCAGTGTACTATGTTAGCCCATGCTTTCGGGCCTTATGAGTGGAGAAAAATTCAGCGGGAATAAACCCTCCACTCTGACCATCTTTTTTCAAATCGTCGTAAACTTAATACATCAGAGCCTGTATGATAAGATTCCATGATCGCCATCAATAACTTTAAAAGACAAGACATTATTTAATTTTCTTAGAAAAGAAGGAAAAATATTAATGCTGCGGCCAGACACACGAATAGCACCCGTTCACGAGCATAACGCAGGGGTCAGCCATCACCAGTCTCAACCATTTAAGAGGGAGATAGGATACCCGACCACCACGCCACCATTTGAATGACCTTTAGCAAACCTGCAGATTGAGTTCTTGTCAATGATAAAATGTATCATAGATTTGGTTATTAATATGCAATCACAAGGTCTGAACAGTTTAGAAAACGAAATTAATTATAATAAGAGTATTAATAATTAAATAACATAAAATCGCGGTGAAGTCGCAGTTCCTAAAAAGGGGCAATTAGTTCCTTGATAATAAAACGTCCCTATAAACCCTCAGGTACCATATGCAACGAAACAGGAAGCAACCGACGCGGCGTACCGTGGTAAGGCGCGGGCCGTGCTGGTCTTCCCCGCCAACTTCTCCGAGAGTCTTCAGGAGAGGATGAAGGATCCAAGACATGCCTCCGACTACGCCATCGCTTCCTCCGATGTCGAGGTCCATATGGATGACACTGGTCAGTTATTGCACTGTTTTGCTATTTATGTGCCGTCTCGCAGCGGATTGGTAACCTTTTTTTGGTACAACTGAAAGAATCAGCAAAAAATATGATTTTGGTCAGCTAGAAAATAAATTCTCTCGGCCATTTAATGACCGTTGTGCAGCAGCTGTGGTTAGCAGAAAATATAAAATATAGCTTCATCATCAGCCATCTCCGTGTGGCGCCGGATTAAGAATAGCGTCACTCCATTTCCTTCCGTGCATGTCGTAGAAGTCGACTAAGGAAATAAATTACCAGGAGACGGGCAGCAGCGTCTTCCTGAGATTCCGACTGCATACTGCGATCGCCAACCCGCCTGCCAAGCGTGGCGATTATGGCAAAAGCCCTCATGGTTATGAAAACCACGAGGGAGGCCTGTGCCCTGCAGTGGGCGCCAAGTGGCTGATGATGATGATGATGATGATGATGATCAGCCATTTGACGCCCACTTCACACCCCCTCCGGGATACAGGCGTGAGTTTATGTTATGTTTTGTTTTATGTTTTTATTGTATAATACAATTAAACTGTTTAGTGACAAACGTACCCCCAGTTTCTCGTACACTAACACGCTGTTAATCTACTGTTAACAGCTGTCAATTGACCAAAGTGCATACAAAAAAAACCACTGACAGCTGTTAACAGTAGATTAACAGCTTGTTAGTGTACGAGAAACCGGGGGTAGTGGGGCTTAACTTGTCCGAGATGTATCTATCGCTGTCGGAAATTGCCTTTCCGCAATCCCCTAGTTTCTCAAAGGATCGGACTAAGTAGTTGGGAACTAGTTCAAGTGGATTAAAGCGCTAAAACAAAGCTAAAACAGTTATTTACAAAAACACATTTCCTTTAAAATACTTCTCGAATGCAATTTAAATAGTCTGTAGTGAAGACCAACTTAAACTGCATCAAAGGAGTACATTACGTGACATAAACTCACGCCTGTATCCCGGAGAGGTAAGCAGAGACCTGGATTGGCCACTTGCCACGATCACGAACCCCTGACAAACCTCTTTAGCTATCACCATTATTCATGTTCATGATATTTACTTTTTGCAAAAACTATTAGAAGAGAAAATATGCCCGTCCGCCCTGCCGTCTGTCTGTCAAGACCATTTATCTCGGAAACGCGTGGACGTATCGAGTTGAAATTAAAACCGTATACTCATGTCCCTTGAAGCTGTGAAAAAATTAAACTACTAAGTTATCGCAAAAGAAAGTTACGGCCGTTTTATGCAGCAAAAAATAACGTATATTTCGACACTCAAGGAAAACAAAATTTATATAGGAAAATTTGGCAAGTAATGTTGCCTTATACTACAAATTCAGGATGAAATCTGAAAACTATACATTTGCAATTAAACCATAAACCATCGCGAGACTCGATTCTTGAACTATTTATGATATTATGTAAGCATCTACCTACAAATTTGTACGGAACCCTCGGTGCGCGAGTCCGACTCGCACTTGGCCGGTTTTTTCCCATTGGCGCTACATAGCACCGGGTCGCCAGCTGAAAATGTGCTACCAAAAGTTTGGTGGCGGTTGCAATAAAGAAGATAAGATAAGACACGCTACGCGTACGGGAAAACCCACTTTGAGGCCAAGTGACGACATAAAATTGTGTACACAACACGGACTGTAAAATAGAAAGCCCTCTATCGCATATTTATGACCCTCGCCTGCGGCTCGGAGTGCTTATACTGAGTTTTTTCATTTTACTTTCGATAGCGAGAGCGTTTTCACTTTGCTTATACTGAGTTGCGCAAAGTTGATCGAATGACTTAACCATCGCGTTAAGCGAGTAAACGTCGAACGCATCGAGAATCGAACTCGCAACGAAATGTCAAGTGAGACCGTTCCACTTGTGACAGCGTTTTGATCAGTCAAGTTTGCGCAGTTAAATGTCAAATTAGTATCTTAAACTCGCAAAATGCACCAAACCGAGCGATAACGCTGTCACTTTCGAATGATTGTCGATGGTCACTACTCGATATCGAGCGCGATAGAACTGGGAATAGCCCTTTTAGTTTCTCCAAGCGACAACTAGGTGGCGCTTTGTCACTCCTATACAAATTGAAAACGCTCTCGCTCTCCAAAGTAAAGTGAAAAAACTCAGTATAAGCACTCTGGTCTTAAACTTCTGCGATATCGGCCTTTCTATATTTTACGGCCCTAGTTGTGTAAATAATTATTATTGTATACCGGAAAAAATGTAACAGAAACAGCAATGACAAAATAAAAGATACAATTGGTGGCCTTATTGCTAATAGCAATTTCTTCCAGGCAACCTCATATCGGAGATTTGCCGAAGGAGAAATAGACACGGGTGGTCGGTGCAAATACGAATATTAATGCACATACATATACGTAATAATAATAATAAACTTACATATATCATACTTGAATACTATACATAACTACACGTACTTACATAAATAGTGGCTTATAACAAGTGTGTGATCTGGACAACAAAAAGGTGAAATACTTACATATATGTATATGAAGAGAAGCGAATAGACACTTACAGCAAAACTACTCAATTAGACAGAAAGAATTCATTTACTCTGGTTTTAAATATAGCGGGAGATGGTGAGCGGGTTTACTAATGTATTGCCAAAAATCGTTTCCCAAAGTATTACTTCCCAAACTATTTTCCGCAAATTATCACTTGGCAAAAAAACATTTCTCAAAACAACTTAAAGCAAATAAACAGTTAGCAAAAGTTTTTATGGCAAGTTATTGTTTACCAAATAAATACTTGGTCAAAATTCATTTTACCAAGCATTATTCAGTCAAAAGTATTCGTTTGTGGGGTCGCAATTCTAATCTAACTTAACCCACTTTTCTGGTAACAGTTGGTGTCTGTGGGGGGTCACAGTTCTAAGCTAACCTAACCCACTTTTCTGGTAACAGTAGGTGTCTGTGGGGGTCGCAGTTCTAACCTAACCTAACCCACTTTTCTGGTAACAGTTCGTGTCTGTGGGGGTCGCAGTTCTAACCTAACACACTTTTCTGGTAACAATTCGTGTCTGTGGGGGTCGCAGTTCTAACCTAACCTAACACACTTTTCTGGTAACAGTTCGTGTCTGTGGGGGTCGCAGTTCTAACCTAACCCACTTCTGATAACAGTTCGTGTCTGTGGGGGTCGCAGTTCTAACCTAACACACTTTTCTGGTAACAATTCGTGTCTGTGGGGGTCGCAGTTCTAACCTAACCTAACACACTTTTCTGGTAACAGTTCGTGTCTGTGGGGGTCGCAGTTCTAACCTAACCCACTTCTGATAACAGTTCGTGTCTGTGGGGGTCGCAGTTCTAACCTAACCCACTTTTCTGGTAACAGTTCGTGTCTGTGGGGGTCGCAATGAACAAAATGCGAAATATAAATTTAATCAAACAATTATTTGCTATATAACACTTGCCAAAATAAAACGTTAGCATAATAAACGTTTGTCTTAATAAAACTTGACGCAGTAAAATTATGCGAAATAATAATTTGACCAAATGAATAAAATGCGAAATGAAAACTTGCTAAAGTTTCATTTGGGAAATGAAACTGATGCCATAAGTTTATTGGGAAGTAAAATTTGGCGAAAAATACTTTGGCTAAACGGCGGTATCCCTGGTGAGCGCCTTATCGAAACCGGAAGGTCATTCCACAGCCGGGCGGCCTTTACAGTAAATGAGCTACTGAAGAACCTTGTCGTATGACTTGGTGTCTTCAGCTAATATTGAATTGTAATAATATTGCAAGTGTAAAAACTAAACATTCAATATTTCCGAAACTAAGAGCGGACGTAAATAGTAAATAACTCCCACACCACACGACCACTTCTCCTGGTCCCAAACTAGGATAGCTTCTGCTACGGCAACTATGCAGGGACATCAGAAACATGGAAATACACCCAGACTGATGCCATGTCGCTGGATGCGGGCGGCACAAAACTGGAAGCTTGGAAAACCACGAGAGAGGCCTATGTCCTGCAGTGGGCGTCAAATGGCTGATGATGACGATGATGAGGAAGCCAATTGTGTACAAATTTACGGCGGCCCCCAGTGGGAATCAAGCCTACGACCTCCGGTACCTTTTCTCTTTGAATATCATAAGAACCTACAATTTAAATTTTTATGACGTTGATTACAATCGCTCCTATGCGCCCAGGCCGCTGTAATTTTTGTTTTTTTTTATTTACATAAATATTGCAACATGACAGTAATTAGGTACACCAAAGCGTTATAATATTTTAACTGAGCACTACCTATCAAACATATTCTAGCATCTAGTAACATTTCTAGTAATGTAAAATCGTGGATATTTGTCGAACTGAGAGAAAGACATTACAACCCAGTTTATCCAACAAGGGGAGGGTCATAAATGCTTTGTCATTTGCATATAAATTATCTCTTCGTAATATGTGCCGAGTTCCTAATTACGGGATCGGAAGAGATATCAAAATCTGATACCACTATACCGAAACCCTTCAGCTAATTTGAGCTTTACTACCCTCGTTTTAAGGGTGGTAATAGAGGCTTTATCCCTCCATTAAAACACGAAATGCGTAATGATTTTGAGATTTAAAACTTACGAATTAACGTTTCGTATCGACCTACTGAAACCTCAAAACATTGCAAGGGCCAGTGCAAGTCGGACTCGACTGTCGTAAATTCCGAAGGTATTTAGGAAATTTGTCCGAAATGTCAGGAAGTCCTATGTTATTTGGCCGGTTTTTAATTATTTTTTCATAACAGGAACTGCACTATAATCACACCAAGTTTGACGCGTATCGAGTGTTTTTATGATAAAGCGAATGAAAAAAAAAAGTTAAATATCATGTTTTTAAAACGACTTATGTTTGTGAGTGATTCGTGAACCTTATTTTAGATTGGAAGCCAAGATTGTTTAAGGCTAATTTGTATTAAGAAATTAATTTAATTTGTTTTGCATATAACAACTAACTTCCAGGCAATCAAAAGATACCCTGTCTAGATTATTAAAAAAACACATTTTTTACTAATCTAGATAGGGTATCTGTTAACCTAAAAATATTACTACAACTTTATTTTTGACTTACGTCTCGAGGTTACGGAGACAAGTCGTTTTAAGAGAGGCCGAGCCATTTCGAAAAAAGACTGACCAAACTAAAACCGAAGAAGAAACTTAAGACTAAAAAGGCCCATTAGTTAAAAGACTCGAGTAAGCCGTAAACTGGAAAAAATAGACGAGTCTCATAAATAAGTCTAAAAAGACTCGAGTTAAGTTAGGGATAGGGAGTCTTATTAAAAAAAAACTATTCCACTAAAAACCTCCTCAGTTAGATTTATGGCGATCTTAAGACAGGTCTTGACTAAATTATGATTTAGAAAGTCTACGAAAACAGAGGTCGTGGGTTCGATTCCCACTGGGGGCCACCTTATATTTGTACAAATGGCCTTAGCTGTATTTCCATGTTTGTTATGACCTTGCCTGATTACCATAGCACAGGGTATCCTAGTCTGGGACCAGGACGAGTCAGTGTTGCGTGGAAGTTATTAGTATTCTTATTATTATTAAATTCTTTATTACGTAAAAAACAGGGTATCCTAGTCTGGGACCAGGACGAGTGAGTGTTGCGTGGAAGTTATTAGTATTCTTATTATTATTAAATTCTTTATTACGTAAAAAACAGGGTATCCTAGTCTGGGACCAGGACGAGTGAGTGTTGCGTGGAAGTTATTATAGTATTCTTATTATTATTAAATTTTTTATTACGTAAAAAACAGGGTATCCTAGTCTGGGACCAGGACGAGTGAGTGTTGCGTGGAAGTTATTAGTGTTCTTATTATTATTAAATTATTTATTACGTAAAAAACCATTTTCATACAAAGGCGTACTTAATAGCATTTTCTTCCAGTTAACCTTGGGTTTGTGAATAGTGTAGCTTGGGCAATGCACGATACATAATGATTTTTATCAACATGTCATACACGTCAAGGAATATGTACCTATCTAAAACTATGTCGGAGACTGGACCATAGTGCTGGTTTTCTCGTCCTTGCAGCAACAAAAGCGTTTTTTGACACATCCACAGGTAATGAATGAATCTGTCAATGCATTTATCAGCGTTTTAGCGAAAACTTTGTATTATAAATCGTAAATTTATCCCTTAGTTATACGGCGTTCAATAAGACCGTAAGGCGTTAAAAATTAGACGATTTTCATAAATAAGGCTTTGCTTTGATCACTAGTGCGGAAGCAATACGAATAAATTTATGCCGTATGTATTCCGGTGCCGAATGGCGTTTTACGAATTGAAAGAACAATGTACGGGAGGCGATACCCCAATCGTATCCCACTGAAGCTCTTGCGGCCCACAAAATAAGGTTGAAATTGGCCTGACGAAAATTTTATCAACACAGGTTTTTTCTATTAATATTCCGTTATTAAAATCAGCGATGCTGACCCCAAATTTTAACTCGTAGGCCCTTGATCGTAATTTTCAATTACGCTTTGTATTTTTATCTTATTTTTAACACAATAAAAAATAATCTGAATTTTGAATTTTCAATGCCGAATTCAATGAGCTAACAAAAGTTAGCTCGACAGATGAGTGTCTCACTTACACAATATTGCCCTGTATATTATACGTGTGGCGCCTTTCCTTCACTACAAATACACTCAGACTAAGGCCATTTGTACAAATAAAAATCAAGTACGGCGCATACAAATCAAGTCTCCAGTGAGAGTCGAACCCGTGACCTCTTTGGTAGTCAAGCGTGTTAACCGCTAGACTAACGAGGCAGTCAAAAATGATCGGGAAAGCATCGTATTTCAAGTCCGTGCTTATAAGCTAACGAAAGCTTAGGGCACTAGGCCGAAGATTTACCAAAATAACCGCCTTTTTGCTTAGCCTAAAAGATGTTCGCCGAAGGGGCTGGCTTGATGGAAGCCAAAATAAAATCGTACCTTTTTCTTGTCACTTTATGCATAATTGAATAATAGTTAATATTTGACTTTCAAAGTATTTGGGTGTGACTCCCGTTACATAATCGGACTACCGTAGAGTGAAAGAGATGATTATATGGGCAGAAAGAGAGAAAGAAGGAGTTAACAGATTGTTTTAGGTGCAAGGCGAAATTCGTGATCCATTTTATTTTAGTTTATTTATTCACACTTCATAAAACAATTTTTACTATTTAATAGCACGAAACTGTCAATAGAGTTTGATGGTAAATTGCTGTCTTAGTGAAGTCGATAGTGAAAGTGAAAGTGAAAAAAAAATATTTCCATTGTAACACAAATGATCATAACACAGAAATAAAACAAAGTTCTGGGAGCGGTGGTAGCCTAGTGGGTAGAAAGGAGCGGTGGTAGCCTAGTGGGTGGAACATTGGACTGGGCAGCGGGAGACCCAGGTTCGATTCCCAGTGCGGGCATGTACCTATGACTTTGTTTTCTAAGTTATGTACATTTGTGAAGTTATAGTAGCAATACCACTCGCTAACTGTGAAGGAAAACATCGTGAGGAAACCTGAGTGTCTGAGCTATTCATATACCTCAGCGCTTGAAATCGCCAATCCGCGGTAGGCACGCGTGGTGATAAAGCCCGTACTCTCTCCCTAAGAGAAGGCCTGTGCCCTAGAGTGGGACGTATATAGGCCGCTTATGCTTATGCTATATGCTATGGAGAGAAACATAAAAGAAAAATTAAAGTACCTAATACAATCATGCCGAACACAAGTACTACAACAGAAAAAGGTTGCAGCTAAGCAAAATCCTAGTCAAAGCCGACTAGCGCTGGTTTTCTGCTGCACCTGATTCGCTGAGGTATGAACAAATATACAGCACTAAATATACATTATAGTACAGTACATAAATAACATGCACGACTTCGCTGTAGCACTGCTAAAATAACGGAAGGACGAAGCTTACACGAAAGACACTATTGTGGAACATTGTTTCGTAACAAGTTTTCGCATTCATTGGTTTTTCTTGATTATTGTCTACAGTAGCACAAAGGAAACCATTTTTCAATGTCGCGGTACTTCGTACCACTTTGATTTGTCATTAAAGTTTTAAGGCAAACGTTGAAAACTACGATTATCTAGAAAAATGTAATACATTAAAATCTCGTGTCACAGTGTTTGTTATCGAACTCATCCGAAACGGATTCACCGATTTTTAGGATTTTTTTTGTTTCTATTTGGCAGGTCTGAGAATAGGTTGTAAGCTAATTAATATGGCGAAAAACGTTTGCCGGGTCAGCTAGTGTTATATAACTCTCTGCATGATTACGATTTTTTTTTCTTTTTATTACTGTTTATCGTAATGAAACTAACACTCCCTCAAAATGTTGCTAACAATGTCAAAATAGGAGGTAGGAGTTACTTTTGGATCCTGTATAAATCATCTAACGTCGATTGAAATAATAATATGAATAATTATCAAAATCAATTTCCATTGAAAAATTTCCAGGGCACAAGATGGCCCAAAAAAGCCTGATAATTCTGAAATCCGGACGTATAATCAAAATGTGTTTTTATGTCACGACAGTCCGTAGAAACTTTTAAACAAAATACTTAAATAAATAAATGAAAAAAGTACATTATATTAACAGTAGTTGCAGATTAATATTTATCCCCTTACATATTTTTTAATTAATTTCGATGGTGCTTACTAAAACGACCCCGCAGGTGGCCGAACTAAATTCAATTTTACTTTGGCAGTTTTAACGTATTTCAATGTTCAAAACTTTTAAATGAAGAACAAAAAACTTCGCTACGCTCGCTTCCCTCAAGTTCAAGGTCACTTTTTGCCCTCCCGTCCTGCCGGAGGGCGCAAATGTTTTTGTATTTTTTTTTTTCTTAAAAAATGTTTTTGAGTATCAGAAATCGACGTGACAACATGCAGCGACTATATATATCTATTGTATTTATGTATATCTAAGTAGGTATGTATTTTTATTCTGATATCTAGTTTATGTAGTTTTTGTTTTCTTTTTTACTTTGTGTTATTTAGGCTTTTTGTAGTTTATTTTGTGCACATATATAGACCCGTTTTTCTACTGCTTCTCCTATACCCGAAGGTTTTCTGGAAGGAATCTCTTACAGAGATAAGCTCGCCTTTGCACATGTGATTTCTTATGTAATGTCCTGTTAAATGTCTTGTGTGCAATGAAGTATAATAACTACGACTATACTATAGTAAAATGTTGATGAAGCGAAGGAGGTTTGTGAAGATCGTGGCGAGTTGCAACGATTCTACCTCTCTCCTGGACTCTGCCTGTCCCCTAGGATATAGGCGACAGCCTATGTAAGTTGGTACAGCGGTGGTAGCCTAGAACATTGGACTCGGAAGCGGAAGACACAGGTTCAATTCCCGGTGTGGGCATGTATGTACCTAAATAGGTTTTAAAAATATTTATGTTGAATTTTTTTAGTTTTTTGTTGTTTTTATGTCCTTTATGGTACATTAAAAGCAATGTCACACCAATCTTAGTTTAACGTTCCCCATTGGTTATGATACGCCTCGATACCGGAGTGAGGCAACGACCACAGTTTGCCATTTGCCTCGAATAAAACATGTTTATTTTCACATAAGTTGATTCTCCTCTTTCTCCTTCCGCAGACAAGCAAGTGGAGTGGATGTTGAATCGCGACCTGCAGTTGGCATTCATGGAGGCAACGGAGAATCTGGCCATTGCTTGCAAACTACCCAAGCGTCTGCTCTCTATTCCTGTAACTGTAAGTACTGTAAGAGCCAGAAGGTATCAAATCCGTACCGACCCGACTCCGGACTCTTCCTTTAATTAAACAACATGGAGGAGGGCCTGCCGCACGCGAACCGGACTTTTTAGTCATTCGAGAAAGTGTCAAACTCTTAGGCTCTGCTTAAATCTTCCATAACGGACGCAAATTTGGTTTCTGAGATGTATCTTGTTGGTATAATAAATGTCTTTCTTCTTCGTCTTCTTCTTCAAAGACCTATTATGATGAAGTGTCTTGTAGGGCACAGGCCTTCTTTCAGAGAGAGAGTATGGATTTAATCACCACGCGTGTCCACCGTGGATTGGCCAAAGGGTAAACAAAAAAAAAAAACAAGTGACAGCTTTGACAGATTTCTTATGTACGAGGGACCGGGGGTAATGGTCCTGAACTGAATTACGTAAGTACGCAAGCGGCAGGGCACAGACCTAGTCAGAGAGAGAGAGAGAGAAAGTATCTGCTTAACCACCACGCGTGCCTACTGCGGATTGGCAATTTTAAGCGGTGAGATATGTGAACACTTCAGGCACTCAGGTTTACTCACGGGTAAACTCAATGATACATATTCACAAATGCACGTAAGTTAGGAAACAAAGTCATTCATACTTGAATGTTTTTTGAGCGAGTACTTGAGTGTTTGGTTAATTCGAACCTACAACCTCTTGAATGTGAGGCAAGCGTTTTACCGACCGCGCTACTACCGCCATGTAAGTATCTACCGCGCATAAATTTACCGAGACCCTTATTTTTTACTGACGAACATTTTGACATGAAACGTCTTTTCGCTCGGTAGTAGGGGGGGTCACTTGCTAAAACCGCATGCAACGAAAACATGTCGGCTCGGCGAGGGCTGCAACTCTCTAACTGCGTATCGTGTGGAATTCATTTATAATATATCGTTGAGTAGAACAAAGTAGCCTTTATCATGATGCTTTTTACTTGCGCCGCTAGACGGCGCCAGTGCCGCGTAAAACATTGCGCAGTTTGAGCTAAAAATTAACGCTTACTTATACATGTTTCACGTTAACCGATAATCGTCGGGGTACAAAGGTTCTCGAGTGGAGACTACGTTCTGGCTGACGCAGAGTAGGATGCCCATCAGCTCGCTGGACCGGCCATCTGAGGCGAATTGCTGGCAGCGGCTGAAGGATGATCAAGGACAGAAAGAAGCGGCATGCCTTGGGGGAGGCCTATGTCCAGCAGTACTATATTGCGTTAAGGGCGAGTTTGAAAAGAAAATGTAAAAGTCGAGCTATTGTCGACTGTACATGATAAGAGCTTTATGGGGGCCCAAAAAGCTCCTCTATGAGGCACGATAACTCAGACACTATAGTGCCTGAAATTTTTTGCATGCACGCACACAAATTTCGGGTACTTTTTATCTTGCCCTTCGCTAATGAAATCCCCGTCGAAACACGTCCGCCTAGGACGTCACTTACCTTTCATCCAAATTAGCTCCATATGTCAATTTTATCAATTAACAAATACTTCATCCTTTCCATATATCCGAACCAAATCAAAATTCCTCTCTCAATTCTGATCACTACGTCCTCTGGCAGTCCACAAAGTTCACTAATTAAACTATTCCACCTACAATAATAATATGAAAGTACAAACATCTAATTGATGCCTAAAAGGTTGTCTGAAGGAAAGTTTAATCCATCAAACAAAATGTTCTTGGTATAACAGCGACTAAGTGATCGTCTGTGCAGTAATTTTGTTAGAAAAAAACCGGCCAAGTGCAAGTCGGACTCGCGCACGAAGGGTTCCGTACCATATCATCCATATCATATACCAAATTTGAATATTTCAAGAGTCTACCTGTTGCCGTTATTATTATAATTTCTCGCAAAAAACGGCAATAAATCTCGTTTTTTGTATGGGAGCCCCCATTAAATATTTATTTTATTCTCTTTTTAGTATTTTTTGTCATAGCGGCAACAGAAATACATCATCCGTGAAAATTTCAACTGTCTAGCTATCACGGTTCTTGAGATACAGCCTGGTGACAGACAGACGGACAGTGGAGTAGTAACAGGGTCCCTTACCCTTTGGGTACGAGGTTCACATACTGAGGGTTATGTTACAAACAATGTAGAAACGTGAAAACGTTCAGGGCAGTAGCAAATATAATGTACTTAAAAGGAAAGCTATCACGACTAAGTAGGCTTTAAGGCAACCAACTTATAAAAGGACAAATTCGTATAAATTCCATAATTTACTTTGATGAAGTTGTTACGTAAGAAAAAAAAACTCTTTTTATGAGACATGCACTTGGCCAGTTTTTTTCAACATCTCTAAAGTAAAGACCGAACCATAACTATAGGGTGCTATAGCTAAACGTCGCAAATTTATTTGAACGAATTCGCGTCCTCTTATAATTTATCAATCGGTACTTAGTTACTTTGACAGGTGATAAATGTTTCATTTATGTGCTTCGTCCATAAATGTCTCATCAATGTGCAACATGTCAGCGCCATCAAAAAACAAGCGGACACAAAACAGGGGATGAAAAATGTTGTTGGCAATACTGCAACTTTGAGTGAATGAAGATGGCTGAGTGAACGATGAATGAATGAGTGAATTAACGATTCTTGTTTTCTTGTTCTCTGCGTGCGTCCGCCGTTCTTCAGAATAAATAATGTCCTCTGTGGCCGTCCTAGACGGTTCTAAGATACGTTATAATTGTTTTTGCAAGCCGTTAAAAGTGCAAATTAAACGGCGAGGCCAGGCCACTTGTACCCACGGCGTTTTCATCATACAGTCCACTGCCCACTATCGTATCTTCAAATGATGTCCTGCACAAAAATACGCAATAATGAGATTTATATCGACTTTGTTTTCTAATTTATGTACATTTGCTAAATTATAGTAGCAATACCACTCGCTAACGGCGAAGGAAAACATCGTGAGGAAACCTGAGTGTCTGAGCTATTCACATACCTCAGCGCTTAAAATCGCCAATCCGCCGTGGGCAAGGAGAGAAGGCCTGTGCCCTACAGTGGGACCTATATAGGCTGCTTATGTTATATCAACTCAACGGGCTTGGAGGGCGCCTGAGAGTTTGAAAAGAAAATGTACTTTACTACATAGAATTACGGTATTAGTTTAATCTGCTTTATGGACATTTAGTTACTTATTATATCACGTACTTTACTATTACGTGACTAATGGAGGTCACGCTCGTTTTCCGGAAATCAATGTCAACATTCAATGTTTGAGCAAACGTCATGTAAACAATAACAATCATTTGATGCAATTTAAAAATACGTACGGACAAATAAGCCTGAGTAAATAAGATGCACTCCGAGTCATTTCGGACTTAGGTATTTTAATTGTAGCAATTAATGTTTTTGATCGATTTACACACTTATTTCTCTAACAATAATAAACCAAATCTCTTTGTATAAATATCTATTATTTAATTTTGCGAACAATATAAAAACTCTGCCTCTATTAAAAAAAATGTAAATACGCCCGAGATACAGGACACATTAAAGTAACCTAGTTTAAGCGACACAAAAAAAATGTAAAGGTTTTGAAATGTGAACAAATAAAAAATACTTGTTATATGCTAGCCTAATTAATTTTATCAGTCACGCTCGGTTTCTAGAAGAGCGATCAAATGTTAATCTCATGTTAATCTCACGTCAAGCTAATTTCAGCCAATCACGTGCCGGTATTTTGAATTAATCTTAGATTAATCTCTTGTTACATTTAAACACTCTTTCAGAAAGTGAGGCAGTTTATCGGTCCAGCGTGCTGGTGGGCGTCCCACGCTGCGTTTGCTAATTCGTGTTCTTCACTCGAGAACCTTTTACCCCATCGGTCAACACCTTGTATTGATTATGGACAATTTGTTTACAGTTCCACGAACCAGTATACGGAGTGCAAGTCCCAGATTTCACGGATTTCGCCGGACCGGGAGTTATTCTGACGTGAGTACCAATTGGAAACGCAAATTATGCAACGGTTTATTGATGTAACGCAAAACCTGATAGCCTTTAATATTTAATAGATTTTCTTTCTTATGTAATCTTAAATATAGACGCGGATTACTCGTACCTCTTACACTGTCTGCTTGTCTGAAGAATATATATGCACATTACATTTTGTATTAAACTAACCTAACCTAACCCTCCTGACTCGCACATTCTAATTTGTTTTATGATTATTATTTTTTTGTATACATTTGACAATTTCGGTCCATGGCACACTAGAGAATACAATTACAGATATTTTAGAAATATTTTAATTTTGTCATCTACAGGTACTTAATATTTGATAAAGAAAATTGGCAAGAAATGTTATGGACTTCTTACGCTGCTGGGAAAAATTGTCCCAATTAATTTGACACCTAAATACTAATTATTTTGCTATACAATAAAAGTCTCGCGTAATTTATTGCAGAATTATCAAAAGGAAGTCTTACACCAAGTAACATTATTTCTTGTCACTTAAGTCCCCTAAAAATTGATTTTTGATTTAAAGGGTTTTTTTATTTTGCCGGCATTGAAAGTCCTCTTCAATAAAGCGGTGCAAGCCTTAGCTCAGAGAAAATTCTGTTCTTTCTCAAAAGAATTGGCAGTTTGCACAAAAAACCGGTTTCTATTTTCCTTTAGCAATCTTCCATCATAAGGTTCTCCGAAAGAAATCGCTATTAGCAACAAGGCCGTCAATGTTACCTTATTTTGCTTCTCAGGATCATCTTCTTCCTGGCTGTGGCCTTGACGTCCGGTGCCATGTTGGCTGAACGGAACGAAGGCATTCTGGAGCGATCGTTGGTTTCGGGAATAACAGGTAAATATTGAACCATAAACATAGTGATATAGAGTAATACGACCTCGTAGCGCAGCGGTAGTGCATCTGCATACCATGCGAGAGGTCCCGGGTTTGAATCCCGGCTGGGGACAAAAAAAAAACCCCAGGTCTTGGATGTTTACATGTTTGTGATGTCGTTGTTTCTGGTTCTCACGACACAGGGTATCCTAGTGTGAAGCCAGAAGCAATGTATGTGCCTGTATGTAAATGTTTATGTTTATGTTATATGTTTATGTTTAACCTCCTCAGTCCTGACCTTGAAAATAACAATGGTCTTCAATTGTTATTTTCAAGATCAGGACTGAGAAGGTTATTATATCGGTGATCAGAAAAATACAGGGAATAGGTAACAACATCCCCATATACTCTCAACGAAGAACGTTTATTATAGAAAAAACTATGAAATTGCAAAAAAAATATCAGCTATTGCAAAAAAAAAATATCTGCTGCTGCAAGGTTTTTTCGGGATTTTTTCGCCATTTTTGGGTATATCCGAGTTACAGATTGGATTTTATTGCACCTGTATGTGGTCATACACTGGGTGTTTTGGAGTTACTCTGCTCATAAATACAAACGTTTGACCGTTGCGGTCCGTTCCGAGCGAGTCGCTGTCCATTTGCTCAAGAATTTTTTGCTTCAATACAAACTACTTTCAATAAAATACAACCAAATCCGAAATTTCAAAAAAAATATCAGTTCTTCGTTTTGCTGAATTACGATACGTGCAATTTTTTTTATAGTTCGGAGTTGCTCTCGTAATTAAAGTGGTTTTTACTTATGGGTAGAATAACCACTTTATGTTTCAACTGAAACTTCTTCCCGGACTTCTGAAACGCCCGGTATAAGTACAGTCGACAGCAGAGCTGCTGACAAAACTATAGATACATTTTCGTTGGAAATTCACTAGTAACATTACTCACAAGAGTGCGCATGTGAATGTGTAAAGGATTTTTTACGTAGCCTATATAGGTACGTCCCAATTCACACTACAGGCCTTCTCTCAGAGAAAGAGAGTATGGGCTTAATTACCATGGGTGCCCACCGCGGATTGGCAACTTCAAGCGCTGAAGCATGTGAACACCTCAGACACTCCGGTTTATTCACGATGTTTTCCTTCACAGTTAGCGAGTGGTATTGCTATTATAACTTCACAAATATACGTAAGTTAGGAAAAAAAAGTAGTTTGTATGTGCCGGGATTCGAACCCATGACCTCCCGGATGTGTGGCCGGCGTTCTACCGCTCCGCTGCAGCTTTAAAGTGTAAAGGATAAATAGTTAATTCTCATTTTAAAAAACGAAAAGTCACCATAGAGGAAATTTTTAACCCCCAATAACTTACTATCTGGTGTTTGCACGCTTAGTGAATAGTGACATAATATTTATCTCAAGGGGAATCATAAAATTGTGATGAAAAAAAAGATAAGCCATGGTTGTGACATTTCGTTTTTCAAATCGACTATTACCCAAGTAAAATAACTTCCACACAATACAGTCACTTGTCATCATAAGCAGCCTATATACGTCCCACTGTAGGGCACAGACCTTCTCTCAGAGAGAGAGTATGGGCTTAATCACCACGCGTGCCGACCACGGATTGGCCCACAGTCACTTGTCCTGATCCAAAATTAGGATACTCTGTGCTACGGTAATCAGGCAAGGACAAATGTCTGATTCCGAATCTTTACCCAAACAGGAACGGAGATTCTGTTCTCGCACGTGTCCGTCCAGATGCTGGTGATGATCTTCCAGTCAGGCGTGGTGCTGCTCATTGGCTTTGTGTTCTTCGGGCTGACGCAGAACGGGCCGCTCGGATGGGTCATATTTCTGGTCATGATCACTGGCCTCTGCGGGATGACTTTCGGTGAGGATACCTACGACTTGAATACATTTTTAACTTGATTCCGGAACCATTGTTTTGAATTTTACCGGAACAGTGCGACTAGGTTTTGCTCTTATTCGAAGAGCCTAAAAACAATCCACATTACAACGAGCCGGTAATAGTACATTATTACAAAGGCAGCGAAACAGGCAATTGCAGGTCGAGTATGAGTTTGAAAACCGAGCCGCAGGCGAGGACTTCAATGATACGAGACAGGCAATTGCCATTTCGGCCGAGGCATACATAGTGTTTTTCTTAAAAAAATGCAAGGAATTAAAGGAATTAAGGGGCCTTATACATAATAAATTTTCTTTTGATTTTGCTGGAAGCAGGTTTTCCATCGCTAATTTAGCTTCCGATCTTAAATCTGGTATATAAAGAGTTCTAAATTCAAACAGCACACCGTTTCATACAACATTGCCGGCGCGCTCTTCGTTCCAAATTCAAAGAACGCGCCGGGAAGTGATTTTGGTTATTCAGTCTACGTAAATATGATACTTCGCGTGTTCTTTATTCAAAAGTAATGACAATATTTCCGCGCATGTTTAATAATAGTAGTTTATGTGACTGTCATATAATGAGGGTTATTAAAACACGAGCGAGATTTTAAAAAACGAGCCTTGGCGAGTTTTTTAATAGCATTGGCGAGTGTTTTAATACCATGTTATGTGCAGTCTCATACACTACTTTATCTACACTCATGTCTTAATCTTCAAAGTAAGGAATCAAAGGAAAACACGTTTGACAAGCTTTGTACTATACATAAATCTACGGTTATTAACTAAACTCATATCGAAATGAAACAAAATTTTCAATTATATTATAAATTTATTTTTAGTTGCACTTTTGGTACCACGAAAATGAAATTAGGTTTTTTATAGAGTCAACTTTTGACATTAAAAAAAAAACTTAAGTTTTGTTCCGTGATCACAACAACACTTTAAAAAAATTCTTTCAAATAATAAAAAAAAAATTCACAAATTCATGCAAATATTTCTAAAAAGAAGCTACTAATTTGTTTCAATATCACATTTAATGATTTGATTCAATGAGTTAGGTTAGGTTTAATTTCATTTAATCTCATTAAATTTAATTTTTATTTCATATCAATAAAAAAAATCTACTGAAGACTTGGCTGTATGGGCCTAGTTTCCTTTGCCTACCCAGAATGGGTGAAGAAAAAAAAATCTTTTACGGTTGGCGGCGTTGCTGCCACCTCCCAAAAATTTTCTTTATTAAATTGCTTCAAAAATAGTTGTTCAGTACACGTGCGGACCCGTCATTGCAACTTGTTCCGACCGTCAACACTCACCTTCGGCTGCGCCTCGGCTCGTGTAGACATTTGTCGGAACTCTTTGCAATGACAGGCTTTCCGCACTCGTAATGAAATATACTATTTCACACCTGCTATTCAGAAAAGATCCCTTGATTCCCTGAAATGAGGGATCAAAGTTGTACTTTTCTTCCCTGATATTCTAGTTTTTTTTTATTGCCCTCAGCATGATCCGTGTGCAGATTTTCACAAAATGTAATTCCAATTCGATTTTTATTTTGTTGCAATCGATCATAATTGTCTTCCACACTTCTTTCGATATCTTAATTGTGTTTGATTTAAATTTTCCTTATAGCAGTTGTGAAAAGCAGTATGTGTCACTCGGTAGCAAAATTATTTCCGTCTTGGGCGTAAACACTTGAATCCCTCGCTACGCTCAAGATTCTACTTTAGAATCCCTCGCTACGCTCGGGATTCAATATACCGCCCTCGCCGTAAATATATCATTTTGCTCCCTTGAGACACAATTTACTAATTATTTGGCAAAGTTTCATTACCATGCAACACATTTATAAAACCAAACTACGTTTGTGTGGGAATTGCTCCCTGAGCGGCCGCAAGAAGTTACACTAGTGCCACTGAGAAAATAAAAACATATCTTCTTTTTGTAGATCGAATTTGCAAAGTTTCTGTACAATCTCTCAATCAAGTTTGTAACCAGTACGATAAATTTATCCTAATGTTAAGTATCTTCTTTTACTTTTCTATGTAAACTTAATTTAAGTTATTTGTTAGGTAAGTACCTATTTTAAGTAACTAAATTGAGAGTAAATCTCCCAACAAAGTATTATTTCATCATCATCAACCCATTTATGACCCCACCGAGGGGCACAGGTCCCCTCCCTGAGGAAGGCACAGGCACGCTCCACCACGGGGGTCAAGTCCGGATTGGTGGAGGCTTGTAGACTAGTGGCTCGTCTACTGTCAGAAGTTGTCAAGCCGCCCTAAGGCCTCTGACTTGGCTTAACGACTGCCATCTATCGACGGCAGCCGGCACCAACAGCTTAACGTGCCTTGCGAAGCACGGAACCGCTCGAAAAAATGCCACTAGCGTTAGGCACAGACGGCGACCCATCCATGCACTGAACGCGCCCTGTGTTGCTTAACCTTCGTGATCGTTTAAGATCACTCAGGCAGCCGGGGCTACGAGTTATTAATTTTATTATTATTTATTAACTATTATTTAGTTTGGCGGAAATGAGATTATTTAAAAATGTATGCACCTTTCACAGAAAAAACAATTATTTATTTATTTATTTTATGTTAAGAGTGATTTTAAACCGCCGTTTTTCCCAGGTTCGTGATCCTATGTTCTTTGTCGTGGGTCCTAAAAACCACTGTTAACACGATAGAGAGATTGTACTGACACTTTTTGCAAATTGGATTTCTATAAGAAGATATGATTATTTTTCCTTGGTGGCGCTTGTTAGCCCGTTAAATCCCTTTAAGTCGGGATTTACTTATTTGAAATTTTGTCAGGAGAGTCCGCCCATGTTTCGCTTTGATTCGCAGTGCTAAGTGGATTGTTTGAGTTGAAGTTGTCAGTTGTTTTTTTTGTATGCATTTTGACAAACTGTCATGTACGAGAAACGGGGGGTTAGGGTATTGATTAAAATCAGAGTTAATGGTCCCTGTGGAAATAGAACCAACTGCCTCCGTATTCTTAATCAAGCAAGCAACCACAAGACTGACAAGTATTCCTTGTTCTTGTAAGCCCAAAACAAGGCAGGAAAGTCATTAAGGAGAATGTTTTTACTGAAATCACAACTTTGAAAGTTTTTCTGACGGCTACACTAAATCCATAATTCATTTTATCCAGAGTTTCTGCCTATTCCACTTGCTACCAATTCCCAAGTATGGAAGCTGATTTATTGATTACGAGAAATCCTTAATCATGCCTGAGCAATGAAGAAACTGAAACCTTAAGTAATCACGCAGGATTAAGGACTTAACCACTCGTCTGCCGCGATACGTTCCATTCCGCGAGGGCAGTTCAGGAGTTAATGAACACACTATAAACTGTCGTAACTTAGGTAACAAAACAAGTGGTATTATTCTTTGAAAGTGACACTACATGGATTATTTTAAAAGGTCGACAAAACTAATGAAATGATATGCAAAATAAATATTTGTGCAACATAAATCACCAAAAAGCGTATTTTATAAGGCAAGCTTTACTTTGGTCAGCAGGAGAATAAATGAATAAGTATATAATATTACTACCTAGCTTTATCCGTGTGGCGCCGGATTAAGAATAGCATCACTCCATTTCCTTCTGTGGATATCGTAGAAGGCGACTAAGGAAATAAATTTATTACCAGGAGACGGGCAGCAGCGGCTTCCTGAGATTCTAACCGCATACTGCGAGCGCCAACCCGTCTGCCAAGCGTGGCGATTACGGCAAAACCCTTCATGGTTAAAAACCATGATGGAGGCCTATGTCCTGCAGTGAGCGTCAAATGGCTGATGATAATGATGATTACTAGCTTTCCCGGCGAACTTCGTACCGTCGCAGAATCCGTTTATACGATTCTTGCACAAAGCCCTCTATTTTTGAAACACAACGTTCGCTCGCGCAACGACATCTATTTTAAACTTAAAATAAATATTATCCCACGGGGCCGCATTACTGGGATATCAAGTATGCTGTCTCAATTCAGGTCTTTGTCTACCTGTACGCCAAGTTTCATGTTACGTTCATCCGTTATTACGTGCTGCGCCAACCAGGCAAGGACATCACAAACATGGAAATACCCCCAAACTGAGGCCATTGACCGTCCGGTCCGTGTGACGCCGGATTAAGAATAGCGTCACTCCATTCCCTTCCGTGGATGTCGTAGAAGGCGACTAAGGAAATCAATTACCAGGGGACGGGCAGCAGTAGATTCTAACCGCATACAGCGATCGCCAACTCGCCTGCCAAGCGTGGCGATGATGGCAAAACCCCTCATGGTTATGAAAACCGTGAAGGAGGCCTATGTCCTGCAGTGGGCGTCAAATGGCTGATGATGATGATGATGAGGCCATTTGTAATATAATATTAAACGGGTCTAACCGCGATTATTTATTAGGTAAAATGTAATTGCCTTTGATTCCCGACGTTAGACCCGTTTAATATATTACTATGTATGGGCATCGCGAGTCACAAAAAAATACTGAGACCATTTGTGCAAGTGTACGGCGGCCCCCCAGTGAGAACCAAACCTACGACCTCCGGCATGGTAATAAGACGTGATGCCGCTAGACCAACGAGGCAGTCAAACTTATATTCCACTGACACTCGTTTTATCTTAACCATTAATTGCGCTTCTAAATCCCATGTAGTCTAGACAGTTTAGCATTTGGTACTGATTGTGGCGTGGTTCTGCTGAACAGACGCTAATAAAAAAACTAGCTGTTTCTCACGATTTCGCTCGCGTGGAATTTTTTTAATGTGTATTTCTCCGCAACAAAAAGTAGCCTATGTGCTATTCTACAATTAACATAGAATTCAGCTGACAAATTCTGAAACGTGTGGCATTAGTTTTGAAAAAAAAAATGAGGCCTCAAAAGCATTTTTTACACAACAGACAAAAATATCAGGACGAAAAGTTAGAAAAAACTAAAAAAAAAAAAACTGTCGGTCGAGCGTCTCATATTTGGCGTTGGCCAGCTCAATTGTTCATTTAATTGTTTACGAATATCGGAGAATAGACTTATACTTTTTATCGACATCATTTTTCAATATCACGGTGCTTCCTACTACTTTGAATTTGGAGTCACGAATATTTACAAATATGTTGTACCATTACCGATAAATCATTAACGATACTGTTTTTCACAATGAAAAGAACATTTTTCTCAAAATATAGCTAACGATTTCAAAATCACCCTATAGTTATAATCTATCTCGGTTCTAAAATTTATGCAGCCGTTCTGCAACTCTGTTCTATGCTAACTTTTTGATCTGGGGCGCTACTGTCACTTCTCCACTGTATTGACTAGCTCGATTTCACCTACTCTGAACTGTCAAACACACACATGTTTTGACACTTTGGAAACGGTAAAATAGATTACCCTATACAGAGGATAGTTATGCTCCATTCCACGAAACGAGCCCTCAAAGAAAATTGTTCATGTGCGCCTATTGGTTAATACGCGTGACCTTCAACAGCCACTGCATTATGTAAACCTACCCTATGAAGCGGACCTTGGATTGACCAATGAGATGCCAGTATTTGTTTCTCTAGGAGCTTGACTAGTTGGACGGAGCATAAGTAATATGAGGCCTTGCGTGGTTGAGTAACAAACATCCGTCCATCCAAACTTTCCCATATTTTATAATAGTAGTAAGATTTTTGGGTTCATTGTAATCAGACAACGCTGTGCGTTTATTTTCCTGTGGGAAGAGACGTTGCAGGCTATATGGAATATGTAGCAACTGTCTTGGGGGGTGGAACAAGAAAATCCTCTCAGACGTTGTATTTTGCATCACGACTGTGTGAGGTAGTCTGGGTGTCACATTTATGTTTATTACAGTGCCGTCTGTCTGTGACACCCGTTTATGGTCGAAGCACGCGTTTCAATTTTGCGCGCTTACCTCTGTACCTGAAATGTGACCTGTCTAAACATAACTATTATTTAATAATAATAGTCTTGGATACAGACATATTCTCCCTCTCACTCTCTAAATTCAAAAGTCAAATTTGCCTCGCTCTTGCTAACCAAGACAAAAGTTCTTCATAAATATTTTTCCGTAGCTACTCAAACGGTTCCGTGCAATTGCATTTAAGCAACACTGGGCGCGTTCAGTGCATGGATGGGTCGCCGTCTATGCCTAACGCTAGTGGCATTTTTCCGAGCGGTTCCGTGCTTCGCAAGGCACGTTAAGCTGTTGGTGCCGGCTGCCGTCGATAGCTGGCAGTCGTTAAGCCAAGTCAGAGGCCTTAGGGCGGCTTGACAACTTCTGACAGTAGACGAGCCACTAGTCTACAAGCCTCCACCAATCCGGACTTGGCCCCCGTGGTGGAGTATGGCCTATACCTTCCTCAGGGAAGAGACCCGTGCCCCTCGGTGGGGACATAATGGGTTGATGATGATGATGATGATGCATTTAGGTACTCAGCAAAATTATCAATTCAGTAACCGGCAGCTAGACCAACAATATTTGAATAGATCTATACTCGTTTTCTTGATAACAGAAAGTCCATTTCTAATCTAGTCGTATTTTTAAAAATTAATTAAAAAAAATCTACCTAATCGCTCCTCGAAATAACTACCTAATATTTTCAGATGCAGCATATATACCCCAACTCATACGACATACACTACACTTAACACAGTATAGTTACACTACACTACATATTTCATCATCATCATCAGCCACCCGACGCCCACTGCAGGACACAGGTCTCCCTCATGGTTTTCCTAACCATGAAGAGTTTTGCAATAATCACCACGCTTGGCAGGCGGGTTGGCGATCACAGTGTGCGGTTGGAACATTCTTACTATAATATTATAAACGCAAATGTTTGTATGTATGTTTGGATGTTTTCACGCAAAAACAGCTGAACGGATCCGGATGAAATTTTGCACAGAGATAGGTTATAGTCTGGATTAGCACATAGGCTATTTTTTATCCCGGAAAAATATACATCAACATTTCCACGCGAACGAAGTCGCGGGCAACAGCTAGTATTTATGTCATATAACCGATTACTATTTCCTTGAGGCAAGATGTATAGTAGGAAATAACTAAACAAATAGTTTAGTTTTAGCCATAGTCGTAAAGAGAAATGTACATTACTGTACTCTTATCCTTGTATATCTTAAATTATTAATATCCAGAATCAATATCTTTTGTTTTTGTTAACTCTTTTTCTTTTCTAAGGTCAGGTTATACAGGTTTATGCCTAGTGAGGAGACCACTATAACCACTGCATATGTATACCGTGTGGCGCCGGATTAAGCACCGTGTGGCGCCGGATTAAGAATAGCGTCACTCCATCTCCTCCCATGGATGTCGTAGAAGGCGACTAAGGAAATAAATTACCAGGAGACGGGCAGCAGCGTCTTCCTGTGATTCCAAGCACATACTGCGATCGCCAACTCGCCTGCTAAGCGTGGCGATTATGGCAAAACCCCTCATGGTTATAAAAACTATGAGGGAGGCCTATGTCCTGCAGTGGGCGTCAAATGGCTGATGATGACGTATTTTGTAATAAAATATTTTATTTTATTTCGTTTCGTTTAGTTTAGTTTCGTTTCATTTAATTTCATTTCATTTCAATTTAGAGGACCAAAAATAAAGAATGTTATGTTTTGAGAGTTCAAATAGGTATGCATGTCTGTTTCCGACTGAACTTTTCTATAAGATTTTCTTATAAATACTTTTCGTCGCTACAATTAATACTTTGTCTCCCAGGTTTCGTCGTATCCTGCCTCTGTGACACTGAAAGGACAGCCACCTACCTCGCCCTGGGCTCGTTCCTGCCCATGGTGATGATCTGCGGCATCATCTGGCCAGTCGAAGGAATGCACATAGTCCTGCAGTGGATAAGCTATGTGCTACCGCTGACTAAGAGTACTGAATCGCTGAGGTCTATGCTCCAAAGAGGTTGGACCATCGATGTGCCGACGGTCTACTCCGGATTCGTTTCAACAGGCGCCTGGATTTTCATTTACTTAACGGCCAGTATTCTGTTGATTAAGTTTAAAAAGGGCTGATTTTGGGGGTTCTGTTTAGTCGTCTTTCTGTGCTGAAAGTGGTTAGAACCGTTAGGATATAGGGGCGTTTCATCCTAAAGCAGTTGTATTAATCCCAGACAGATTCCTAGAGTGAATAAGCGTCAGACATTCGTTAAAATTTTAAATGCATTTTGTTTTGCTGTATAAAAATTACTGATGGAGATTAAAATTACTGGTTTGGATCAGAGCATAACGCATATTATGTACATTTTCTTAGACAGGGATGTAACTGCTAGCATAAGTATCTACTTAGTTTACCTAGGTACCTACTTGTCTATAATGTGAGTTTTCGTTAAGTAATAAATTTCATAACGTTTTTTTTTTCATATGGTTTTTGATAAAGTACAAAACAAATTGACAACATTTCAAAATTGTATGGAGCTCTAATTCGAAAACCATTTCGAGATTTGGCTTTGTAAAGCACGTAAAAATTTTTTTCAGTTTTTTCTGTGGTTGCATTTCCGAGAAAATGGTAAAAACACAAAAATACGCTGATGACGTCACACCATGGCTCTCAGCGAACATGCCTGTGCCACGATAAAAAAAAACCTAGCAAGCCACACAACATAAGTATCAGGGTTACCATACTTACCATTATAAATAACCTTGAAAAAGTAGCTACAAAAGTAACAAACTGGCAGCAAAAACACTCCGAACGCAGATAAAGGCTTTGCCAACACAAAGTGCATTTAAAAAAAGGAACAACTACATAAATAAGGGACGATGAATTGAACTAAGCTGATTTAATTGTATAAAAGAAAAACATATTTGCAGATGTTAAAAAAATACAGAAACTGTTTTTTAACATGGCCCTGGCAATACTAAAATGACATTTGTAACTATGTTTTTTTAGGATGTTAGGCAAAAGAAAACATATTGTGTGAGCCTCGTTGTTTCGTCACTTCCGGTAAAAATATTTTAAACTTTAAAATTTAAAAAATATAAGAAAACGTGCGTGTTTCAGAAAATAAAAAAATATGGGTCGTTTTATTTTGTATCTAGTTTCCTTTAAGACAATAAAATACGTATGCTAAAAAAATGAAATGTTGTCAATTGTGCGAGTACACAAAACATGTGGCATAAACTTTGCCAATATTTTGTAGGTTGTATGTTTACTTAATCGGGGGTTGTATTAATTAAATTACTTCATTGACGCTTACAGAGTTTTGTTTGCATTACTTGCTACTATAGACTTTGTAATCTCGAGTTCCCATATTCATACTGCAAGTATTAACAAAATGACAAAATTTGCACGTGACGATAGGAATTGAACTTTATTGCCTGCACTATAAGAATATTTCGAAAGCTTGACCTGATTTATCCAGGTACCAACAACACGTTAAGCTTAATCGACCCGACTGTACATGCTCTTACTGAAGGTAAATATTTTATTTATTTTATGAGGCCAGAACTATCTCACTGACAGTTCCGTTTCCTATCGACCGCTTATGGAAAGCCTTAAATGGTTTCGGAGTTTATAGCATAACATAAGCAGCCTATATACGTCCCACTGTAGGGCACAGGCCTTCTCTCAGTGAGAGAGTTTCTCTATATTTGGTGTTATTAACTTCAGCTAGTAAGAAATAGCTTTTAGGAAGAAGTACACTCGAAAACACATCGACCTTAACAACTACACGCTTGTTAAGGTCGATGTGTGTAGAGCTGTGGTAGCGGAGCGGTAGAACGCCGGCTTCTCATTCGGGAGGTCGTGGGTTCGAATCCCGGCATGTACCAATGACATTGTTTTCTAAGTTACGTACATTTGTGAAGTTATCGTAGCAATACCACTCGCAAACGGTGAAGGAAAACATCGTGAGGAAACCCTAGTGTCTGAGGTATTTACATACCTCAGCACTTGCTACGTACAATGGCCCAACTATGAGGCTAAGTGCGGAAATCTCCAGTCGAACTAGAACTTGAAGGTCGATGTGTTTTCGACTGTACTTCAGGACCATTTGATATAATCTTAATCAACTAGACTCTATTTTTATTTCTGGCTTGTTTCTTCGTAATGGTTACAAATAGGTGAATTTGCAAATGTACATAGCTACTTAAGTTACTAGGACAGTTATAATAAGCCACGGAAGCTTGGCACTATGTGTATTCGCCGAGGTACAACGCATGAACCTACAAAAATCTAAGAGTAGTTTATATATACTATCACGAATATCTATCTAGCGCCCCCCTAAGAGTAATGACTGTGAGGTCGATAGGAATACTTAGCTGGTGGTGATACTGCCTTTTCAAATACATAGTTAATGGCATTTAAGTATTGTGATATCCAGAGGGACTTTTTTGATTGTTTCTACATACGAAGAAAAACAGCAAGATTTTCGATGCTTTTGGAGAAATTTCACTTTAAAGATTGGTCTGTCCAGCCTCCGCTGGGCAATAATTTTATTTTTTATACATTCCTTTTGATTCATAATACGTATAAGCCCAAATAGCATCTCAAATTAAAGGATTTTGCATGGCCTCTCACTTTTGCCTTTGCAAAGGTGCTCACTCTAGTGTGTGAAGGGACCACTCAGACGCAGCAATACCTGGGACATTATTTTTTAGATAGAGTAGGCTTGCCCAGCACCTATACCGTTCTGACAGCTTAAATTCTGGCCTCTCAAATTATCCACTAATTCGAATATATTTTAAATATATTCTTTTTGTTGCACTAACCCGTGCTGAGGACATTTTTTTAGTCTCTAAATAGGTTTATATTTTAAATAGTTGGCGGTAAAATATGTTTTAAAATGTTGGGTATTAAGTGGGGTTAGAAATAAATATGGATTTGATTAGCTGAATATGTGAATGGCCGGATTCAGGCATTAAGCATCTATAAAACATTATTAGTATTTTTTAATGACTCTCGATGCTGATACATAGTAAAATATTAACCGCGATTATTTATTCCGTAAAATTTAATTACCTTGGATTCCCGGCGTTTCGGCAACGTTGCAGCTGCCGAGATTAAATTTTACCTAATAAATAATCGCAGTTAGACCCGTTTAATACATTACTATTAAAAACATTATGTTAAAAATAATGAATGTTGAGGAAGTGAGTCAGGATCGTGGTAAGTGGCAGTCCCTGCCTACTCCTCTGGGATACTTAAGTATGATGAGTGATTTTAAAAACCTATTTAGAGGCTAAAATCTCCACCCATGCCGGGGCTTGAACCCGCGACCTCTGGCTCACCGTGCCAGCGCTCTCCCAACTGAGCTAATGGGCTAGTGCAAGCATCGATGAAAGTTCGAGCCTCTTTACAAACTTTCTCTGTATTACGTACAGGCAGCGACATCAGACCGAAGTGAATTACATCACTTCCAGCCCCGAGCAACCCACTTTGCAGTTAGGTTTTTACATCGGAATGATATCGCTGTACCTACATGATTATATATTCTTTCAAGTCCCGGCATGGGTGGAATTTTTAGCCTCTAAATAGGTTTTTTTTTTAAATTATCCTCAGCACGGGTTAGTGCAACAAAAATAATATATAATTATAATGAGTGAGTTTACTTATGTATGTTAAAAATATGTCTTGAGCCTACAGCTTATCCAGATGATTAGCCCGTAAAAATATATATTTTTCTAACTTTACTCGGCTATCACGCATTGTGTTTTATTTGTTGTAATTTTCTTTAATAAAAATTTTATTCATGTAATAATGTTTTGCCACGTCATTTTAAACTGTATATTTTCGCTTCGGATATTTTCTGAATATTGCAAATAAGTAGGGATGGTAAATGTTTCACAGTTTAATGTTGTAATGTGCCGTTATTGTAATAACATTGTTGCCTTTGTAATTGTTTGCTCAAGAAACTAGTTGTAGTATGTGTGTATCAGTCGCAATGTGACATTGTGATAGTAATTTTAGGTATCATACGTACAGATTGTATAGTAAAATAAAACAATGGACATACATTTTTTTTATTCTTCTATTTTATTTACTTACATATTAAAACTTCATAAATAATTTGTTAAGCATTGGTTTATCAAAGTTACTTATATTATTAGCAAATTCTAAACAATAGATGTACAGTGAAACGGGCCGATTAGAAACTGGAGTATGAATGGAAACAAAAAGTGAAAAATGGTTTTTTGTTAACCGGTGTGAAGTTAGCTGACAAACTTAGCTGACAAACACAGCTGACACTATTACACGACCAAATAAAATGGTCGTTTTTAAAAAAGGGAACATTCTGACCGTACGTAATTGTGACAATAAAAGATGTTAAAACATATCTTAATTATGGCTAAATACCGTGGCATAGCAGTGAAAACGTGAAGAAATAAAAAATATTCGCAAAATTTTCAGTACGCGTTTATGTTTCTTATTGGGATACTAAAAAAATTAGAATTTCTAGAAGGCTGGATCTTAGTTATTACGGTTCCTTAGATACTAAAGAAACTGTTAAGGTATAAATAGAAGCATCAAACCCTTCAGTTTTTGTGATAAAGTGGAGCTGACAAATAATTTGTGAGAAAAATCTCTCCAGAGTTTCTTTCTGGGCGACGTATTGCAACAAAACGAATTTCTAACACTTTAGCAATGCAAAATTATGATTGCATAGACTCTAAAGTATTTTAAATAAATCAATTTATACCTTCAGACCATTCAGTTTTTCTGAAATCGGGCGATAGACAAAAATAATGGAGAAAATTTAAAATAACCTTTGTGTTTTTCTTGAGATATACAAAAAAAACGAATTTCTAACAGGCTGGATTTATGTTATTTCGGTTTCTTAGATACTAATTAAACTACTTAACTATAAATTGAGACATGAAACCATTCAGTTTTTTTGACAAAGCGGAGCTGACAAATAATTTGTGAGAAAAATCTCTCCAGAGTTTCTTTCTGGGCGACGTATTGCAGCAAAACGAATTTCTAACACTTTAGCAATGCAAAATTATGATTGCATAGACTCTAAAGTATTTTAAATAAATCAATTTATACCTTCAGACCATTCAGTTTTCTGAAATCGGGCGATAGACAAAAATAATGGAGAAAATTTAAAATAACCTTTGTGTTTTTCTTGAGATATAAAAAAAAAACGAATTTCTAACAGGCTGGATTTATGTTATTTCGGTTCCTTAGATACTACATTAACTACTTAACTATAAATTGAGACATGAAACCATTCAGTTTTTGTGACAAAGTGGAGCTGACAAATAATTTGTTAGAAAAATCTCTCCAGAGTTTCTTTCTGGGCGACGTATTGCAGCAAAACGAATTTCTAACACTTTAGCAATGCAAAATTATGATTGCATAGACTCTAAAGTATTTTAAATAAATCAATTTATACCTTCAGACCATTCAGTTTTTCTGAAATCGGGCGATAGACAAAAATAATGGAGAAAATTTAAAATAACCTTTGTGTTTTTCTTGAGATATACAAAAAAAACGAATTTCTAACAGGCTGGATTTATGTTATTTCGGTTCCTTAGATACTACTTAAACTACTTAACTATAAATTGAGACATGAAACCATTCAGTTTTTGTGACAAAGCGGAGCTGACAAATAATTTGTGAGAAAAATCTCTCCAGAGTTTCTTTCTGGGCGACGTATTGCAGCAAAACGAATTTCTAACACTTTAGCAATGCAAAATTATGATTGCATAGACTCTAAAGTATTTTAAATAAATCAATTTATACCTTCAGATCATTCAGTTTTTCTGAAATCGGGCGATAGACAAAAATAATGGAGAAAATTTAAAATAACCTTTGTGTTTTTCTTGAGATATACAAAAAAAAAAAAACGAATTTCTAACAGGCTGGATTTATGTTATTTCGGTTCCTTAGATACTACTTAAACTACTTAACTATAAATTGAGACAAGAAACCATTCAGTTTTTGTGACAAAGCGGAGCTGACAAATAATTTGTGAGAAAAATCTCTCCAGAGATTCTTTCTGGGCGACGTATTGCAGCAAAACGAATTTCTAACACTTTAGCAATGCAAAATTATGTTTGCATAGACTCTAAAGTATTTTAAATAAATCAATTTATACCTTCAGACCATTCAGTTTTTCTGAAATCGGGCGATAGACAAAAATAATGGAGAAAATTTAAAATAACCTTTGTGTTTTTCTTGAGATATACAAAAAAAACGAATTTCTAACAGGCTGGATTTATGTTATTTCGGTTCCTTAGATACTACTTAAACTACTTAACTATAAATTGAGACAAGAAACCATTCAGTTTTTGTGACAAAGCAGAGCTGACAAATAATTTATGAGAAAAATCTCTCCAGAGTTTCTTTCTGGGCGACGTATTGCAGCAAAACGAATTTCTAACACTTTAGCAATGCAAAATTATGATTGCATAGACTCTAAAGTATTTTAAATAAATCAATTTATACCTTCAGACCATTCAGTTTTTCTGAAATCGGGCGATAGACAAAAATAATGGAGAAAATTTAAAATAACCTTTGTGTTTTTCTTGAGATATACAAAAAAAAACGAATTTCTAACAGGCTGGATTTATGTTATTTCGGTTCCTTAGATACTACTTAAACTACTTAACTATAAATTGAGACATGAAACCATTCAGTTTTTGTGACAAAGCGGAGCTGACAAATAATTTGTGAGAAAAATCTCTCCAGAGTTTCTTTCTGGGCGACGTATTGCAGCAAAACGAATTTCTAACACTTTAGCAATGCAAAATTATGTTTGCATAGACTCTAAAGTATTTTAAATAAATCAATTTATACCTTCAGACCATTCAGTTTTTCTGAAATCGGGCGATAGACAAAAATAATGGAGAAAATTTAAAATAACCTTTGTGTTTTTCTTGAGATATACAAAAAAAAACGAATTTCTAACAGGCTGGATTTATGTTATTTCGGTTCCTTAGATACTACTTAAACTACTTAACTATAAATTGAGACATGAAACCATTCAGTTTTTGTGACAAAGCGGAGCTGACAAATAATTTGTGAGAAAAATCTCTCCAGAGTTTCTTTCTGGGCGACGTATTGCAGCAAAACGAATTTCTAACACTTTAGCAATGCAAAATTATGATTGCATAGACTCTAAAGTATTTTAAATAAATCAATTTATACCTTCAGACCATTCAGTTTTTCTGAAATCGGGCGATAGACAAAAATAATGGAGAAAATTTAAAATAACCTTTGTGTTTTTCTTGAGATATACAAAAAAAAACGAATTTCTAACAGGCTGGATTTATGTTATTTCGGTTCCTTAGATACTACTTAAACTACTTAACTATAAATTGAGACATGAAACCATTCAGTTTTTGTGACAAAGCGGAGCTGACAAATAATTTGTGAGAAAAATCTCTCCAGAGTTTCTTTCTGGGCGACGTATTGCAGCAAAACGAATTTCTAACACTTTAGCAATGCAAAATTATGATTGCATAGACTCTAAAGTATTTTAAATAAATCAATTTATACCTTCAGACCATTCAGTTTTTCTGAAATCGGGCGATAGACTAAAATAATGGAGAAAATTTAAAATAACCTTTGTGTTTTTCTTGAGATATACAAAAAAAAACGAATTTCTAACAGGCTGGATTTATGTTATTTCGGTTCCTTAGATACTACTTAAACTATTTAACTATAAATTGAGACATGAAACCATTCAGTTTTTGTGACAAAGCGGGGCTGACAAATAATTTGTGAGAAAAATCTCTCCAGAGTTTCTTTCTGGGCGACGTATTGCAGCAAAACGAATTTCTAACACTTTAGCAATGCAAAATTATGATTGCATAGACTCTAAAGTATTTTAAATAAATCAATTTATACCTTCAGACCATTCAGTTTTTCTGAAATCGGGCGATAGACTAAAATAATGGAGAAAATTTAAAATAACCTTTGTGTTTTTCTTGAGATATACAAAAAAAACGAATTTCTAACAGGCTGGATTTATGTTATTTCGGTTTCTTAGATACTACTTAAACTACTTAACTATAAATTGAGACATGAAACCATTCAGTTTTTGTGACAAAGCGGAGCTGACAAATAATTTGTGAGAAAAATCTCTCCAGAGTTTCTTTCTGGGCGACGTATTGCAGCAAAACGAATTTCTAACACTTTAGCAATGCAAAATTATGATTGCATAGACTCTAAAGTATTTTAAATAAATCAATTTATACCTTCAGACCATTCAGTTTTTCTGAAATCGGGCGATAGACAAAAATAATGGAGAAAATTTAAAATAACCTTTGTGTTTTTCTTGAGATATACAAAAAAAAAACGAATTTCTAACAGGCTGGATTTATGTTATTTCGGTTCCTTAGATACTACTTAAACTACTTAACTATAAATTGAGACATGAAACCATTCAGTTTTTGTGACAAAGGGGAGCTGACAAATAATTTGTGAGAAAAATCTCTCCAGAGTTTCTTTCTGGGCGACGTATTGCAGCAAAACGAATTTCTAACACTTTAGCAATGCAAAATTATGATTGCATAGACTCTAAAGTATTTTAAATAAATCAATTTATACCTTCAGACCATTCAGTTTCTCTGACATCGGGCGATAGACAAAAATAAGAGAGAAAATTTCAAAAAGCCCTTTATGATTTTCTTGGGATATACCAAAATAACGAATTTCTAACAGGCTGGATTTATGTTATTTTGGTTTCAAAGATACTACTTAAACTACTTAACTATAAATTGAGACATGAAACCATTCAGTTTTTGTGACAAAGCGGAGCTGACAAATAATTTGTGAGAAAAATCTCTCCAGAGATTCTTTCTGGGCGACGTATTGCAGCAAAACGAATTTCTAACACTTTAGCAATGCAAAATTATGATTGCATAGACTCTAAAGTATTTTAAATAAATCAATTTATACCTTCAGACCATTTAGTTTTTCTGAAATCGGGCGATAGACAAAAATAATGGAGAAAATTTAAAATAACCTTTGTGTTTTTCTTGAGATATACAAAAAAAACGAATTTCTAACAGGCTGGATTTATGTTATTTCGGTTCCTTAGATACTACTTAAACTACTTAACTATAAATTGAGACATGAAACCATTCAGTTTTTGTGACAAAGCGGAGCTGACAAATAATTTGTGAGAAAAATCTCTCCAGAGTTTCTTTCTGGGCGACGTATTGCAGCAAAACGAATTTCTAACACTTTAGCAATGCAAAATTATGATTGCATAGACTCTAAAGTATTTTAAATAAATCAATTTATACCTTCAGACCATTCAGTTTTTCTGAAATCGGGCGATAGACAAAAATAATGGAGAAAATTTAAAATAACCTTTGTGTTTTTCTTGAGATATACAAAAAAAACGAATTTCTAACAGGCTGGATTTATGTTATTTCGGTTCCTTAGATACTACTTTAACTACTTAACTATAAATTGAGACATGAAACCATTCAGTTTTTGTGACAAAGCGGAGCTGACAAATAATTTGTTAGAAAAATCTCTCCAGAGTTTCTTTCTGGGCGACGTATTGCAGCAAAACGAATTTCTAACACTTTAGCAATGCAAAATTATGATTGAATAGACTCTAAAGTATTTTAAATAAATCAATTTATACCTTCAGACCATTCAGTTTTTCTGAAATCGGGCGATAGACAAAAATAATGGAGAAAATTTAAAATAACCTTTGTGTTTTTCTTGAGATATACAAAAAAAACGAATTTCTAACAGGCTGGATTTATGTTATTTCGGTTTCTTAGATACTAATTAAACTACTTAACTATAAATTGAGACATGAAACCATTCAGTTTTTTTGACAAAGCGGAGCTGACAAATAATTTGTGAGAAAAATCTCTCCAGAGTTTCTTTCTGGGCGACGTATTGCAGCAAAACGAATTTCTAACACTTTAGCAATGCAAAATTATGATTGCATAGACTCTAAAGTATTTTAAATAAATCAATTTATACCTTCAGACCATTCAGTTTTCTGAAATCGGGCGATAGACAAAAATAATGGAGAAAATTTAAAATAACCTTTGTGTTTTTCTTGAGATATACAAAAAAAACGAATTTCTAACAGGCTGGATTTATGTTATTTCGGTTCCTTAGATACTACTTAAACTACTTAACTATAAATTGAGACATGAGACCATTCAGTTTTTGTGACAAAGCGGAGCTGACAAATAATTTGTGAGAAAAATCTCTCCAGAGTTTCTTTCTGGGCGACGTATTGCAGCAAAACGAATTTCTAACACTTTAGCAATGAAAAATTATGATTGCATAGACTCTAAAGTATTTTAAATAAATCAATTTATACCTTCAGACCATTCAGTTTCTCTGACATCGGGCGATAGACAAAAATAATAGAGAAAATTTCAAAAAGCCCTTTATGATTTTCTTGGGATATACCAAAATAACGAATTTCTAACAGGCTGGATTTATGTTATTTTGGTTTCATAGATACTACTTAAACTACTTAACTATAAATTGAGACATGAAACCATTCAGTTTTTGTGACAAAGCGGAGCTGACAAATAATTTGTGAGAAAAATCTCTCCAGAGATTCTTTCTGGGCGACGTATTGCAGCAAAACGAATTTCTAACACTTTAGCAATGCAAAATTATGATTGCATAGACTCTAAAGTATTTTAAATAAATCAATTTATACCTTCAGACCATTCAGTTTCTCTGACATCGGGCGATAGACAAAAATAATAGAGAAAATTTCAAAAAGCCCTTTATGATTTTCTTGGGATATACCAAAATAACGAATTTCTAACAGGCTGGATTTATGTTATTTTGGTTTCATAGATACTACTTAAACTACTTAACTATAAATTGAGACATGAAACCATTCAGTTTTTGTGACAAAGCGGAGCTGACAAATAATTTGTTAGAAAAATCTCTCCAGAGTTTCTTTCTGGGCGACGTATTGCAGCAAAACGAATTTCTAACACTTTAGCAATGCAAAATTATGATTGAATAGACTCTAAAGTATTTTAAATAAATCAATTTATACCTTCAGACCATTCAGTTTTTCTGAAATCGGGCGATAGACAAAAATAATGGAGAAAATTTAAAATAACCTTTGTGTTTTTCTTGAGATATAAAAAAAAAACGAATTTCTAACAGGCTGGATTTATGTTATTTCGGTTTCTTAGATACAAATTAACTACTTAACTATAAATTGAGACATGAAACCATTCAGTTTTTTTGACAAAGCGGAGCTGACAAATAATTTGTGAGAAAAATCTCTCCAGAGTTTCTTTCTGGGCGACGTATTGCAGCAAAACGAATTTCTAACACTTTAGCAATGCAAAATTATGATTGCATAGACTCTAAAGTATTTTAAATAAATCAATTTATACCTTCAGACCATTCAGTTTTCTGAAATCGGGCGATAGACAAAAATAATGGAGAAAATTTAAAATAACCTTTGTGTTTTTCTTGAGATATACAAAAAAAACGAATTTCTAACAGGCTGGATTTATGTTATTTCGGTTCCTTAGATACTACTTAAACTACTTAACTATAAATTGAGACATGAAACCATTCAGTTTTTGTGACAAAGCGGAGCTGACATATAATTTGTGAGAAAAATCTCTCCAGAGTTTCTTTCTGGGCGACGTATTGCAGCAAAACGAATTTCTAACACTTTAGCAATGCAAAATTATGATTGCATAGACTCTAAAGTATTTTAAATAAATCAATTTATACCTTCAGACCATTCAGTTTCTCTGACATCGGGCGATAGACAAAAATAATAGAGAAAATTTCAAAAAGCCCTTTATGATTTTCTTGGGATATACCAAAATAACGAATTTCTAACAGGCTGGATTTATGTTATTTTGGTTTCATAGATACTACTTAAACTACTTAACTATAAATTGAGACATGAAACCATTCAGTTTTTGTGACATTTTTTTTTGAAATTTTCTCTATTATTTTTGTCTATCGCCCGATGTCAGAGAAACTGAATGGTCTGAAGGTATAAATTGATTTATTTAAAATACTTTAGAGTCTATGCAATCATAATTTTGCATTGCTAAAGTGTTAGAAATTCTTTTTGCTGCAATACGTCGCCCAGAAATAAACTCTGGAGAGATTTTTCTCACAAATTATTTGTCAGCTCCGCTTTGTCACAAAAACTGAATGGTTTCATGTCTCAATTTATAGTTAAGTAGTTTAAGTAGTATCTAAGGAACCGAAATAACATAAATCCAGCCTGTTAGAAATTCGTTTTTTTTGTATATCTCAAGAAAAACACAAAGGTTATTTTAAATTTTCTCCATGATTTTTGTCTATCGCCCGATTTCAGAAAAATTGAATGGTCTGAAGGTATAAATTGATTTATTTAAAATACTTTAGAGTCTCTGCAATCATAATTTTGCATTTCTAAAGTGTTAGAAATTCGTTTTGCTGCAATACGTCGCCCAGAAAGAATCTCTGGAGAGATTTTTCTCACAAATTATTTGTCAGCTCCGCTTTATCACAAAAACTGAATGGTTTCATGTCTCAATTTATAAATAAGTAGTTTAAGTAGTATCTATGAAACCAAAATAACATAAATCCAGCCTGTTAGAAATTCGTTATTTTGGTATATCCCAAGAAAATCATAAAGGGCTTTTTGAAATTTTCTCTATTATTTTTGTCTGTCGCCCGATGTCAGAGAAACTGAATGGTCTGAAGGTATAAATTGATTTATTTAAAATACTTTAGAGTCTATGCAATCATAATTTTGCATTGCTAAAGTGTTAGAAATTCGTTTTGCTGCAATACGTCGCCCAGAAAGAAACTCTGGAGAGATTTTTCTCACAAATTATTTGTCAGCTCCGCTTTGTCACAAAAACTGAATGGTTTCATGTCTTAATTTATAGTTAAGTAGTTAAAGTAGTATCTAAGGAACCGAAATAACATAAATCCAGCCTGGTAGAAATTCGTTTTTTTTTTATCTCAAGAAAAACACAAAGGTTATTTTAAATTTTCTCCATTATTTTTGTCTATCGCCCGATTTCAGAAAACTGAATGGTCTGAAGGTATAAATTGATTTATTTAAAATACTTTAGAGTCTATGCAATCATAATTTTGCATTACTAAAGTGTTAGAAATTCGTTTTGCTGCAATACGTCGCCCAGAAATGAACTCTGGAGAGATTTTTCTCACAAATTATTTGTCAGCTCCGCTTTGTCACAAAAACTGAATGGTTTCATGTCTCAATTTATAGTTAAGTAGTTTAATTAGTATCTAAGAAACCGAAATAACATAAATCCAGCCTGTTAGAAATTCGTTTTTTTTGTATATCTCAAGAAAAACACAAAGGTTATTTTAAATTTTCTCCATTATTTTTGTCTATCGCCCGATTTCAGAAAAACTGAATGGTCTGAAGGTATAAATTGATTTATTTAAAATACTTTAGAGTCTATGCAATCATAATTTTGCATTGCTAAAGTGTTAGAAATTCGTTTTGCTGCAATACGTCGCCCAGAAAGAAACTCTGGAGAGATTTTTCTCACAAATTATTTGTCAGCTCCGCTTTGTCACAAAAACTGAATGGTTTCATGTCTCAATTTATAGTTAAGTAGTTTAAGTAGTATCTAAGGAACCGAAATAACATAAATCCAGCCTGTTAGAAATTCGTTTTTTTTTATATCTCAAGAAAAACACAAAGGTTATTTTAAATTTTCTCCATTATTTTTGTCTATCGCCCGATTTCAGAAAAACTGAATGGTCTGAAGGTATAAATTGATTTATTTAAAATACTTTAGAGTCTATGCAATCATAATTTTGCATTGCTAAAGTGTTAGAAATTCGTTTTGCTGCAATACGTCGCCCAGAAAGAAACTCTGGAGAGATTTTTCTCACAAATTATTTGTCAGCTCCGCTTTGTCACAAAAACTGAATGGTTTCATGTCTCAATTTATAGTTAAGTAGTTTAAGTAGTATCTAAGGAACCGAAATAACATAAATCCAGCCTGTTAGAAATTCGTTTTTTTTGTATATCTCAAGAAAAACATAAAGGTTATTTTAAATTTTCTCCATTATTTTTGTCTATCGCCCGATTTCAGAAAAACTGAATGGTCTGAAGGTATAAATTGATTTATTTAAAATACTTTAGAGTCTATGCAAACATAATTTTGCATTGCTAAAGTGTTAGAAATTCGTTTTGCTGCAATACGTCGCCCAGAAAGAATCTCTGGAGAGATTTTTCTCACAAATTATTTGTCAGCTCCGCTTTGTCACAAAAAATGAATGGTTTCATGTCTCAATTTATAGTTAAGTAGTTTAAGTAGTATCTATGAAACCAAAATAACATAAATCCAGCCTGTTAGAAATTCGTTATTTTGGTATATCCCAAGAAAATCATAAAGGGCTTTTTGAAATTTTCTCTATTATTTTTGTCTATCGCCCGATGTCAGAGAAACTGAATGGTCTGAAGGTATAAATTGATTTATTTAAAATACTTTAGAGTCTATGCAATCATAATTTTGCATTGTTAAAGTGTTAGAAATTCGTTTTGCTGCAATACGTCGCCCAGAAAGAAACTCTGGAGAGATTTTTCTCACAAATTATTTGTCAGCTCCGCTTTGTCACAAAAACTGAATGGTTTCATGTCTCAATTTATAGTTAAGTAGTTTAAGTAGTATCTAAGGAACCGAAATAACATAAATCCAGCCTGTTAGAAATTCGTTTTTTTTTATATCTCAAGAAAAACACAAAGGTTATTTTAAATTTTCTCCATTATTTTTGTCTATCGCCCGATTTCAGAAAAACTGAATGGTCTGAAGGTATAAATTGATTTATTTAAAATACTTTAGAGTCTATGCAATCATAATTTTGCATTGCTAAAGTGTTAGAAATTCGTTTTGCTGCAATACGTCGCCCAGAAAGAAACTCTGGAGAGATTTTTCTCACAAATTATTTGTCAGCTCCGCTTTGTCACAAAAACTGAATGGTTTCATGTCTCAATTTATAGTTAAGTAGTTTAAGTAGTATCTAAGGAACCGAAATAACATAAATCCAGCATGTTAGAAATTCCTTTTTTTTGTATATCTCAAGAAAAACACAAAGGTTATTTTAAATTTTCTCCATTATTTTTGTCTATCGCCCGATTTCAGAAAAACTGAATGGTCTGAAGGTATAAATTGATTTATTTAAAATACTTTAGAGTCTATGCAATCATAATTTTGCATTGCTAAAGTGTTAGAAATTCGTTTTGCTGCAATACGTCGCCCAGAAAGAAACTCTGGAGAGATTTTTCTCACAAATTATTTGTCAGCCCCGCTTTGTCACAAAAACTGAATGGTTTCACGTCTCAATTTATAGTTAAATAGTTTAAGTAGTATCTAAGGAACCGAAATAACATAAATCCAGCCTGTTAGAAATTCGTTTTTTTTTTGTATATCTCAAGAAAAACACAAAGGTTATTTTAAATTTTCTCCATTATTTTAGTCTATCGCCCGATTTCAGAAAAACTGAATGGTCTGAAGGTATAAATTGATTTATTTAAAATACTTTAGAGTCTATGCAATCATAATTTTGCATTGCTAAAGTGTTAGAAATTCGTTTTGCTGCAATACGTCGCCCAGAAAGAAACTCTGGAGAGATTTTTCTCACAAATTATTTGTCAGCTCCGCTTTGTCACAAAAACTGAATGGTTTCATGTCTCAATTTATAGTTAAGTAGTTTAAGTAGTATCTAAGGAACCGAAATAACATAAATCCAGCATGTTAGAAATTCCTTTTTTTTGTATATCTCAAGAAAAACACAAAGGTTATTTTAAATTTTCTCCATTATTTTTGTCTATCGCCCGATTTCAGAAAAACTGAATGGTCTGAAGGTATAAATTGATTTATTTAAAATACTTTAGAG
This sequence comes from Yponomeuta malinellus, assembly GCA_947308005.1. NCBI lineage: Eukaryota > Metazoa > Arthropoda > Insecta > Lepidoptera > Yponomeutidae > Yponomeuta > Yponomeuta malinellus. The sequence goes on along the minus strand of OX371016.1, from coordinate 4,579,923 downwards.
TCTATGCAATCATAATTTTGCATTGCTAAAGTGTTAGAAATTCGTTTTGCTGCAATACGTCGCCCAGAAAGAAACTCTGGAGAGATTTTTCTCACAAATTATTTGTCAGCCCCGCTTTGTCACAAAAACTGAATGGTTTCATGTCTCAATTTATAGTTAAATAGTTTAAGTAGTATCTAAGGAACCGAAATAACATAAATCCAGCCTGTTAGAAATTCGTTTTTTTTTTGTATATCTCAAGAAAAACACAAAGGTTATTTTAAATTTTCTCCATTATTTTAGTCTATCGCCCGATTTCAGAAAAACTGAATGGTCTGAAGGTATAAATTGATTTATTTAAAATACTTTAGAGTCTATGCAATCATAATTTTGCATTGCTAAAGTGTTAGAAATTCGTTTTGCTGCAATACGTCGCCCAGAAAGAAACTCTGGAGAGATTTTTCTCACAAATTATTTGTCAGCCCCGCTTTGTCACAAAAACTGAATGGTTTCATGTCTCAATTTATAGTTAAATAGTTTAAGTAGTATCTAAGGAACCGAAATAACATAAATCCAGCCTGTTAGAAATTCGTTTTTTTTTTTGTATATCTCAAGAAAAACACAAAGGTTATTTTAAATTTTCTCCATTATTTTAGTCTATCGCCCGATTTCAGAAAAACTGAATGGTCTGAAGGTATAAATTGATTTATTTAAAATACTTTAGAGTCTATGCAATCATAATTTTGCATTGCTAAAGTGTTAGAAATTCGTTTTGCTGCAATACGTCGCCCAGAAAGAAACTCTGGAGAGATTTTTCTAACAAATTATTTGTCAGCTCCGCTTTGTCACAAAAACTGAATGGTTTCATGTCTCAATTTATAGTTAAGTAGTTAAAGTAGTATCTAAGGATCCGAAATAACATAAATCCAGCCTGTTAGAAATTCGTTTTTTTTGTATATCTCAAGAAAAACATAAAGGTTATTTTAAATTTTCTCCATTATTTTTGTCTATCGCCCGATTTCAGAAAAATTGAATGGTCTGAAGTTATAAATTGATTTATTTAAAATACTTTGGAGTCTCTGCAATCATAATTTTGCATTATTAAAGTGGTAGAAATTCGTTTTGCTGCAATACGTCGCCCAGAAAGAATCTCTGGAGAGATTTTTCTCACAAATTATTTGTCAGCTCCGCTTTATCACAAAAACTGAATGGTTTCATGTCTCAATTTATAAATAAGTAGTTTAAGTAGTATCTATGAAACCAAAATAACATAAATCCAGCCTGTTAGAAATTCGTTATTTGGGTATATCCCAAGAAAATCATAAAGGGCTTTTTGAAATTTTCTCTATTATTTTTGTCTATCGCCCGATGTCAGAGAAACTGAATGGTCTGAAGGTATAAATTGATTTATTTAAAATACTTTAGAGTCTATGCAATCATAATTTTGCATTGTTAAAGTGTTAGAAATTCGTTTTGCTGCAATACGTCGCCCAGAAAGAAACTCTGGAGAGATTTTTCTCACAAATTATTTGTCAGCTCCGCTTTGTCACAAAAACTGAATGGTTTCATGTCTCAATTTATAGTTAATTAGTTTAAGTAGTATCTAAGGAACCGAAATAACATAAATCCAGCCTGTTAGAAATTCGTTTTTTTTGTATATCTCAAGAAAAACACAAAGGTTATTTTAAATTTTCTCCATTATTTTTGTCTATCGCCCGATTTCAGAAAAACTGAATGGTCTGAAGGTATAAATTGATTTATTTAAAATACTTTAGAGTCTATGCAATCATAATTTTGCATTGCTAAAGTGTTAGAAATTCGTTTTGCTGCAATACGTCGCCCAGAAAGAAACTCTGGAGAGATTTTTCTCACAAATTATTTGTCAGCTCCGCTTTGTCACAAAAACTGAATGGTTTCATGTCTCAATTTATAGTTAAGTAGTTTAAGTAGTATCTAAGGAACCGAAATAACATAAATCCAGCATGTTAGAAATTCCTTTTTTTTGTATATCTCAAGAAAAACACAAAGGTTATTTTAAATTTTCTCCATTATTTTTGTCTATCGCCCGATTTCAGAAAAATTGAATGGTCTGAAGTTATAAATTGATTTATTTAAAATACTTTGGAGTCTCTGCAATCATAATTTTGCATTATTAAAGTGGTAGAAATTCGTTTTGCTGCAATACGTCGCCCAGAAAGAATCTCTGGAGAGATTTTTCTCACAAATTATTTGTCAGCTCCGCTTTATCACAAAAACTGAATGGTTTCATGTCTCAATTTATAAATAAGTAGTTTAAGTAGTATCTATGAAACCAAAATAACATAAATCCAGCCTGTTAGAAATTCGTTATTTGGGTATATCCCAAGAAAATCATAAAGGGCTTTTTGAAATTTTCTCTATTATTTTTGTCTATCGCCCGATGTCAGAGAAACTGAATGGTCTGAAGGTATAAATTGATTTATTTAAAATACTTTAGAGTCTATGCAATCATAATTTTGCATTGTTAAAGTGTTAGAAATTCGTTTTGCTGCAATACGTCGCCCAGAAAGAAACTCTGGAGAGATTTTTCTCACAAATTATTTGTCAGCTCCGCTTTGTCACAAAAACTGAATGGTTTCATGTCTCAATTTATAGTTAATTAGTTTAAGTAGTATCTAAGGAACCGAAATAACATAAATCCAGCCTGTTAGAAATTCGTTTTTTTTGTATATCTCAAGAAAAACACAAAGGTTATTTTAAATTTTCTCCATTATTTTTGTCTATCGCCCGATTTCAGAAAAACTGAATGGTCTGAAGGTATAAATTAATTTATTTAAAATACTTTAGAGTCTATGCAATCATAATTTTGCATTGCTAAAGTGTTAGAAATTCGTTTTGCTGCAATACGTCGCCCAGAAAGAAACTCTGGAGAGATTTTTCTCACAAATTATTTGTCAGCTCCGCTTTGTCACAAAAACTGAATGGTTTCATGTCTCAATTTATAGTTAAGTAGTTTAAGTAGTATCTAAGGAACCGAAATAACATAAATCCAGCATGTTAGAAATTCCTTTTTTTTGTATATCTCAAGAAAAACACAAAGGTTATTTTAAATTTTCTCCATTATTTTTGTCTATCGCCCGATTTCAGAAAAACTGAATGGTCTGAAGGTATAAATTGATTTATTTAAAATACTTTAGAGTCTATGCAATCATAATTTTGCATTGCTAAAGTGTTAGAAATTCGTTTTGCTGCAATACGTCGCCCAGAAAGAAACTCTGGAGAGATTTTTCTCACAAATTATTTGTCAGCTCCGCTTTGTCACAAAAACTGAATGGTTTCATGTCTCAATTTATAGTTAAGTAGTTTAAGTAGTATCTAAGGAACCAAAATAACATAAATCCAGCCTGTTAGAAATTCGTTATTTTGGTATATCCCAAGAAAATCATAAAGGGCTTTTTGAAATTTTCTCTATTATTTTTGTCTATCGCCCGATGTCAGAGAAACTGAATGGTCTGAAGGTATAAATTGATTTATTTAAAATACTTTAGAGTCTATGCAATCATAATTTTGCATTGCTAAAGTGTTAGAAATTCGTTTTGCTGCAATACGTCGCCCAGAAAGAAACTCTGGAGAGATTTTTCTCACAAATTATTTGTCAGCTCCGCTTTGTCACAAAAACTGAATGGTTTCATGTCTCAATTTATAGTTAAGTAGTTTAAGTAGTATCTAAGGAACCGAAATAACATAAATCCAGCCTGTTAGAAATTCGTTTTTTTTTATATCTCAAGAAAAACACAAAGGTTATTTTAAATTTTCTCCATTATTTTTGTCTATCGCCCGATTTCAGAAAAACTGAATGGTCTGAAGGTATAAATTGATTTATTTAAAATACTTTAGAGTCTATGCAATCATAATTTTGCATTGCTAAAGTGTTAGAAATTCGTTTTGCTGCAATACGTCGCCCAGAAAGAAACTCTGGAGAGATTTTTCTCACAAATTATTTGTCAGCTCCGCTTTGTCACAAAAACTGAATGGTTTCATGTCTCAATTTATAGTTAAGTAGTTAAAGTAGTATCTAAGGAACCGAAATAACATAAATCCAGCCTGTTAGAAATTCGTTTTTTTTTGTATATCTCAAGAAAAACACAAAGGTTATTTTAAATTTTCTCCATTATTTTTGTCTATCGCCTGATTTCAGAAAAATTGAATGGTCTGAAGGTATAAATTGATTTATTTAAAATACTTTAGAGTCTCTGCAATCATTATTTTGCATTTCTAAAGTGGTAGAAATTCGTTTTGCTGCAATACGTCGCCCAGAAAGAATCTCTGGAGAGATTTTTCTCACAAATTATTTGTCAGCTCCGCTTTATCACAAAAACTGAATGGTTTCATGTCTCAATTTATAAATAAGTAGTTTAAGTAGTATCTATGAAACCAAAATAACATAAATCCAGCCTGTTAGAAATTCGTTATTTTGGTATATCCCAAGAAAATCATAAAGGGCTTTTTGAAATTTTCTCTATTATTTTTGTCTATCGCCCGATGTCAGAGAAACTGAATGGTCTGAAGGTATAAATTGATTTATTTAAAATACTTTAGAGTCTATGCAATCATAATTTTGCATTGCTAAAGTGTTAGAAATTCGTTTTGTTGCAATACGTCGCCCAGAAATAAACTCTGGAGAGATTTTTCTCACAAATTATTTGTCAGCTCCACTTTATCACAAAAACTGAAGGGTTTGATGCTTCTATTTATACCTTAACAGTTTCCTTAGTATCTAAGGAACCGTAATAACTAAGATCCAGCCTTCTAGAAATTCTATTTTTTTTAGTATCCCAATAAGAAACATAAAGGCGTACTGAAAATTTTGCGAATATTTTTTATTTCTTCACGTTTTCACTGCTATGCCACGGTATTGAGCCATAATTAAGATATGTTTTAACATCTTTTATTGTCACAATTACTTACGGTCAGAATGTTCTCCAAAATAGCTTAGTTGTGAGGAGCTTATCTCAGAATATTTTTTGATGGGACAGTATTTCTTAATTCTAAATATAACATTTGTCCTTCGGTCTTGACCGTTTAATACCATTATAAATTTATTATTGCCATAGGCATTTTGTCGTACCTACTGGCTTATGAAAGCCTTTTTTAAAAACGACCATTTTATTTGGTTGTGTAATAGTGTCAGCTATGTTTGTCAGCTAAGTTTGTCAGCTAACTTCACACCGGTTTTTTGTTACCGATTTCCCACTGAACTTACTATAGTAACGTCTCTTTATATCTGCAGGTCAACTTTTACATTTTTATTTCCAAGTCACCCGCAACGTATTTGAGTAGAGTACACGCACAGTTCAAATACTCGTTGGTCTAGCCGTTAAGGCGCTTAGCTACTAAAATACAGGTCATGGGTTCGATTCCCTTTAGGGGCCGCGGTACACTTGTACAAATGGCTGTATTTTCGTGTTTGTGACGTAAGACTCAATCTTAACCTCTTTCATTAAGACTCCATCTTAAGAGTGTTGGAGTTTATAAACCGTTTATAGGAGGAAATCCTGCCATAAACCGTCTTTAACTCCTTCTTAAGAGAGTTTTAGTGGAATCGTTTTTTTATAAATGACACTGTTCTTATTCGTCACAGATTGAAACTAATCTCCTGTCAAAAAAAAATTTCGATCTTAAATTATACTTAAATATTTGCATTGTAATCAAGTTAATTATAACTAAAAATACTTTGAAGACATTTGCAACATGCATTATTAAAACCTTCAACCATACCTACTTTTGAATCCAATATTATATGAAGAATTTTAGTTAAATGCTACTCAAACCACATTCTGCAATATTGTGCAAGTCAGCCTAAATTTTATTACATAATTAAGTCCCACTACAAGGCACAGCCTTTTTCTTAGAGAAACAGTATTTGCACTATTTTGAAAATAACTATGGATTAGTGTAAAGATTGTAAGTGAGCTGCCTTGTATGTGTCGTAGGATGATTTGATAAATCATATTTTCGCGTAAATTTTATAAAACACGGATTATTAGACAATGGTTATGACACTTCTCGATATAACTGAAAAAAGAGAGGGTTTGGCAAAAACGCTAGTCGCTTTAGAGTAAGATTGCGAAAAATCCGTTGGCTTTAATGAAATAAGAACACTGATTGGCTGGTCGGAGTGCCCGAAACGACATATTTTCTGATTGGTTCACGAGATGACGTTTAAAATGTCAATCCATTCTCCATTCCGTTCTCTTACGTTTTTTTATTTGTGATTGTGTTTTTGTCTCAAACGGCGCAAATACGGTTCAATAGGAAACAATTACATATTTGCGCCGTTTGGGGTCGAAACCATAGGCACTTGGGGCCCAGAGGCGCGGCTGCTGTTCAAAGACTTAGCGGCGCGCCTAATCGACGCATCGGGAGACCAGAGAGCTGGCGCGTACCTCGGCCAGAGGATAAGCCTGGCCATCCAAAGAGTTAACGTCGCCAGCGTCCTGGGCTCATTACCGCGGGACAGTGACCTGGGGCAGGTGTTTTATTTGTAAATATAGAATTTATGTTATTTGTATATTTTTAACATTTTGTAAGCAAATTATAAGTTTTTTAAAATATTTACTGTGGTGTTTGGACCTAAAAAATAGTAAGAAAAGTTATGTTAACATTCAATAGACGCAGAAACGTAACTTGAGGTTATGTCCGATAAAGGAAGACATTATTATTACAATATTTTACAATGTATGAGCATCGCGAGTTATTAAAAATACGAAAGGAATATTAAACTAGAACTAAGAAAGTCTTACACCAATAGGCAGGGTGGAACTACTAAACCAAATTAGAGTAAATACGGATAAAAAGTGTGATTGCTTCAATAAAAGGATTTAACTCTGCGACTGTACTTAGGCAACCGAAAACACTACAATAGTATAGAAATGAAAAAAAAAAAAAAAAAAACGAACGTGATGAGTGTAGGTAAAGGAAAAAAATATTTATGAAAAGACAACATCTTTTCTCCTGTTATTCAAGTACCCTCAACTAAAATAGAGTAGTAAACTTTCTGCGATTGATATTTCCTGTTAACAATAATTTCTTACCCTTTATAAACCTATGATACAATACCTCACAGCTACAGGCTAAAACTAGGAACCAATCAGAGTAAGAGTTGGCCAGCAAGCAAAAAATAAGCCTATCAGAGTTAAGGATATTTAATATTACTAACGCGATTCGCGTTTTTGCCCTATCTTTTTTCAGTAGACAGCTTGCCTGCTTTGGTAGGGTGACCAAGATACAGTACCTACTCGCTACTTCAGTTTATCCGTGACCTCGGTAACTGCAACGTTGACCGTAATTTACTTCTGCAACTGCTCCGGCCTTGCGGGATGTGCAGCCCCTTCGCCCTTGCGTAACAAAGTGTAGACACCCATGCTTACCACCGCAGCTCCGGCTTGGCGACCAGCTTCAGCCGTTACGGCTCGCACGGGTGCCTAATCTTTGTTACAGCGGGCGAGAACTGCTCTCCCTCCGCGCCTACGGATTTTTATATATCTTCTAGGGAGGTTACCAGAACTACTGCGTGGAATTAAGGTGCACTGATTTTGTTTCTAAACCATTTGAACTCATCATCTTGTGTTTAAGACATTTGAACCTATGCACCATAGTAGCACTATTCTTGTTTACATCTATGACTCTATACCCGATATTCTTTCTTTCTTTCAACCGGTGCTAATTATGATTCTGCGTATTCTATCCGACTCCCACGACACAGGCTGTGCCTAGTGTAGGAGTTGCAATTGTTCACATCTGTTTTATTTATTTATTTACCTATGAAAGTACGCAGGAAGAAAAAAATCACCGAATTTACATTTAAAAATTTCCGTTTTCGGGCCATAATGCGTTTCGTTTCTACATATTGTAGTGTTTGTCTATCTGTCTAAAATGCCTTTTTAACAACTACATACTTTATCCCTTATCAGTTCAATTTCAACCAAATATCATGGTCACCCTACCAAAGCAAACGTAGGTGAAGTAAATCAGCTGTTGCGTTGACGCCATCTTGAATTATCTAAGTTGACACTTAATGGCGGCACTTCATTCAACCTTTTAACAAAGAGGAATTTTTTGATACAACATTAAATGTTGTTGAAAATTTTTTTCAACTCTTTTTATTTTACTTCTATAGGTAACATAACGTAACATTTGATTTTAAGATTATTTATTGCACAAGAAATCAATCTGCGCAAAGGCGAACTTAATACTAAAAAGTACTTTCTTCCAGCTAATCATGGGTGACGGAGATCCAAGATCCAAGATCTGGCTAAGGTCGTAAAAGAACGCATCCATATACAGCAGCGTATGTGTCGGCTATCCTTAGCTTGCAAAGGCCAGCATTGTTGTCATATCGTTGTTCCGCTATTCTTGCATGTGGATTTACTGCTACCTGCGGATTTACAAGTTTTGTCAGGTAGGTGGGTAAAAAAAAACTTTGGCCTTTGCATCTACGTAATGAGACTATTTATGCAGGGTCCAGTGGCACCATCACTCACACTAGGTGGCTGCAGTGTTTGCGACATTGTTTTTTAGATGGATTAGGCTTGCCCAGCACGTAAACCATCGACAACTTAGTCGGCCTAACCCACAGGAAAGACAAGTCAATACGTGCGGAGCCAACCAAGCCGCGTTTGTTGCATGGCAGCCCCTTAAACATGATTTTATTTTAATTTAACTATTTATTTTTGAAGATAATTAAGAACTATTTAGAATTATTATTCTGTGAATATTTCAAGCGTCTACCTGTTGCCGTTATTAATATCGAGCAAAAAACGGAAAAAAATACGTTTGTTGTATGGGAGCCTCCCTTAAATATTTATTTTATTCTGTTTTTAGTATTTTTTGTTATAGCGGCAACAAAAATACATCATCTGTGAAAAATTCAACTGGTTCATGAGATACGGCCTGGTGACAGACAGACGGACAGTGAAGTCTTAGTAATAGGGTCCCGCTTGGCACCCTCCGGGTACGGAACCCTAAAAAGCAAAGAAGAAGTGTGAGTAAGGTGCCAATGGTAGATGCAAATCGCTTAAGTTTCTTTTTAATTGCATTCCGCATCATATGTGAAATATAATAATAAATTGATTGCTGCATTAGACGGGGAAGACAGAGAAATGAGATAAGATTTATATCTTAAGATAAGAAAATAATATTCTTTATAGGACATATGGTGCTACATTACCGCACTAGTGCGATAATGAGCACTTTACGTGCCTACGTCGAAACTTCAAAGGGCCATATGTACTATAAAACGTTGTACGATACACGTGCGAATAGGTAATTCGTAACTCGTGTCGATTTAAAGTCGTGTTTTAATTTATCGCCACTCGTTGCGAATTTCCTACTTTTCGCACTAGTATCGTAATGTTACCCTAGAGCGCACAAATTTTAAAAATACACTGTCAATTGGCGGCCTTATTGCTAAAAGCAATTGTTCTTTTAGACAACCCTATGACGGAAAGTTCCTGAAGGAAAAATGAGACGAGCACTCAGTGCAAATATGAATATTAATATACATACTTATAAATAATAATATACCTACATAAACCACTACATACATGTAGATATAATAAACACACAAATAAATTACAATAAAATGTTTTCGAGTAAGAAATAAACAATATTATAGCATAGGTATTGAGATAGGTATTGGAATTTCATCGTCGTTATATAAAATTTATAAGTATTTTTTAAATCCGAAAAATTAAAGTAATCAAATTAAATCTCTACATAAAGGCGATACAGGCGTGAGCTTATGTGTACATCACTTACCGGAATGACTGAAAATCAGCGCTGCACATTTTAACAAGCATGATAGCACCAGCTGAGTCATTCCCTATTGCTTCACTAAACTAGTTGTATGTAACATAATGTGTTTAAGTACTTACTTTGAGCTTGGCAATAAACTTATTTTTATTCTTTTTTCATATTCTATCAATCTACTAGTAACAGCTTTCATGAAGGTTGCTTTTTGTGTGCAATTTGTCAAACAGACAGCTGTCAACAGCTGTTCTGCGTGTGCTGTTAGATTAGCAGATTGTAATTGTACAAGAAAATAGGAGTTAATTGTTAAGGTCAGCATCCGTTAAATGAACAAATAAATTAGGAAAAATGCGTAGGAAGTCAACCAGGTCGCTGGACGGATGACGATTTGATTAAAGGCTTCTTTCCCATAATTGTATCCCTACATATAGATCTTTACCGAGCTCAAAGCAGATGAATTTTCTCAAAATAAGAATGGTACGTTTTCTTTCTTTTGTTGTAGTCTTCAGTTTCATTTTTGGAAGGGACTAGCTTGCACGACACAGGGTATCCTAGTGTGTAAGTTCTTTTCAAATTAACAAAGCTGTTAATTAAAATTTTAAGATGAAAATTTTATTTGTTACTTATGTTGTTACTTAACCTACTCTATCGATAATAAAAAACTTTAAAACTTTAATCTTTAAAAACTTTCTGGTAATAAAGACTTACGAGGTTACAAAAACATTGTAAACCATTGCTTTTGTGCCAATTTCATAAGTAAATTAATTTTTTAAGTCGAGATTCAGAAAGTCTTTAAAAGATTTAGTGTAAAGGTTTTCTTTTACTATCTTGAGTGACCTCAGGAAATCTTGTTTGTTAAATATTTTTTTCTTTAAGCGGAAAACCCCTTTTGACATTTAATAGTATAAAAAATGAGCCATTCCTTAAAGCCCATTACAGATTTTGTTCTATAATAACTTTTCTCCTATGCTCTTTCTTGGATTTAAAAGTAGTAACGTTCTTTGAAATAATTTTATTAAATTTACGCTTTAAGTACTTTGCCAATGTCTTCCGTTAAATCATTGTACTGCATAGAAGATTACAAGTTCTTCTATGCAGGACAATGATTTAAAGATTAAATTTTGTACGAAAAATTAGAAGAAACAAAAAAAAAAGTTGTACATTGTTCTAAATGACGAATTCTTCTTGGAGTGTTTTACGAATTACGCATTTTCAGGTAACCCGAATCTCTACAATCGCAAAAAAAATCAACCTTCATATTTTTTTATTTCAACCTCCATTTTCATTGAATTTGCAGAAATGTTAGTAAAATTTTGTACATCTGATGTTCTTACCTTGAAAGTGTAATCTCCCGGTCCAACATCCGTAACATCTACCCACTGACAGTCGAGGTTGTAGTAGTACACATCAGAACAATTCACCGAAATACCTGAAAGACGAACATAAGGCCTCATTGTATTATTTTAATCCTTAGGGGCCGTACACAAAACTGCGATCGTCGTCGATCGACGTCGTCGCATCGTAAAAATTAGCGAACTGCGCGACTCATCGCAAGAACCTGCGAATTGATTCGGATCGGCGTTCATAATAGTATAAATGGAGGAACCCAAAATCTTCTTTGTTTCTTTTTCCTGAATCTTCTTTTGCACTTCTTTTTACGATCGATGTCACGACCTAGTTTACAAAATACGTTCAGTACGGTTGACCGTAACATTGCGAATTCACATCGTGCCGATTCACAGTTTTGTGTACGGAGCCTTACACCAGTATAGGCAGTACGATGACGCGAGTCACGCGTTTTAAATGTCAAAAATCGCGACATTCCAGGATACTAGTTGTCAAATCGGGTTTCCCAAGTATGACTTCCGCCATAAAAAGCTGAACCGTCAGGCTACCTGTAAGCCGTAAGATCTGTAGATGGTATGCTTACCCTGGTCCCCATAATTCTTGCATGAGTACTTTTTTTCTACGCCTCTGGGGCAGGTGTTATCTTCCAAACAAAATGAGGCCTTATGCCCTTCAGCCACCCTGGTGCCGGAAGAGTTGAGCACGTCAAATGTGGCGAACACTTCCATGCTGTGGTAGTGCCTGGGAGAACATATTATACGGTTGATGACTGATGACACTTCGTAATAAACGTGTTCTTAGGGTTTAGTACCTTAAAAGAAGAGAATAAGAACCCTTAAAGGATCACTTTGTAATTCGTCCGCCTGTCCACTTGTCCGTCCGTCCAGTGGGAATCGAACCCAAAACCTTCGTTTTGGTAGGCAGTCCAGTCAGTGAACCTCACGGAGCCCCTTATTTTACTAGAGAAAGCTGCATTACTCAATAAATGCAGTGCTCGAGCAGGGTTCTTGTTTGTTACTTTTAATTTGATATAAAGCCATCTCATGTATAACAAGAGAGCAGAATCAATTTTATCTTATTTCACTTATGTGGGCTGGTCACATGTGCCGAAGAACCTACAGTCGATGGGGTGTAAAGGTTCTCGAGAAGAGACCAGGAACTGGCAAACGCAGGGTAGGACGGTCCAGCTCCCTGGACCGACGTTCTGAGGTAGATTGCCGAGGACTGAAGGAAGTGGTGTGCCTGGGGGAGGGCCATGGCCAGCAGTGGACGAGTATAGGCTGATTGATTGATTGATCCCACTTACATGTGGCACAGATGCCACTGCCACAAGTGCTTGGGCAGGTAGGGCCGGAAGTCGTCGTTGCCGATGTTCACCGATGTGGCGGTGAACCGGAGCAGGCGGCGAGTCTCCCACTGCCACGCCGGGTTCGAATTTTGTATCTGAAGCCGATTTGTAAATCACTTATTTATTTAGGGGATTAACATCTTCATTTTCAACTATTTTGAGGTACTTGGCCTGTGTATCTTAGTAATAAGATGTTTTATACAGGGTCCAGTAGCACCGTCACTTACACTAGATAAGTGAAGGGACCGCTCGGACCCTGTAGTGCCTGCGACATTGTATTTTAGATGGAGTAGGCTTGCCCAGCACATAGGATTGTATAGACCATCCTGACAGGTCAGTCGGCCTAACCCACAGGAAAGACCAGTCAATACGCGCGGAGCCAACCAAACCGCGGGTTTCCTCACGATGTTTTCCTTCACAGTTAGCGAGTGGTATTGCTACTATAACTTAACAAAGAATAACATATTGTCATGTAGACTGAATCTGAATGAAATTTAATGTAGCTTCGTTATGTTACTATTGTAAACAAACCGTTAATAGAAATCGTTAAATAATAATGCTTATCAAGTTGTTTGCCGGTCGTGGGTCATTCATACAATTTATTAATTAAAGAAGTATCAACCTCTATTATAAATTTCTTGACTTTGTCCAGAGCGCTTTACTAATACGGGTGTTAGAATAAGACTGCGCTTTTATTAGCACACAGTAAAAAACCTTGAAGGTACTTTGTGTTTTAAATCCCATCATACCAAAAACAAATTGACTTCCAAAGCTAAATGCAATGTTTTCTAAACGGTTATAGAGCCTTCACGACACCCACGTTGCCAATCGTAGGCTATACGATTATACACGTTTTTTAAAACAATGGTGTCGATCACATGTAAATATTTTTGTTAATAATCTAAAATAATTAATTAATTTTTGTCTTTTTGTCTTTACGCCTACTAACCAAACTGTGTGTATATTGCTTACTAATCAAATGGATCAATGTTATCTGAAATAAATAAATATTATTATTATACTTTGTTCCAAACTACAGGTGTAAATAATTCTTTGGAATACGACCTAAGTGAAAGAAAGAGATGACTTAGTAATAGGCCAAAGCAATAAAAAATATTCTATTGATGTCTAAGCCTTCTTCATATTGATAAAACGAGGTTCCTTCCGTTCCTCCCGTATCATTGCTGAAATATCGAGAAGTTCGTCAGTGACCCTTTTACTATTGTAAAATAACTGTGGAGGCCTATATTATAAGCCTACTAGCAGAGTGTGGCTGATAGTAAAACGCTAGAGATGATGCTCGGTTGATATATTTACTGCAAGCGTCACACATCAAAACAGACAAAACATTGGTAACCGATATTTAAATCGGTGTCAGACATGTATCGGGATAGGATTATAACCGGCCAATACATGTGCATATACCACCTCCGATATTTACTGCTCCCGAGTACAGGTGGAGATGTAATATCTCCATGTTTTTAAATTTTTTATCATCAGTTTGTCTGTATGTAGGTAAATATCATCTGACACGTAGTGTAGCTAATGAAACTAGACAAACCCAATCAAGCATTGCTGGACCGACAGAGATAACAAGCGTCTTGGGATACATTAGCTCCGTGTACAATTTGGTACTGAGAAAATAGACATTACTATCTGACTCCATAATTCATGTGCAATACGGTTAGATCTCTTTTACGGCCTCACTAATATTTCTTGTGAAAATTCCGTAGGTAATGTGACCACCCGCAATTTTTGCTTTAGTGTCTTTTATTATCTACAAATGTTACAATTTTCGTCTGTTGGGGTGAAAAAGTTCTGACCTGGCGACTGCGGTCCGGACGACGTAGTTCGGGAAGGCCTCCCACCAGATGGTCTGACGACCTGGTTACGGTGGCGGGGAGTCGCTGGATGCGGACGGCACAAGACCGGGAAGCTTGGAATGGTCATTTTTGACTTAAATTTCTATACGAAAAACTTTTACCATGTGGAATAGTTTGAGATCGCGGTGAAATATCAGCTGCTTAATGACTGCTTAATCCATTTTAATGACGTAGGTGGCAATCTGGGCCCTTATTATGAAAAATGTGACATTATCGGTAGCGAAGTAGCGAGATGGTCGCAAATCCGTAACTCAAGATTTGATATGACGTCATTGGGCTAACAAAGTGCCACGCATTTCTAGCGTTCATTACTCACTCAGTGGCAGGAAATTTCGAAACTATTCAAACAAAAAATCGTTTTTTTCGCTACTTTCGAGTGAATTATCGGGCTAAAGCGCGACGTTGACGACCCTTCCGAACATATTATCGCTGCTTCATAATAAGGGCCCAGATATATTGTTGCGATTTGGAAAGTTAGTATTCACGAGTAGAAACCCCTGTCTCCTATTTTCAGATGTAGGTACATATATCTTAGGCATTTTGTTACACACTGTATAGTTAAGTAGCTCTCTGAATGATATTGTGGAGAAAATAACTTGTCCGGTTCGAAAACAAAACTTTGGAATCGAAGGAAATGCAATCAAGCAAAGAACTCCTAACAACTCTCCGGGCTACCATTTAAGATCAAGTTTTGCAATCTGTCTTAGTTGATGAAGCTTTTGCAATTACTTGTACAGCGAAAACTTCATTTCAAAATAACTTCTTCAAGATAAGTTCTTTGAGTTGAGGTAATTAAATATTAAATATTTTTTTAATAAACGGTTCAATGCAATGCACGCATAACTTCAGCTTTCTTTTACCAACTTTCACTACGCTTGCTTATCATCATTTGAGATATAACGCTGTTAATAGTTAATTAATAGTGACGTTGAACCTCGATAGATATATCTTAAGCCGTTGCATTACCTTAAGAACTTAGCATGAAGCAGCGTCTATTAACTCTAGTAAAAGGTCGAATCCTGATTTTCTTTCGCCATATAACTCGATGTGACAACAACTTACATTACATTACATAAACTCACGCTTGTATACCTGAGAGGGGTAGGTAGAGACCAAGGTTTGCCACTTGCCACGATCCGAAGGGCAGCGAGTAAGATAAAAAGTGTCGATTACAACGTCGACATTCAACAAAAAACCAAAGTCGAAGATGTAGGCACACGAATAATAAAGCTAAAATGGAGATGGGCGGGGCATTTCGTTAGGTGGGAAGAAGGCCCGTGGACTAAGGTAGCCACTGAGTGGTGGCCAAGGGTGAACGGGTCAGTGGGCAGACGACCAGCCCGGTGGGCTGGCTGGGAAACATGGGACGAGACTCACAAGGGACCGGGTGGGTTGGCTTGAAAGACCTATGCCCGACAGTGGGCTCTGTTTCTGGGCTGAATAAGTAGATAGATAGTACATTTGTGACTTAGTTGTAGCAATACCTTTGGTGATGTGACTCTGGTGATGTGAGAACGGAATTGACTATTATCAAAGTATAGGTATGCAAGTAAGACCCTAGCTGAAAATCAGTGTTGCCAGAGTACATCCATTGTACTCCTAGCTCTTGTTTTTCTCACTTTCAGCTCTTTTCACATTGTTAACCTATTTAAAAAAGGAGGAGGTTATCAATTCAACGCGTATTTTTTTTGTCTAAGTTCTTGCATGTCTTCGTCAAATCTTAACCAATTTCCACAATTATGTTTTGTTCGAATATCTATTCGATATTAGCGTATAATTGGTCTCATTTCAATTTGGTGAAGATCTGATGAAGACTTTCAGAGATGGAGAACGGAACTCTTCAATGGACAGCAGTAAATAAGGCCTAATAGCGCCCATCCTTAAGTGTTAATTCGTATGTTACATAAAATAGCGTAAAGGTAGGTAATACGATTACCAAGGTAATACGTATATAAGAAATATTATATATACTTCTTCTTTTTCTTCATATCTTGATTTGTCGTTATTATTTTGTCATCAATCTTAAGCCAAATATCACGGTCTCCTGATTTCGTATTAACCATTTCTCCATTTATTATTTTCCAAATTGTCTTAATTTTATTCGGTGACTGTAAGATTTTATTCTTTATATGATTGCATTTATCTTTAAGGCAGACGGCATTAAATAAGATTTGTGGAAGATGGCTTTCTTTTTAATGTGTTATGAATAAAGTTTTACTGAAAAAAAAAAATTAACATTTTTTTAACAGCGGTGGTAGTCTAGTGGGTAGAACATTGGACTCTGAAGCGAGAGACGAGAGAGAGAGTTCAATTCCCAGTTTCCATGTATCTATGACTTTGTTTTCTAAGTTATGTACATTTGTTAAGTTATACTTAGTAGGAATACCACTCGCTACCTGTGAAGGAAAACATCGTGAGGAAACCTGAGTGTCTAAGCTATTCACATACCTCAGCGATTGAAATCGCCATTCCGCGATGGGCACGCGTGGTGATTAAGCCTTTACTCTCTCCCTGGGAGAGGGCTTGTGTCCTACAGTGGGACGTCTATAGGCTGCTTATGGTTATGTTTATTTATTTAACCAATAAACATTGTCAGTAATTCCCCCAGCCAACCAATCGTGAGGTTAGGTTGGGCGACAGTGTCTGACAACAACTTGTAGGTTTACTAACTAGTAGTGCCCCCGACTTAGTTCGCGTAACTTCATTAGCTTATAGCGCATCCGTTCCGAGATCCGTTCGAGATCCGTTCTAAATACCGATGAAAGAATTTTTGAAATTGGATAAGTAGTTTCGGAGATTATTGTATTGTATTTAAAGATTTTTTTAAAGAAGAAAATAACAAATAGGTTGACAGATTTGCCAAACTGCGCAGCCGTTTATCGGCAGTTATTGACTTGTATAAGTGGCATTGTTGTAAACAATCTTTTCTCTGAAACATGTTGATGGCGAATTAAATAAGTTTTATATATTACAAACACTCTTCCCTATGTGCCGTCTCCTATTGGACGTTGGCAACAAAGGCCTCTGCATATAAACTTAAAAACTGTTTTTCTTGCTCTTTACTATATATACTATTTACTATGTATAGATAGTATACATTGTTTATTCATGAAACAGGGACGAAGAATCGAAACTATGACCTCTACATTGGTAGGCAACCAACATACCGCTTTAATAACAAAACAGCAGTCTTTCTTTTTACGGTCCTATGTAGATCGACTAGATCCTATCTATCAGGTTTCTCAGATCCTGTGCATTTATTTACCTACGCTACAGTATGTTACTGCAATCCTTTGACTGTATCTTGGGGTAAAGATTAGATTCCGAGGAACAACGCAATCCAATCGATAGCTTTGTGCTTTAGCCCGCTTGGTATGACTAAAAAAAACAGCCAAGTGCAAGTTGGACTCATGCACAACGGTTCCGTATCATCGTAAACTCTCGCGTTGGTGTAGCGGTTAACACGATTAACTAACAGAGGTCGTGGGTTTGATTCCCACTGGAGGCCGCTGTACTTGTTTTGTATAAATTGCCTCAGTCTCGTTGTATTTCTACCTTCGTAAGTTAGTTCTAGCATAGGATATCGCAGTATGGGTCCAGGTCAAGTGATTATGTTGTGTGAACGTTATTTTATTTATGGTGAAAGTCATAAAAATATTATTACGTATATTTTAGAAAAAATAATTTGAGATCCTTAGCGGGAATTAGAAGTTGGACACATCTATGTACTAACGTTTCACGATACAGAATGAACAAAACAACCGAAAAATATCACGTTTCATGATTGTGTGGATACCTCCCTTTATTTAGTTTTTTTTATTTGTTGGGCAATCCGCCATAATAACGCATACTCTGTAAAAATTTAATAGGAAGATAAAGATAAAGTTTTTTTTACGTCAGATAAAGAAACATATAGACCGATGTCGAAAGCATATTAACAGGGTGCCGTTAGACATTTTTCGGCCACTGAACCCTAAAGTTATGCATCTTACCTCGTAAGCGCTTTTGGTCAAACAGTTTTCTTCCATGGCACAGGACAGTTGAAACATCGGTGCATCTTGTAAATGTGCTGTACGCTCTGCGAAAGATATATTATAATTACGATAATTAATGTCAATGAAAATATATTTTTTATCCAATAGACATCTTTACTTACCATCCGTTTAGTTAGGTAAGAGCGGTGGTAGCCTTGTGGGTACAACATTGGACTCGGAAGCGAGAGACCCACGTTCAATTCCCAGTGCGGGCATGTACCTATGACCTTGTTTTCTAAGTTATGTACATTTGTGAAGTTATAGTAGCAATACCAATCGCTAACTGTGAAGGAAAACATCGTGAGAAAACCTGAGTGTCTAAGGTATTCACATAAGTGCCTCAGCGCGTCAAATCGCTAATCCGCGGTGGGCACGCGTGGTGAATAAGCCCATACTCTCTCTCTGAGAGAAGGCCTGTGTCCTACAGTGGGACGTATATAGGCTGCTTATGAGGTAAGTGTTTCAGTTATTGTGCATTATAGAAATAACCTTGTATACGGTTACCTCTACATTTGAATAAATGGCTTCCTTCTTTCCTTCTTAGGAGGCGCTATTCTTGAAATACGTCAATAAGAGTTTCGGCTTGCTACATTTATTACATGAGTTTTTGGCCAGATTTATGTGTTTTAAAATATCGAGCTTAAGATACTTTGAATAATTGTGCACTTTATTCATGAAACATAGAGTTTGTGGTTTACAACAACATGAGATCCATTCTATCCGTCTATTAACAATTTTCAAAAGTCTTAGAACAAAAGTAAGTTTAAATTGTAAAGGAATTACGCATTTTACAGGTAATGAGGTAACCTGGTACAGTCAATGTAACAGGTATTAGGTAACAGGTGTTTGGTAATTTTTTTGCTCTCACTGTTCCGATACCGATGCAGAGGACTACAAATTGAATAGTGAAAGGAGATCAAGAATAATTCGGTACACACCTATAGTTTGGATGTCCAGAGCCAAGTCAGCTAGTGTTTGTGTGCATACCACACCCGCTACATGGCCTGTGAAAAAAGTGATACAAGATAAAGATAAAGTTAAAAAAGTATTTATTGCCTCATCGTGGAGAGCGGTGGTAGCCTAGTGGGTAGAACCTTGGACTCAGAAGCGAGAGACCCAGGTTCGATTCCCAGTGCGGGCATGTACCTATGACTTTGTTTTCTAAGATATGTACATTTGTGAAGTTATAGACCACTCGCTAACGGTGAAGGAAAACATCGTGAGGAAACCTGAGTGTCTGAGCCATTCGCGTACGTCAGCGCTTGAAATCGCCAATCCGCGGTGGGTACGCATATTGATTAAGCCCGTAAGCTCTCTCTGAGAGAAGGCTTATGCCCTGATGTGGGACTTATATAGGCTGCGTCATCATCAACCCATTATGTCCCCACCAAGGGGCACGGGTCTCTTCCCTGAGGAAGGTATAGGCCATACTCCACCACGGGGTCCAAGTCCGGATTGGTGGAGGCTTGTAGACTAGTGGCTCGTCTACTGTCAGAAGTTGTCAAGCCGCCCTTAGGCCTCGTATGTATGTATGTCGTCCTTGTACGTATGTCTGATTCTATGTTTCTTGCGTAGAGCTTTAACACACACTGCCTGTTAGGACAGTGAACTAAAGGGTACGGCTTAATTAGGCTGGTTAATCCGCAGACCAGTGTCCTATAATAAAGACGCACTCTAGCATATTCGTGAGACAGCCAGACACTGGCTGAAAATCAGCGCTTTGGCCGGATGCCCTTAGCACAATGCTGAGCTACCTGCCTTTTGCGGCAGCAGGGGCAGACCGCAACTTATGTTGTAAAAAGTGTTTTACCGTTTCCTTTTTTTAACTTTCGTTTTGTCGTATTTTCTGAGGTTAACACGACATAATAAAACTGAATTTTAACGGATTTTAGTATTTTTGAGTTTGTATAAAATTATTGTAGTGCCAAAAACTCAGGTCTCCTCGCGGTGTTTCACTTGACCGTCAGCGAGTGGTATTGCAACTTTAACTTCACAAATGTACATAACTTAGAAAAAAGTCATTGGTTCATGCCGGGATTCAAACGCACGACCTCCCGAATGAGAAGCCAGCGTTCTACCGCTCCGCTGCCACCGCTTCCGCTCCGCTACCTACCACGAGACACCCCAAATGGAGTTTGTGTTTCGCAACAACTTTTGACTGAAAAATCAGACAATTCACGGCTTTGTGAGTTAGTTTTACTGTTTCACCTACATAGTAAACTATTTACAAGTTATATCCAACTTTTTACAAGAATTTACCGCGGTATCGGAGCCTCCAGTCATAAAACAATTACCTCACAGAATCACAGTAAATCATTCATAAATAAATATATCTGCAGGCTCACCAAGGTCTTTGTACTTTTGGACTCGGAAGCGAGAGAGCCAGGTTCTATTCCCAGCGAAGGCGTGTACCTATGACTTTGTTTTCTAAGGTATGCGCATTTGTTAAGTTATAGTAGCCACTCGCCACTCGCTAACGGTGAAGGAAAACGTCGCGAGGAAACCTGAGTATCTCAGCTATTCACATACCTCAGCGCTTTAAATCGCCAATCCACAGTAGGCACGCGAGGTGATTAAGCCCATACTCTCTTTTTGAGAGAAGGCCTGTGCTAGGGCACGTATATCCCAGAGATGTCTTTCTATCCATTCAACGCTACTTTCGAAGCCTTGATCCGTAAGAATGTCACCAAATGCGCGCTCCATCGCGGCGTCGGCGGAGTTCGCAAACGAAATAGGGAACAAGACGGGAAAGTTGCCGCTGGCTACACGAGGCCGATCACGGGCGGTATTCCTGGGACCACTATTCTGTGTAAGAAAAAACGTGCACAGACAACTATTTAATCAAAATCACATTCAGTGTTTTTTTTTTTTCAAAATAACACAGAAACTGTGACTTAACCTCCTCAGTTCTGACCTTGAAAAAAACAGTTGAAACTCATTATTATTTTCAAGGTCAAGACGGAAGAGGTTAATGAACGTTACAAGTTAAACTAGGTGTCCATTTCGAAATCTAGATCATCTTTGAGAAAAAATGGACAAAAAATCTTCAATCTTACTCTTTTTAAATATAGTACTTAGATATTAACAGATTTGACATTTTATTCTAAAACCTGGAACTCATTCATCATTGAGCTGGCTTCAATTTCAGACATTTTGTCATCTAAATAATCTTTAATAATCTTTGTAGCCCTTTTGACACACAGTGTGCTTTACACATTTTTCAAACTTTTTGAACCTTTGGTATGCTAGGCTAAGAACTGAAATAATAATGTCAATGACTATGTTCCCGTCAGTCTCTTGGTTGTAAGTTCTGAAACTATATGACAATCCTTGCCTTTTTCATCCGTCTCTAATTTTCCTTCATGAGTCGAACGACGGTGAAGATTGCGTCTTTGGGAGGGTTCTATCTTTAATAATAAAGGGGTCTATAGACCAGTGTTAAGGAGATTGGTAAATTAAACTGTCGAGCAGTCAAATCAAATCAAATCGATATATTTCAACGTAAAGAATTTGAATTCTGTTTGCTGAATGTTAGTAAGCTGGTACTTCGGGCCGTATTTGTAGTGGAAAAAAGGCAGGGGAATAAAAACTACACTCTGACCATCTTTTCTCAAATTATCTTAAACCTAACCTAACTTTGTTATAATGTCTTTCTAATACGTCAGTCGCTACATATATGATAATATTCCACGATTACCATCAATAACTTTAAATGCCAAAACATTAAGTCTATTCCAGGGGCCTCTATTTTGCCTCATTTCTTGAGAAACTTATACAGATTACGTTTTTAGGGAATTTTTCTCCAACAAGTTCCTTGATATTTACGTGCATTATACAAAAATGAAAACTTTGATGTCGACGTACCTATAATTGAAATAGAATTCACATAGAATTGAGAATAAAAATCAAAAAGCTTTTATTCATGTAGCACTAAGTAGCACAAAAACTGCGACTTAATGAATGTTACAAGGTATCCATTTTAACATGAAGATAATTTTAGAGAAAAAAATACTCCAAAAAATACGAACATTTTCATTGCAAACTCAAAACTAAAATAAAACTGCTATTTTGGCGTTGCCAACTGTAGAACTTAGGAGGTAAGCCACTTAAGAAGGCAATTGCAAAATACACTCGAAAACAATTTATAAGGGTGGGTCATTATAGCAAATTATGAAATGCTTGATTCATTAATGAAGCTCACTAATTAGGACATAAATTTAAGTTATTAAATAAGAATGTTTGAAAATAAAAGAAATTATATAAAAATAAATATTAATAAAAAAACCAGACAAGTGTGAGTCGGACTCACTTTATCGGACACACAATTTTTGGATATTATATTATAAATAGTTTAGGAATCGAGTTTCGCAGTTTTTTCCGAGCTTTTCCTGAACTCCAAAGACTATTTTTTTATGATTCAATTATAAATGTATAGTTTTCAGATTTTTCCCTGTATTCTTAGTTTAAGACCACATTACTTGCCAAATTTCATAGTTCTAAGGCAAGTCAAAGTACCCTATAAATTTTGATCCCCTTGAGTAAATAGACGACTTCTTCGGCAACTCAAAAGCTTGACTTTTTCACAGCTTCAAGGTACTGTAGACTTCAGTATATGTTTTTAATTTTAACTCGATACCTCCACGAGTTCCCGTGATAAGAGTCTGGACAGACATACAGACGGGCGGACGGACAAGTAAATGATCCTATAAGGGTTCCGTTTTTTCCTTTTCAGATACGGAACCCTAATAATACTAAAGAATTGACACATTTTTATTAATGTGATTTTAACATTATAGTTTAATGATACAAAATGTCACTTATGTAATAATAAATGGTCTTATTATTACATAACTGATTTTATTTCACTTTTTATTTTATTAAGTAAACTAGAATTATTCATTGTTGAGATATCAAAGATTTTATCCTATCCGAACTAATTCCTCTCGAGCGTAAGTTTATCAAGTTTGTAGGATGCTAATACCCGGCAAAACCACGAACTCACGCTCGTGGTTGCTGCTGATTTCAGTGCACAAGATGTCTAGTTAAAAACCAAACTAGGCGAAACTTAGTTTAATTTTGGGCCATGGATCTACATGGCACGTATAACATTAACATAACATAAAAATTTGTATTTATGAGGAATGATACGAATCGCTCGTAGCCCCGGCTGCCTGAGTGATCTTAAACGATCACGAAGGTTAAGCAACACAGGGCGCGTTCAGTGCATGGATGGGTCGCCGTCTATGCCTAACGCTAGTGGCATTTTTCCGAGCGGTTCCGTGCTTCGCAAGGCACGTTAAGCTGTTGGTGCCGGCTGCCGTCGATAGATGGCAGTCGTTAAGCCAAGTCAGAGGCCTTAGGGCGGCTTGACAACTTCTGACAGTAGACGAGCCACTAGTCTACAAGCCTCCACCAATCCGGACTTGGCCCCCGTGGTGGAGTATGGCCTATACCTTCCTCAGGGAAGAGACCCGTGCCCCTCGGTGGGGACATAATGGGTTGATGATGATGATGTTACTTGTTATGCCTTTTTTCTTGTGATGTGTTCATTTGTCCCAATAATAGTCCTTCTTCTTCTTCTTCTTCTAATTGCTGTGACTTCGTAACAGCAGTGTGTCTTTTTCGGTCATGAGTATGACTGAATGTGAATTGCAAGTCAAAAGTCAAATTCTGTATTGTCTCCGTGTTATCCATTGAGTGGTGTCGGTGGGTGGCGTAAAACCTAAATCCTTCATCGACATTGACAGTCATTGACGTACCGAGAATAAATCCTTTAGAAAGAAAAGAGAAACCTCAACAATTTTCTCCGTGACTGCGAAAGTTTTTAAACAAAGGTAATAAATCAAATGAGCCGGGAGGTGATACTGGCGGGGAATATAAAAGGTCCACAGTTGGACGTGAATTTATTACGTGCATGAATGCTTTTTGTCTAGTAAACTAAAGAACGCCTTAGATAGGTAGATGGCTAAAAGATTTTTTTTTATGATTTTATGGTTCCGTAGCACAAAAAAACGGAATCCTCCAAGGATTACTTATCTAGTAAAAAGTAAACTAACGAACAACTAACGGTCTTATTATTATAAAAATACGATTGCTCAAAAACACTCCTCCACGGCCTATGTCCTGCAGTGGGCGTCAAGTTGCTGATGATGATGATGATGATGACTCCTTAGAGGCAGTTTAAATAATATGTGGATAAGTCTTTCCCTTTACCACAGGCTATTTAAGCTGCCTCTGAGGAGTGTTTCAAGCATTTGCGTTTTTATGTATAAGACTGTAAGATTCTCTGTAAGTAAGATTCTATAAGTATTTTTATGTGTTCAGGGTAAAAAAAACGGTATCCTCTTAGTATCAATTTGTTGTTCATCGGTGAGTCCATCCGTCTGTCAGTCCGTTCATCCGTTAGTCCGTCCGTCGATAAACTTATAAGTTAACGCAATCAAAACAATATTTAATTTTATATTTTTTTATACAAAATTCAATTGCTTCTTTAGCTTATGCAAATCAGCCTTAAATATCAGCAGCGAAAACTCAAATCAATAGCTTAGTTAAGAGAGACTTTCTGTATTACCTACTGTAATAGTTACAACCTTAGTTTTTGGGGAACATGGATTACAAAGCTGCCAACTTATACGTTTTGAAAACAAAGTAACTTAATCGGATACTGTGTAGTATTTCCTCTACCTATGTCGTATTGAGATTTATTGAGTTAAAGAAAATAGTCGTTTCCGGTATCTGTTACTACAATATAGGAAATATCTATGCATAACACGTGTAGTATAATCGTTAAAAATATTGGGAACAGAATGTCAAAATTTGTACTTGTATTCGTTTTATTATACAAATACAAAATATTCATTGCAATAAATATTTTGTATTTGTATAATAATACGCACATGTAAAGTAACTTTACAACACACATGTTCCATCTTTTTAATCATCTGTACCTGGCTGAACATACCAATAGTGCTGTGTGGATAGTCTGTAGTAGATACTTTACAAGAGAAATAATTCACAGACTGTTTATACTTTGTTTACAGGGTGTTTCAGGGTGGTTTGTTGGGTTGGGTTAGGTTTTTTATTGTACGTATTTATTATTTCAGTGATGTGGACGAAGCTCTTGGTGGATATTGTACGGTGCATGTAATGTAATGTGATGTAATTTAATGTAATGTAATGTAATGCTATGTAATGTTCACTATGTTTACTTATATTTAATGTGACTATTAAAATGACATGTTTTATATCGTATTAAAATAAATGTTAAGGGGAATGATGCTTTTAAAAATTACTCCGTATAAGTTTACCTCTTTCTCCTGGACAAATGACGTCCCAAAACATGCCGTGTCGACAGTGAAATAGACTGGTCTCGTTGCCTTCGCACTGCACACCGCTCAGCGTAACTCTGGATGCTCCGTAGAAGTGCGTTTGCAAGGCTTGGAGGGCAAACCTGAGGTATACATTTGTCAGTGTTATATACTGATATATATATATAAGCAGACTATCTACGTCACACTGTAGGGGATAGGCCTTCTCTCAGAGAGAGAGTATAGGCTTAATCACCACTCTTGCCCACCGCGGATTGGCGATTTCAAGCGGTGAGGTATGTGAATAGCTCAGTCAGACACACAGGTTTCCTTACGATGTTTTCCTTCACGGCTAGCGAGTGGTATTGTTACCATAACTTCACAAATGTACATAACTTTATTATGTTAGTATATGTACTGATAGGTTTTGTTGAATATTTATAAGTTTCTTAGGTTGATATTTAAATTAATTTAATGAATTAATAATTTGCGCACCGTATGATCCTACTTTTATGCATTAACGTATGTTTTATCAAATAAAATGTTTCATATTTATCTTATCCCATTACAGTTAATTCAGATAGGGTCTAAAAAGAAAAAAAAAAACCGGACACGTGCAAGTCGAATCCGCTCACCTAGGGTTCCGTACAAATTTGTATGCACTATACGTACCCGAAACAGGCGTGCGTGCAAGCAGTGACTGCGTGCCTGAAGCGAAAGAGGTTGGTCAGGACCGTGGCAGGTGGAAGACCCTGGTCTCTGCGTACTTCTCTGGGATACAGGCACGAGTTTATGTATGCTGTAATGAACTAACTTACCCAAGGCCTAAATGTCGACACACGGTCAGAGCTTCGTAGAGAGTCCAACCGTCTGGGCAGATGCTACCCCATACCCCGTTGTGGTAAATCTGTCAGAGAAATGGATAGTTTTTATCTCCTTCGTATCGTTGTCAAATTTGGACTTGATTGATTTGGATTTGGTCAAATTCGGGCATACTCTGACAAAAAATTGACGGAACACTAAAAAAAATTGGTCTTCCCACTTAAAAAGAACCTAAAAAGATATTAAAACGACAACCTCTTTACCTCAACTCGACCTTCATTTGCATCCCGTCCACCCGTCAATCTCAACCTCGCATTCCTGACGTCCAATGCTTCTTGTATTCTCAACCCTGCCACCTTCTTCTTAGGGCTCTTTTGCCTAGTTCTGTTAACGCAGGTGACTCCAGCTGCTTCTGTGACGTCACAGTCTGAGGCGCCCCATCCTGAGAATTTGCATTGGGCGATGGAAGTCTCATCTCCTTCGCAAACAACGTCGTCCATCCAGTATCTATCTGAAAATGTAAGATAAAGGATAAAGGTACGTAGCAGTGGCGAAGGGTATAATATAAGTCGATTCCCACCGGCTTCCCTTTTAATCAAATTTTTTTTTTTCAAAGTAGTACAGAAACTGCGACTGAACTCTACAAGTTAAACTAGGTGTCCATTTCAAAATCTAAATCATTTTGGAGAAAAATGGAATGAAAATAGTCTTTTCAAGTCCTTAATTAACAGAATTTATGTAAATATTCTAAACCTGGAACTCAAACATTGAACTGGCTTTAATTCCAGACATCATTGTCATCTAAATAATCTTTAATGTTATAGTAGCTTTTTTGGCACAGTGTGCTTTACACATTTTTTGAACCGCGCTTATTTTAGAAACGTATACAATGCCCCATAAAGGATGTATTAACCTTTGCCAGCCTAAATTAAAAAATCTGAATCCACCAAATCCAAATTTGCTGCACTCATAATGCCAGTCAATGCACTCCATACATTTTATTGAAACAACCCGGAATGCTAACGGCTTACCTCGGCCATAGTAGCCGCTTTATACAATAATGCTCTGTCACGCTCGTACTCCCACAAATAATGCTCTGTCTCGCTCGCCTTCATCGCGCCTGAAAGATAGGCTACGCCGTCCTAGCTTCCTTTTTTCTCTTTTTATTGCCGTATGAGAAAGCAAGGCGGGCGCAATCGATGTTTAAGGATGCAAAATCAAATTTCAGCATTGCGACAAAATACTGTTTTCGTTATAGAAGTGTATTGTTTTGTCGGGAATCAATTCGAAAGTAAACGTGCTGTAATGGATTGTTGTTTGCGGTGCGTGTTTATGAAAAAATAGTTATTTTGTGTGGTTTTCGTTGTTGTGGTGGATAATTGATCTTGTCACTTGTTTATTCTTTATTGCGTTGAGTTTTCTTAGTCAATATGGCATTAATTTACAGGGAGTGCTGTTCAACTTACTATTTGCTTAGTTAAACTTCGTTAAATTTCGATATTAGTATTTGCCAGCCCTAGGCTTTTATGATAGATAAAAAAGGTAAAAGAATATTACACCTTTTTTGTGCATGAATTGTCTAATATTCACTCAGACCTCCTCGGTAGATATTTGTGCCAACAAGTCATGAAGCCATGGATCTTTGTTAAGATTTATTTAATACTGCAAAGTTAAGATTCAAATCGTTTGTTCGAAAACCTCTGGGCACGAGCTTCTTTTGTCGTAATATGCCTTATGCTTTATTATTATTAAACTAACAAATAACAAACACAAACGAAAATTAATAACAGTTTAATTAATAACTTGCAATCTTCCTTTTTGTATAAAAAATCAAGTAAATGACGGCTTCCAGCGAGAACTGAACTCAAGACGTCCGTTTTGGTAGTCAACCGTACTACCGCTAGACCAACGAGGAAATCAACGTATGAAAAGAAACAGAGATTTTGTATCCAAAGCATCCATTTTGTACTCCTATGTTAGGAGTTTCACTGCGTGATCGAATCAGGCATAAGAAGATCCGCAGAAGAAGCCGAGTTACTGATATAGTTTGAAGAATTGCTCAATTGAAGTGGCAGTGGGCGGGGCACATAGCTCGGAGAATGGCTGGCTGTTGGGGCGAAAAAATTCTTACCTGGTGACCGCGAACCGGACGACGCAGCGTGGGACCCTCGGCCAGATGGTCTGACGACCTGGTTACGGTGGCGGGGAGTCGCTGGATGAGGCACAGGGCCAGGAAGCTTGGAAAACCATGAGGAAGGCCTATTTCCTGCAGTGGCCGTCAAATGGCTGATGATGATGATGTATCTATGTATGTAGCTGTGTTTACCAGTAGCCTCTCCGTACTGGCTTCCATGGGTGGCGATCCCAGACCGGTTAAAGGCACCACATACTACGTTGGCAGCGGCGTCATCCCAGGAGTCATCGCAGACGGAACCCCATCGACCAGCGTGGTAGATATAAACATTACCTGAGAATAAACCGACAATTTTTCTTACTATCTAACTGTAATAATAATAACCTCCACACAATACAATCACTTGCCCTGGTCACAAACTATTCTCGTTTGGTACCCTGTGTTATGGTAACCAGACAAGGACTTCACAAACATGGAAATACACCCAGATCCTTATAAGGGACTTATTTATTTTTCTCCCGGTTCCCCACTAAAAATTGAAAAATAAAAGCACAAAAAATATAGATATAATTTAAATACTTAGAAGTAGCAGTATTTATACATGTAGGTATTGTAGAAGTATAATTTGTAGTCGGTGCCCAGTTTCAAGACCAGCACATATATTTTAGGCACCGGCTCCAAATTATACTTCTACAATACCTACATATATAAATACTTCTACTTCTAATTATTTAAATTATTTCTAACTTTTTAGTGCTTTTATTTTTCAATTTTTAGTGGGGAACCGGGAATTCAATTTTAGTTATTAAAACTTATTATTTTTGAAACTTTTGTTTAAGTAGTAAGTATGGTAACTAGATAGTTACCATAAATTAAGATTTGTAAATATAACAGATTTGTCATTAACAATGCTACCGTGAAAATTGAATAAACTTGTTAATAAAGTAAGTGAATCCGGAATTAAGCTAATAATGTGTAGTGCTTACGAAAATTTTAGTTCAAAAACTGGTCTCGCTTTCCAAGAAAGTTTTATAAGTTTCATTGAATAATTAAGTTACTCAACACGTATGTGTTAAATCATATTCAAAACACATACTTTGGGAAAGAGCTCATCCGTAGAACGCCTCAAATTCGGCCTACCGAATGGGTTTGAACCCCGGCACGTACCCAATGAGTGTTTTTTCTGAGTTACGTACATTTGAGAATACGTAAAAATCATCGTGAGGAAACTCTGGTGCCTGAGGTATATGAGCGCTTCTATCGTACAATGGCCCAACTTTGCTAAGTGCGGAAATCTCAGGTCTAACTATCATTATCATAAGCAGCCTATATACGTCCCACTGTAGGCAGACCGACCGCGGATTGGCGATTTCAAGCGCTGAGTATGCGAATAGCTCAGACACTCAGGTTCCCTCACGATGTTTTTCTTTACATTTAGCGAGTGATATTGCTACTATAACTTCACAAATGTAACTTAGAAAACAAAGTCATAGGTACATGTCCGCACTTGAAATCGAACCTGGGTCTCTCGCTTCCGAGTCCAATGTTCTACCCACTAGGCTACCACCGCCCTATCATAACTATCATTTGGGAAAATAAATTTGATTTTTATTTGTATTGAAATAGGTAAAATATTACACTTGTGAAATATTAAAAGGGCTTATTTCGACTCTCACATTATTTTCAATAAATCAATAGAACTTCAAACGAGGATTACTGGTTATTGAAGCTGGAAATATAGTGCCAGGGTCAATGGAATAAGCCATTAATTTTAAGATTATTTGATAGATTATTTTATTTTCAATCACCTAGAGAGAATTTTTCGGTGTGAAAATAGTAGTTTATGATACTGTTGCATAATAAGGGTTCTTATAACACGAGTGTGTTTTAAAAAAACGAGCCGTAGGAGAGTTTTTTTATAGTATCACACGAGTGTTATAAGACCAAGTTATGTACAGTGTCATATACTACTTTATCTACTCTCATACTATAATACATAAAATAATATTGCAAATAAAACGCTGAATATCAACAAATTTATTTTTACTTTCAATAAATTCGTGGTAACATTTATTATAGTTGCTCCTAGATTTCGCCGGTAACAGGTTCATAGTCATGTTTGACGCAGCTTCCAGAATGTCTGGTGGTGTACAATTACCACTATCCTCGCTTTCACACATGTTTTTACACAAAAACTAATTTATTTTACAAGCAGAAGCAAACTTTGTTTAAATATTGAAAAGTTTTTTTTAAATGTAAAATGTTGGCGCCAAGGCGCAAACATCGATTGCGCATGCGTGTTGCGTCGCCGCGGACTCGTTCATTGAAACCTTTTTTTTTAAGTAGAGGTTCCACCTTCTTGGTCTAGCTGGAGGTTGTATAGGTGTATCGTTATGATTAAAAAGTTATATTATGATACAGGTGTCCATACAAGACCTGTATCGTAATAAAACTTTTTTTTTTGGCCTATGCATAATGTTTGTCATAAGAGTTTTGTTTTCAGTTTTATAATCTTTGTATTATAGTATCAGAGTAGATCAATGTTTTTACGAAAATGCTCAGAGGGGGACTTCTTATGTAAATAATGAGGTCCGAAACGATTCCTTAATATTTAAATAAGAAATATCAGAAATTGTTCTTCTTCTTTAAGTGCTGTCTCCTATCGGAGGTTGGCGATCAGAAATTATTATACATTATTTTAACAGTACTTTTGCACACTTTTGCTAAGTTCTTAGTTAATTGTAATTGAATCCTTTCCTAAAATAGTAAAATTTCATCCTTCATAATACCATAACCAGATATTATTACAATACAATAGTATTACGAGTCATCGCATAATTCTCAAAAGACTCGGTCGCCGTAGTTTTCGTAGTTTCATTATCTGGTAATTAAATTAAAAGAAAAAGGAATAAAATTTGGCGAAGTGAAAAATTTTCCTCGATTGATCTGCAAGTGTCAGTTCAAGATGGAAATACCACCAGCTTCCTCGCACCAAACTCACCCTCATATCGACTCGCGCCGCCCACCAACTTCACTCTGCCTTCAGTAATCCTATTCTTGTTGAGAAACCGCTGTACAAAAAGAGCGCGCGCGTTCCTCTCATTCTCGCCGACGTCCCTGCTTTGAATCCTGATGGCCCTCAGGAGGATTATCAAAGAAACTGATAGATACAAGTCCACTTTCATTGTAGTATTTGAATTGGTTTTGCCTGCTATGTTGTTTTACTTTGTGGAGTAAGAGCTGTAGCGCACTGGGGCCACAGCTGCGGCGGTGGCTTATCATGCGGTCAAATTCGCGCGTTTATAGAATGTATGAAATTGTATTGACGCTCGCTCACTTGCGATGTGTTTTGGTTCATTCCCACTGTCCACCGGTGGACACGAATTGTAAGGTTGTTATTACGTAATTAGATCCATGTGGTCAAGTGCGTTGTAGACACATAAATTGCTATAATACTAAAATTAAATTTATTCGCAAAAAGCTTTGTCTCACGTCTTTGTCTTTGTCTCTTTGAGATTCTTTGATTCTTACAGCTCTATCACACTAGCGATTTGCGAGTGATTTGAAAGCGATGCGATTGCGCACCGAGCTCCGCTGCGACGACGCTGCGCCCTCGCGGTCATGTCGCTGCAATTACCACCCTCGACGCCATCTTGTACAATCGCGTTCGACAGTCCGTCCCGCCCCACTTGAGTCATATCAAAAATACGTACGTAAGCGGACGTAGCGTCATTTAGAGGTTCAATCGGCGTTGATATAATGCATACAAAGATATTTATTACCAAATTTCAAAATCGTCCAGTTATAAGTGATACATAGACGCGCTCTCCCAGTCGATTACTTGATAATCATCCCAGATTCGTCGTTGACTTGTATTTGCCTTCGTTTCCAGCGTCTTCGGAGTAACAAAGCCAGCAGCAGTGTTTCCTCGTCAGATCACTCCATTTTGCTACATAGTGTCCAACACGCAGAGCGCACGCCGCGAGCTTGCCGCGACGGCGCAGCGCCGTGCTCGGCGCGCAATCGCATCGCTTTTAAATCGCTCACAAGTCGCTAGTATGACAGGGCTGTTAGATAAAGATAGGCCACAGGGCGGCAGTCACAGCCACGCTGCCTCAAGCGGCGTCCTGTCTCCCTCACAAAGGCTCCTCTGCACTCCCCAGACCCCAGTTATGTGGTTTCTATTTCGAGCCGCGTAAAAAAGTACTGGCCCTAAAGCGCAGAATACTTTTGGGCCTTTAACCTTGCGGCCTCTTCCGCCACAGTGGCACTGTCTACCTACCAATTAAATAACGAAAATTAGTATTTCGGTATAATAGGTTTATTTTTATACATACATTAATTAAATTACATAAAATCAAGCCTGTTTGGCCAGGGTTTGGGTTTATTATATACTTTAAAACGATATTTTTATTTTTATTAAGAATGTGTTGTTAGCAC
The DNA here is from genome assembly GCA_947308005.1 of Yponomeuta malinellus. Lineage (NCBI taxonomy): Eukaryota > Metazoa > Arthropoda > Insecta > Lepidoptera > Yponomeutidae > Yponomeuta > Yponomeuta malinellus. The sequence goes on along the minus strand of OX371016.1, from coordinate 4,546,840 downwards.
AAATGTTCACTGATAGATAACAGGAATAAGCCCGATTTTTTCATTTCAATCACCCCCACTTGTGCAATTTTGCGGGTAAGTGGCCGTAAGTGCGTTTTAGTCCTAATAAAGGCCGCAAAGTTGCGATAGTTATAATGATATTAAACGGATCTAGTCGTGATTATTTATTAAGTAAAATCTTATTGCGAATTTTTAGTTAATTATGATAATTCGATGTACATTGTGTAGCCGATTAGTCTTTAGTCTTCGTCTTTGATTAGTCTTCGTACTTGTTAATCTGTGGGGTTAGCCGGCTATGTAATTTACATCGAAATGCCATAATAAACCATGAATTGTATTTCTATCAAATGGGTCTCCGGTGAAACACCGATATATTTTGTATGCCAAAATAAGGCTAAGGATCGGTGAAGAAGTCATGAAAAATTAACGTCTAATTACAGCTACGATCATTGGTAATTTATAATAGTAATTGCCTACACTCCAAGCTACTTGTTTAATACCAGCGAGGAATCACTTTGTTAAGAGTCAAATAGGTAAACAAACTTCACGAATCGTTTACTTTTTCTTAACATATTTTTTCTCGGCTTGAAACGACTACGGCGAAGTTTCTCTTATTGTTTTGTTCGCAAAAGTGATTACACAAATGTTGGCTGGAATAACGCTATAAGGATGGGGTAAGTAAAGTAGCAAACGACTTCTTTTACTCTCTTGACCTTTTTTTCGCACTATAGATTACATTTAGTCTGGAGTGGGAGGTAACGAACTCTCGTATTGCTTACACAAACCATCAGGACGAAACAAGTTTTCAATATAGGCTAGTTTTAAAGTGGGCAAATGTTAGGTAACTTGTCACGTAATCTAGGGACCGACTGAAAGAGACGTTTATATTGTAACAATTACTTTTGCTAAGTATAAAATTTAGTATAAACACGAAAATTATTATTTTCAGCACATTCATATATTTTACAACCCATATGATGTAGTAAAAATTAAAGTATCAACTTTTAGTTGGTAACTTCTACAAATCAATTTTGATTGAGACCTTTTAGTAAATCTTGGGAGCCGACAAATGTCGATTTGGCCTCTTACAAAGCATGCCCATATTAAATTACCAACTTTTAACTAGTAAATGCTACCTTCTATTTTTCTATTTTTTACTAAGACATGTTATTAAATCCTCATAAGCTTAGAACCTTGCACATATTTTCACTGGGTTGCGTGACAGTCACAGAAAGTAGAATACGAACGTTTTGATTTCAAACACACGGTTGTGTCGTACAATGCGATCGCGTTGACTGTGGTATGACATACAAATTAATCGTCAGCGTTTCTAGTACAAACAAGAGTTCAATGTCATAATCATAACCATCATTTGTGATTTATAATAGTTGTTTAAGTGGTTCCGTATTATTAATCAAGCGATGTCTACTTCTGAGTGAAATATGTGATCGTAGATACACTCTGCTTTTAACTCCGCTTGCTCTAGAAAATTGTATACAAGAAAAAAGTAAGTAAGTATAGGTTCATCATCATCATCAGCCCTTGACGCCCACTGCAGGACATAGGCCTCCCTCATGGTTTTTATAACCATGAGGGGTTTTTGCCACAATCGCCACGCTTGGCAGGCGGATTGGTGATCGCACTGTGCGGTTGGAATCTCAGGAAGACACTGCTGCCCGTCTCCTGGTAATTGATTTCCTTAGTCGCCTTCTACGACATCCACGGGAGGAAGTGCAGTGACGCTATTCTTAATCCGGCGTCACACGGCTAGGTTATAAAGTATAGGTTAAAAAGGACTAACAAAGGTTTTTATCGTTAGTACACTAGGGTCGACTTGACTTACTTCTTAAATGTCACATAAGTAGGCAATTAAATTCAATTTTGTTTGAAGAATTTTAGTTGAATGCTATTTAAGGGCGCTTATACACGGGTGGCACGTGTGCACAATAAAAAAAACAGAACATAGAACTAAAATACTAAATTAATCAAAAAGGGTGTGTCCCGGGGAGGTATCCCCGGGACACGCCCGAGACTTAATAAATCCTATGACGCTAAGCGTTCCCCCACTGCACCGCCAGGGAAATCCTATGCATCAGGTATTTGTGTCCAAATGTATCTGATATTGTTGTGGTACCACCAGCCTATCATAAGCAGCCTATATACGTCCCACTGTAGGGCACAGGCCTTCTCTCAGGGAGAGAGTATGGGCTAAATCAGCACGCGTGCCCACCGCGGATTGGTGACTTCGAGCACTGAGGTATGTGAGGTATGTGAATAGCTCAGACAGTCAGGTTTCCTCACTATGTTTTCCTTCAGACTTAGCGAATGGTATTGCTACTAAAACTTCACAAATGGACATAATTTAGAAAAAACAGTCATAGGTTCTGGTTCCCACGACACAGGGTATCCTAGTGTGGGGCCAGAAGCAATGTATATCATCATCATCATCATCAGCCATTTGATGCCTACTGCAGGACACAGGCCTCCTCCGTGGTTTTCATAACCATGAAGGGTGTTGCCATAATCGCCACGCTTGGCAGGCGTGTTGGTAATCAATGTATATGCCTGCATGTAAATGTTTATGTTTGTTTTATAGGTACATACCCGCACTGGGAACCGAACCTGAGTATCTTCCTTCCGAGTCCAATGTTCTACCTACTAGGCCACGTCCGCTCTACCACCAGCCTATACTGACAAGAAAATATTTTGACTTTTAAGGCATCCCGTGACCCTAATGTCAAATAGTGCTTTTTGGACTCAATATGAGAAATTATTAACGGTTCTAAAAGGGTGAGGAAATTTTTTTATTCACTTAAGTAACATAACTGAAAGTCCAATAAGCTCAGCTGTTTCTCTGATTGGCGGATTTTTAATGTCAAACAGCTGATCTTTCTTCGCGATGCCAAGGTTGGACTCAATAAAAGTCACTGTATTAATGAATAAAACGATCTTTTTATAACACAATGAAAGAATATATGCTAGATATATTTAGGCGTTAGTTGATATGACCTACATCTGTCAATTAACTACAGATAGGCGAAGAAAATAATGCGCTTCGCAAATATTTGGAATTTGGTTTCCGAAACTTTTTTTTATGTAGCCTGTATATGTCCAAATGCAGGGCAAAAGACCTTCTCGCAATGAGGGACCACGGGCTTAATTACCAGGCGTGCCCACCGCGGATTGGCAATTTCAAGCGCTGAGGTATGTGAACACATCAGATACTCGGCTTTCCTCCCTTGACAACTTTCGAAACTTAGTAGGCAATAAATAAATAAAATTAGGTTGCGTCTGGAGATTACGGAGATTAAGGAACTACTCCGTACACTTGTACGGAGTAGTTCCTTAATTTTATTATTATTAGTATTTCTGCACATTATTTTAGTTATTAAGCTTTTATGTTTTTCTTTTGTACCTAGTGGTTTTAAAATTGTATTTAAGCTGGCTGCTAGAAATTTATATTGAAATAAATCCTCCTTTGTACCATCTCCACGTACCTGTTATTTAAGTTTTTAGTTAATCATTTCGTGATAGAGGTTGACAAAACACGAACAATCAAATTTTTTGTGAGTTGCAAAACATTAATTATCTCGTAACCTTGCAACAAAAATGAGATTTGATTTATCGCCAACTGTACTTCTTCTTTGTCTTTATTTTGTTTCACAAGAATGGAAGAAGTCCACAATTACCTTAAAATTCCCACTGTACATGAGGAGGTACAAAACACGACCAAAACTTACAAATAACGCATAATGAATCACCAAAATAAGCTTGTAATCCCCCTTAATGACCAACTCCAAACAAGACGTCTGAAACGACGACACATATGGGACAACCTGTGAAGTATAATAAATAAAGGCAGGGGGCACAGCTCTGGAAGGGGGCCTAACACGCCAAAACCTTCATTCATAAGGACTGCTTATGGTCTGACGACAAAATAAATATGTATATATATATTTTTTTATTTTGTTTATTTCGAGAAATCTTTCGGGACATATACGTGAGTTTATGTATGTATGTACTTCGAGGAAGACATAACTCTAAGCAATAAGACCGACAATTGTGTACCATTACTTAGACATAAGAAATGACTTGTAATTCTTTTTTCTAGTTGTGCAATAATAGTTCTCTATGTATCTACTTCTTCATGATCGTAGCTTTATTAGGACTTAAGTACGGAATAGCTCTTGCCATCAACGATCTCCAATAGCCCCGATTTTTCAACATAACATAATGCTTATGGCATTAAGTCCACCGCATTGTACGATTTTTTTTAAGTGCAATAAAAGTATCAATAAATAAATAAATAAGTGTGGCCGCTTGTAGAGTCCCCAAAATTAGCTGACTGTGCAGTCGACAGTCTTTTACATCATCACCATCAACAGCCATTTGACGCCCACTGCAGGACATAGGTCTCCCTCATAGTTTTGCAAGCTTCCCGGTCTTGTGCCGCCCGCATCCAGCGACTCCCCGCCACTATAACCACCATCTGGTGGGGGCCTTTCCGCGCTGCGTCGTCCGGTCCGCGGTCGCCAGGTCAGAACTTTTTCGCCCCAACGGCCATCAGTTCCTCGAGGTATGTGCCCCGCCTACCTTTTACATGCGTGTACTCCACTCAGTTATGTATATTTGACTGGCTCGTAGCACTATCACGTCTGATTACAATGCCGGAGGACGTGGGTTCGATTCCCACTGGGGGCCACCGTACATTTGTGCTGTGCCACGGCCATTTGTATTTAGTACAGCGCGCGTGTGTGCACTTTAGCATTAAATTGGGTTCAATCTTAGCGCTCAGTCGACAACATATAAACTTTTACACACGTTGTAGAATTGAAAATTAGAAACAGAGAGATAGCACAGAAAAAGATAAGAGCTTTTGGTTGAGGACGCTATGATTTACTTCAGGTCCAATAGATGGCCTGGGGCCTGTTTAGAGCTAGGATAGGTCCCAGGCTAATTAATATGGCAAAACAACGTTTGCTGGGTCAGCTAGTATAGTAATAATAAATAAACTCCACACAATAAAATCACTTGTCCTGGCCCGAAAATAAGATACTCTGTGCTCTAGTGACAACACAAACACGAAATACACCCAGACTGAGGTAATTTGTGCAGATCTAGTATGGCGACACCCGTTGGATTCGAACTCACGATCTATCTTTTTAAGCGCAAGACTAGCGAGGCAGCCGCTTAAATGCTATGCCTAGCTCAGAGGATGTAATTAGTACTATAAACGGAGCCCGAAAAAATCTCAGATTACCTAAACCTGTTGGATACTTCTTTTTACTAAGGCGGCTTCTCATAAGGGCCTGTTTCAATACGATCCCTCGTTCAATAACGCTCTTTTTGTCGAGTGTTTTTATTCCGCCCGAGGAGAGCCTTATATCACTTTCCTTTTCGGGGTACCGTTCGTCCGACTGTCTTGAACCTATTGGAGGACTGTCGGAAAAATTACGGGGCCCGTTTAAGTTTAGCTAAAAAAATATCAGTGTTATTTATAAAACCAGCCAAGTGATTATCAGACGAACGGTTCCGTAGAAAGCGGGGTTTTTATCTGCTGTACAGAACTAACTACATCATCAACGTAAGTTTCCGTGGATTCTGTACGAAGTATTCCTTTTATAAGTTGGTCGCCTATTACTCCTTAACTTGTAAAGCCTACTTAGCCGTGATAGTTTTCCTTTCAAGTTTATTACATGTGCTACTGTTTTTTCACGTTTCTACAATCAACCGTTTAGGCAGCAAACGCGGGGACGCCCTACTGGGACAAAAATTAGTTTAAAGCTTAATATTCCGCAAATGGAACCCCAAATAAAGAAAATGTGCTCCCTATACCCACAATATTTCTATACACTATGGTGTAACCGAAAAAAAAATGCATGCCTAATATAGGTGTAGTGACCTACTATAAAAACATTAAGATTTTATTCTATCGTTTTCTCGGCGTGGTTAATTGTGCTTGTCTATGACAAATTCCAGCTTTCTCGCACTAATCGTCTCTGAGCTAGGCAGCCGACAGACAGACGGACAGATGGACAGACGGACAGATGGAGAGACGGACAGATGGACAGACGGACAAATGGACAGACGGACAGACGGCACAAAATAACGTCGATTACTAATTCAATGAGCGAAGAGATTATTAACCTGCCTGTACCCTTTTTTGCAAAAAAACTGAATGTGTGCAGATGGCGAAAATATAAAAATTGTTTAATTTAATTATTTTACTTAATTTTCACTGTGTGGATACGCCTAAAAATGTTGGCGTGTCCAGATGACGAAATAATAAGTGATACTAATTTTGAGTCTCACCAAGTGGACACACTTGTGTCCAATCTCTTGTATCGAGTTAATAAAACGTATTTATTGATTGCGTTAATATTTTTAAAATTAAAGTCACGCCTATATCCCGGAGGGGTAGACAGAGACCAGGGTCTGACACTTGCCACGATCCAAAAAGATCTCTTTCTCCTCACCAACATTCATTAGTCGTGCATGCACGATTTTGTCTTGCCCTTTGCTAATACATTCCCTATTTAGTCGAAATATCTCCGCCTGACACGTTCCTTAAAGGCCCTTCCACCCACATTCACTCGATATATTTGTTTCTTCAATCTTTCTTCATTAAACCTCTCCATGTCCAAACCAACGTAACATTCCTTTCTCAATTGTAGTCACTACATCCTTTAACCTAAAAATAAAATAAATAAATAAAGAGGTTGCATACTTTTTGGCAATGATAAAAATACATCTGATTACGAAATATTTTCTCTCGCTATAAATTAATAAGCCGCTCTAAGATACACGGGTCTACTTTAAAATAAAGTTCCAATATACTTTATACTTTATTGCACACATAAAATTACATGAATAAAATAAAACATTTACAAAATATGCAGGGTGTCCCAGAAGTCACATGTCACAGTGACACTGGAGGTAGGCCAGCTCATGAGGCAGCTAACCAAGCTAACACGACCCCAGTAAAAGTTGCACGGTTCTCGAGTTATTGCCAAATTAAAGTTTTTTTGTCATTTTTCACTTTTTTGACATTGTTAGTGCCAGCATTCACTCGGAAAATTCTCAAAGTTAGTTCTTTTATGTGTGTAGAGTCGTGAATAGGCAACTAAGATGTCAGAAGTGTTATTTTGTCCATAACAAAATAGTAGAATATGAAAAAAGTTTATTTACAGATTTGCAAAATATTCTCCTCCAACCCCTACGCACTTTCGGGTGAACCAGTTTTCAAAACATTTAAAAAACGTATCTTGCCGTAACGTATCAGGTCGAAAAATAACCGCCGTCTGCAGTGTTGAATTTTTGCCCACGTAGCATTGTTTTTACCGTTGGAAAAAAAAATCGCATGGAGCTAAATCTGGGCTATTTGGAGGACCGTACATTTATACCCCCGAAGGTGTCAAATAGCCCATGGTTGTGGTTCTAACAGTTGTGTGAGCGGGCGCGTTATCTTGGTGATAAAGAATGCCACGAACGCCGCTCTCTGGGCGCTCGCTATTCAACTTCTCAAGCTTCCTAACTTTAAGGTGTTCAATTGTTCATGCAGGATGGCGGAAACTATCTGTGATTCAATCTTCAGTGCAGCCTCAATCTCCTGATATATCATGCGTCTATTTTCCTGCAATAGCCACTCTACCCTGATGACATATTTATGAGTTACTGCATTTGGTGGGCGACCGGGTCTGGGGTCATCATTTAGGTTCTCTACCACGTTTAAATTCACGAAACCAATAAGTAACTATTACTAACGCAGGAGCAGACTCCCCAAAAGCACCTTGTAAATTTTCGTGAGATTCCTTGCAAGTTAACCCTCGTTTATAATCATAGAAAAACGTAACGAAAAGCTTCCCGCGAGACGTCCATTATTGCAATTAAAAGAAGAACGACAGATAATCTTCAAAAATATTTAATTTTAAATGAACTACACATAGGTGGCCAATGATTGTCACCAAGGAGATTTGTATTGAAATTAGCCGTCAACTCAAAATAGTTTCAGGAAAAAAGAGATTGTATTTATTCTGCGGCTAACGGTAAAATGTTGAAAAATATTAGATTAATCTTGATGATAATTTATATCAGCAATTACCTACTGTTTTGCGTCTTTGTGTCGACTTTGACCACCTGCCGTTATATTTTTTTCCTATAAACGACAAGATCGTATAACGTTACAAATTCAGAAATGGTCATCAAGTATCAACAAGTATCTTATTGCGATTAGAAAGGAATTCTTAACATCTTGAAGGATGCCGGACTGTAGGACCATGTTGCTCTGGCGTAAAAGAGCCTTAAAATAGGCTGCCGCATGCTACGTTGTTGACGTTGATGTTGGCGATTGTAGCATGCAATAAGGGGCCGGATGCCACAATTTGTAGTATGCCGAACTGTAGCACGATGTTGCTCTGGTGTAAAAGAGCCTTTAGGATGAAACACCAACGCGGAGGCGGTGGGGGTCTATACATTCGTCATTTACTGCAGCAGTATTTGTATGGACGTTTGCATGGATGCCACCGCCATCCCTACCGCGTTGGTGTTTTTTATGAATACTTCATATTGCCTTTGTACAATATTGTTTTATGGAGTACTGAAGTTTTAATTTTATTTTTTTTATTTTATTTAGGACACAAACGGTCATACAGAAAAAAATGTGTACACGAAAATAAACCTGGAGGTCCCTTAAGTAAACGAAATTATAATAATAAAAGCATGCAATCTTAACCAGTTAAAAACAATTGATTCTTAGTATTTGTACATACCTAAGATAGGACATACTTAGCTTAGATTTGACCCATTTTAACTTTTGTATTTGAGCAATTTTTAGGGCTCCATATCCAAAGGGTAAGGGACCCTATTACTAAGACTCCACTCTCCGTCTGTCTGTCTGTCACCAGGCTGTATCTCATGAACCGTGATAGCTAGACAGCTGAAATTTTCACACATGATGTACTTCTGTGCCGCTATGACAAAGAAAATATTTAAGTGAGGCTCCCATACAAAAAACGTGATTTTTTTGCCGTTTTTTGCTCTATATTAATAACGGTAGACGCTTAAAATATTCACAGAATTTTTAGTTGTGTATTCAATTAAAAAATAAATACTTAAATTTAAATAAAATTAATATTTAAGGGGGCTGGCATACAACAAACGTGACTTTTTACAACAAACGTGATTGCTCGATATCAATAAGGACAACAGGTAAACGCTTGAAATATTTAAATACTGTATAAATAATGGTACGGAAACCTTCGTGCGCCTGTCCGACTTGCACTTGGCCTTTTTTTAATAAATAATAAATTATTATTATAAATAACATCCACACGATACATTCACTTGACTACAAATTCGTTTAATGTACATTACTGTAAATAATTATATCAATATCTTGCATAAAGTCATTAAAACATTAAGGGCTGTACCTGAAAAACTTATTATAAACGTATTGAGTGAAAACTAAGTATATGAGTATAAAATAATTGACCAGAACGTGACGAGATGCGAGGTACCTACTCTAAGTAATATTTTTTCTAAGAGCGAAGGGGAGTCAATCTTGTTACCCATTCAACAGTTTGAAGAGAAATGTGACATCAATGAGTTCACGTCGACTGCTAGGTAGGTAATGGCGCTCTCCACTCGTCGCATAATCATGAAAAGAGTTTCCAGTTCCAAATTCCAGTGCCCTGAGAAACTTTTGCTGTAACCTCTCAATACCTAATCAGTTCAATGTAATATACCTAATCAGATAGACATTACTTATAAAACACAATAACGCAAATCGAAACAATCGTCTCGAAGGTTAAGTACTCTAGGGGCCTCTGTCATCTTTTCTTTTGCCTTTACCAAACGCTTCTTATTACCTGCCGACATGTTTCGTTTAAGAGTTCCAGTACACTGCACCCGAACATAAAGAAGATAATAATTATGTTACGTATGTTAGCTGGCACTTCACCTCAATGGTATAAAACACTGACGTGATTACCGGGTTGGCAAAGAATCTCAGAAACGCCTTTAATCAGTAATGCTCTGCATTGATTTGATAAATTGCTTCAGCCTGAGTTTTTTTTCCATAGTTATGTTACCGCGGCGCAGACTGCTGGTTTCTGTTTAATGAAATAATCTGAATAGACGGAAAGAATAAGTAATGATTTGTTGAAATTTTCAATGAAACAGAAATCAGTTAGAGAGTGTATAAGTTTCTTAACTGAATGAATGGTAGATAATTTCAATTGACAATTTATTTCACAAAACATGACCTGACATGATGAGGATAATAGGGTCCCTGCTACCTTAAAAGGTAATAAGGTAAGGTAACCTGTGATATAGGATAAGCAATGCCCTCCTAAATAATGTGCATTTTGCCATTTTTTTTAACATGGACCGACGATTTATGGCAGATTACCAGTAGCAGCTGGATGAATGCTTTTCTGTCAGTGCTTTATAGTACAATCACAAATACTGCTAGACTTTAAGCGACAGTTAAATAAAGTCGACATAATATACTACAGTTAACAATCCAGGCACTGGCCTGTGACAAGGGCACATTGAACTTGTTGCACCGACAAAAGTCTAAATCTTAAATATTATGATGATTGTAAAACACAATGCCATTAAAAACCAAATATACACAAAAAAAAATCGGTGAAGAAGTTTCTGACGAGTTCGATAACAAACACTGTGACACGAGATTTTATATTAAAAATTATATATAGAGGAAGAGTTTGCAAGTTTATATAAGAGGGTAATATCCGAAAGTATTTACCCGATTTCAAAAACTATGTCGCTAGTATTTAGAATGGACCTTCAGGATGGACATAGGCTATAGATTAATCCGTTAACCACGCTGACGTAACCGAGGGAACTGCTAGTTACTATTATAAAACGACGGTACCAGCGCATACCGACTGCGAGGGTCAACAGATCGGAATTTGCCAATTTGGCCTTGTCTGCTAGTCCGAGAAAATCCTGGCACTTTTGTAAACTTAGACATCCCTGCTTGGCGTAGGTTACAATACCAATTTAATGATGTGTAAGAAACTAGAACTCGCACTTGGCCGGTTTTGTTGTATGGGAGCCCCCTTTAAATACTTATTTTATTCTGTTTTTACTATACCAGGCTGTTATCTTTTCGACGGTAATTTGCATTTTCCCGTGTTTTCCGTCAGACGCTTTTTCAGCTGCACTTTGAGCTTTTTGCATTAAAATTTAGCGCAATTGCGCTCCATGTTTTTAATGTTTCACTCTCAAAGGGCTGCGAAGTTAACAAAACGTGTCCGAAAAAAAGAAACTTATAAATTAAATCCATTTTTAACCGACTTAAATTGTTTGAAGTCATTACTCATTACCAAAACATGCGTCAGATTTAAGTAAGTACCGATACTTTTGGAAGGCTACTAAAAAGTAATCAGGATTCATGAGCAAGGTCGTCTAGATTTGATCATGTAATCACTAAAGAAGGCACCTACCTTGAGATTGACACAAGTACCTAATCTCAAAATCAATACCCCATCTAACTGTTCATTGAAAAATATACAACAAGTAAATCTGCCACTGAGCTGTAAATACCAGTTCAATCAAGTTGAAACCGCCTCTAACCGCCTTCAACTGACAAATGACGCAGAGTATTTGTTGAGTACTAAGCCAGCTTAACTTTAATTGGTCTATCGAAGTAGTTGGTGCCACTAAATAACTGAAACAGAAGTCTGGAGCTGGATTTTAAACAGCCTATACACGTCCCTTTATACGTCTATACACGCTGAAATCTGGATGGTTTCAGAGCTGCGGTTATGTAATTACTAATTACATTAGTAATTGAAAATGCCATCTATAAACCATTACTTTTAAGTACAGACGTAAAATAATAAAAAAAATAGTTGAGAATAATCGTGGACCCGCAACTGATGCATATTGCTCAGGCTGGCTACTAATGGCTCTCACAGATGTGAATTATCGTTGAGATATATTTGGAAAGTGCCGATTTATAGTGCGTAGGTATTCGATGTGTAAAGTCCGTATTTTTACTCGATGCGAAAAAAAATGAAGCAGTGTTACCGCCATAAAATATATATAATACACTAGGTAGATTTTTTTTACCGTAAAAAACTAGTCTTCTGTGACCAAAAACCTTATTGCATCAAAGAAATTAATTAAAACTATTTAAAAAAACACCAACGTAGTACAGTCAATTTTTACTTGGAAGTAAAATGGGATTATTAGTTTTTTTACGTATTGGCTACACTTGGGTGTTGACAACCTTGGGTTCGAGGTTTGATACATTCTTCAAGACCTCATTTATTTTCAAACATTCCGTTTCTTTCTTGGTCACAACGTTTTATAATTTATGACCAAGGTGAAAGTGACGACGACGATATACGAAACGAGTCCATATGAGTAGATGCAACACAGGAAAGAGATATTGTAAAAGTAAAAGATCTTTATACATTTGTTTTGAGTTTTTTTACTGGCATAGTTTTCATTGGAACCTTAGATTTGTGGCCGGCGCAGGTGATTGCGTTAATATATGCGATATGTTTTTCCATACAATATCCAACATGCAACCTGCTTCCACACACGACAGTGGTTGGATTTAGTATGGAGCAAGACATCGCGCGACATATTTATAGCCGTCGTGTGTTGTCAATATAAGTTAATTTGAAAAATAGACTTATATTGATGTCCACATAGAGTACGTCAACAAATGTGATGGAGTGTGATGGTTTACGATCCCGGCACATGTCAGTGACAGTATTTTTTGCATCGAATTAAATAACAGACTTTATATTGGCACGTTCACTATGCTAGGGCTTGAGAGCCTACTAAAAATTCATGGTGTGAACTGCTGGGCACAGCTTTACTCTGTGGTCTGAGCTCCGAAGAAATGGGAACCTTTTATACTTTTTATATCGTGTTTCAAGACGGTAATTATAGCACGGGTCGAGTTTATAGGTCAAGCCTCTACTCGTTGAGGCTTAATTCTTTTATTGGGCTTAGGAAAAAAAACTGTTAAATTCGATTCAGTATCGTAACCTAGTTTGCGATCTTCTACATTTTAATGCGCTACGTGGCGCAGTCCATAGAAGGTATTAGGAAAATAAAACAATATTCTTACAAAGACACTCCTCCTACTTATAACGTTTTTTTTGTAAAATAAAAGATTTTTTTATATTTATTTGTATTGAGTTTTAATTAATTTAACCTAACCGTTGCCCGCGACTTTGTTCGCGTGGAAACTTTGATGAGTAGTTTTCCGGGATAAAAAGTAATCTGTGTGCTATTCCAGACCTATAATCTATCTATATCTGTACCGAATTTCTTCCGCACCCGTTCAATAGTAAACTTTCGTATTTATAGCTGTTGTGAGATTTTACGGGCTCAAAATAGCATTGTAATCACTTCAAAGACTATACAAGTGGTTAGATAATAAAGGATTTTAAAATAATTAATAAAAAACTGGACAAGTGCTTATCGGACTCACCCATCGAAGGTTCCTTACAAATTTGTAGGTACTTAGAAATTTGCAGGTATTTAGGGCCTTCTGCCAGTCATTTAACACGTGCCGCCTATCGGTGAGTTATGCAAAGAAGTAGTTCAATGACCTGCGAATCCAGTACAATAATGCTTTCAGGATACCGATGACGCTGCCGCGATACTGCAGCGCATCAGCAATGTTTGCCGAGGCGCATACTCAAGATTTTTAAGCCTATCATGGAAAGTTGCTGAAGGAAAAGTTAGACGGGTAATCGGTGCAAAAATAAATATTAATATACATACTTACAGAGCGGTGGTAGCCTAGTGGGTAGAGAATTGGACTCGGAAGCGAGAGACCCAGGTTCGATTCCCAGTGCGGGCATTTTGCTTTCTAAGTTATGTACATTTGTGAAGTTACAGTAGCAATACCACTCGCTAACTGTGAAGGAAAACATCGTAAGGAAACCTGAGTGTCTGAGCTATTCACATAACTCAGCGCTTGAAATCGCTAATCCGCGGGAGGCACGCGTGTTGATTAAGCCCATACTCTCTCTTTGAGAAAAGGCCTGTGGCCTACAGTGGGACGAAATAGGCTGCTTCTGTTACAATGTACATTGTAATCTGCTGCCTTCGGGTCAAGTTTGTTCAAGTTATCTTTCGGGCACTATGCACACTACGAAAACGGAAGCAAAGAGAGTCACAGACAGTGCATATATTTGTCCAAAGGTCAGCTAGTAACGAGCACTGACAATTCGTAAATCAAGTGTTCAATAAACCCTGGTCCCGAGCTATAAATCCGACAGACGTTAACTCAGTTTTAGATCGTTTCCGAGTCCCCCTAGGGTGTAGTTGATATTATTGCTGTACCGTAACCGGGAACACTGCTGAAGGTTAGAACTAGAATGCCTTGCCGCTAATGTTCCCAAAGAAGTGTTTAGTGGGCATTTTGATCCGTTCTTTTGATAGAATTATCTTAATTGAATTTGACTAAGTTTATGATTGCCTTTCATCTGAAATAAAGACTGACAATAAAATTATCATAACAATGAAAGCTTCAACTTCATTGGCCATACGTTTTTAGTTTGTGTTACCTGGAAATATTCCCAAGCAAACTTACTTTTGTTTTTCAATCGCTCGTCCACTGCTGGACGTAGGCATGCCACTTCTTTCCTAAACTGGAATTATTTAGATTATCGCAGGATTTTACATTAAATTACATTTAACATAATTGGCCATGCTACTTATTTTTCATATACGTTTTTTATAATTTATTTAGAAAATCTGGACCATTTTAAGAAACTGATTTCGTTATTTTTGAATTCTATTCATTATTTCTGTTTTAAATATTTTTCTAAAATTGAGTATTTGACAAAATATCAAATGAGTTACTTTTAAAACGGAATTTTGTATGAAAATACTGGCTTATGACGTCACATTTAAGAGCACTCTTTTTATGTTTAATCTATTTCAGAATTGTAATAACTAGTAATTGACTAAAAGCGATACATTTTCCGAGATATTTTGTAATTTTTGTTTTAATCGAGCATATGAAATAATTTATTGTTGATCGTGTCAAATACTGAATTTTGTGGTGTGTGACGTCATCAGAGCATGATTAAAGAGATAGTCTTTGCCTACATAAAAAAAATGTCATTAACGTCAATTGATTTGGTCGGCTAACCATCAAGGATACTCTTCCTTGCTAACCATGTATTCTGTGGGCTAACCTCAAAATAAAACCGAAAAACGACACTCTATGAAACCGACACTTCAACACGTTGACATTTCGTTTTTCTTTTTTGTAAGGCAAAGGATTAATACTCAAACTGCCTTTGCTGACGTCAAACAAAACTCATTTAAGGTCAAAGCTTTTTATTGAATATCTTAAAAAATAAACGTATTTACAAATCTGATAAATAGAAATTGTACGAAAAGCAAAATTCTCGAAATGGTTTTGAGATTTCGGTTCATATAAAAAAATGAAGCATGGCCAATTGATTGTGAGTGTAGTACATGTCTGTAAACGTTTATACGCCTACGTTTATATTTGATCAGTTTTTGCTGCAGCAAGTTGTCTTAGGCAATAAACTAACATCACCTAAGAATTCACTTCAAAAGTCACCCGGGAATTATTATTATGGGCAATATTGCCATTGTGCTCATAAAAGTTCCGGGTATATTCGGATTGGAAACCGGCAGTGGTAGTATATCCAGATGTACATCACTATAGTAATCTTATACTCGCTAACCGCGAAGCAAAAGTAGAAATTGTTTTACCCAACTGTTGAGTTGGGTTTTACCCGATGTTGAAGGCACCTAAGTAGGATTATTTAGTTAGTGCGTATGTACGAGAATTTCCACCGGGAGTAAGATGACAAGTCCGTGCTGAGGTCGAAAATTTAATTTGTTTGGAGAAAATGCAGGCAAAGATAATAAAGATAAAGATAAAGATTATTTATTTGTCAAACATGAGTTAAAAAGGTTGTTTCATTATAATAAATATGTCCTGTGCATGTTTTGTCCTTCGGGACTTACAAAATTCTTGAGAGAGCACCTTCCATTAAATTTATGTAAAAAATTAGATTATAATCATAATAATATTAATTCATTAGTAAATACAAAAATCAATAAAAAATAAAACAATTTTATAGTCAAGATGATTTAGTACACACAAGGTCAATCAAAAAAATAATAATAATAATGTCGGAGTTGTAGTGAATAATTAAATTAATTCTATATATTCATTCAGTCAGGAATTCCATTAAATTATAATAACATTTTTCCAACAACATTTTTTTCAATTTAAATTTGAATTGGTCTATGTTTAATTCTCGTAATGATCTTGGTATTTTATTGTAGATTGTAGGCCCCATACAAAACACACTCTTTTGCATAAGTGCAGTGTTGGCTCTACGAATATAAACTCTACTTTCGTCCCGTTGTAAGCGAGTGCTGACGAGCGAAACTGGTTGGAAAATATCAGGATTGGATTTAACAAATAGTCCCACCTCTAGAATGTACATTGAGGGAAGTGTCAGAATATTGTTGTCTTTAAAATAGGATTTACAACTGTCAGTCTTTTTTAATCTAAACATTGCTCTTAGACACCTTTTTTTGCGCCTTAAACGCTATATCTCTATCAGTTGAGTTACCCCAGAATATTAGGCCATACCTCAGCACTGAAGCTACAATACCATGGTATGCAGTAATTAGAGCATCAGTATTAGTAACAGGAGCAAGTTTATAGAGGAGGTAGGCCGATGAGCTAACTTTTTTGCAGAGTCCCGCAATATGCGCTTTCCAATTTAGATTTTGATCCACCGTCAGTCCTAAAAATTTTGTAGTCACTACTTGTTCAATTTTGCTATCTTCATAATTTATGTCTAAATTTACTGTTGGTAGCCTTTGACTAAATTGCATTAAATTAGTTTTAGTTAAATTTACCTTTAAGTTATTATTATTTAACCAGTTTATGATAGATTGTAGAGTCTGGTTTATGTCATATTCGTAAGAAGTTTCTTGGTCACATTGGATTGTTACAGTGCTGTCATCCGCAAACAGAGTCATTGGGTGGGCTGTGGCTTTGGGAAGGTCATTAATGTAGAGTATGAAAAGTAACGGTCCCATTACGCTTCCTGAGGAACGCCGTGGCAGACTTCACGTTTACGTGACATGAAAGTATTTTCACGCTTAGTTTTAGAATTTATTGTTGAAATTTCTGTGTACTGTGTCCGATTTTTAAGATACGACTCTATTAGTTTCCATACATTTCCCCGTATGCCATATGCTTCAAGCTTTCGCAGTAAGATAGAATAATAAGTATAATAATTTTTATGTCATGTACCCACTTATCATGCTTTAGAGCCTAGGATAATCCCGGGCAGCCACTGGGTGAACTCTTGTAATAAATTACGCACAATTGATGCTAAATTCTGCCAAAAAGTTTAGTATAAACAACTTTGCTGTTGTTAGATGCGATAATTCATCGTGTTCCGCTTTTGTGTAAAGAATGGATTTACATTATTATTGCTTACTTAGTTAGATCTGTACACCATGAATTTTGGGTGGTTTGAGAGCCATAGCAAAATAAACGTACCTTAACATAGCTAAGGTTTGTTTTTTAAAAAAGGTACTTTATTAGCATTTTCAAAAAATATCTCGACGGAAACTCGAATCTGTGAGAACGATTAGTAGCCGGCCAGAGCAGTACACTCATATATTACACTCACACTATGTACACTAAGAAACCACTTAAAATAGATAAGAAATATCGTAGCTTGAAATACTTATTGGAACATTTAAAAAAATACTGTTCTGAGTAATTGACGTTTAAAAATCTGTAAAAATGTTCAAATGTGCAGTAAAATAATTGTTTCTACTGTTACAATTAACGTTTGACTCGTACCATTAGCTTTAGCATTAGTGATAAGGAAAATTTCTTAAATTCTTCATAATTTTGCATACTTAACTCAAAACACGTGATTTTGAAGATGTTCCGGTAATGATTCCGACCGACGATATATCTTGATATATATGACGATATAATATATGATGATATAATATATGATCCTGGTATTTTTTTTTAACTTACTTATAAAGGTAAGTTGCTTATAAAGTTCCTTATTTCTTTATGTTCCTTGAAAAGTTAATTTATTGATGTCTTCAATAAATAATTTAACACATAATCAATATCTAAGTATACGTATGTCATGTTCAAAATGGTATACTTAGTTATAGATGCTGAAAAAAAAAAATCAGTTTTCAGACTTTGTGTTATTAGGTTTTTACTTTGAATATCACGTACCAATGCACGGCTGGGCTTCTCTCGAGGAGGGCTGGGTTCGACATTACACATAAATCAGAATACATTTCTATACATTTTAATGTGAAAAAATATATTCTCCAATGTCCTGCCTAGGGTCGTCGCTCATTTTTATGATCTTTTTAAACGTTGTAGCATAAAAAGAAATCGCGAAATCTAGTCTAAAATATCACTAGATATGGTTTTATCTGAGCTATACTGAGTTTTGGATAATAATATAACAAAATTACTATCACTGAATGACGTTGGTCGTCGAAATTCTATTAATAGGATTTGTATTTCTGTAATTTCAAACATGCCTACTTTTCCCCAAATTTTTTGCTCGCGCAGCCCATAAAAAATCCGTGCGCTTGGACAACCCGGCCTCAATCAGCTCATACTGGGTTGCCTTGTGTTACGGAATGTTTTTATGTCAAGTTAGATGCGCTGCCGACTGCACATCATTGCTTACTAACTTACTTACTAAATTTACACCACATCGCTCAAGTGGAATCTGATTTAGTTCTACACTGCGTCTACCGTTTTCTAATCGATACAAACACTGTCCTGTCCACTGTTCATTTAGGAATTAGTTTACAAGGAGTATCCCCATTACAACCCGGTACAAGCCGACCATGTTACAACGATTGCACTTGAAAATTGTAGAACGGTTAATGCAGAGTGGCATACTACAGTTTGTTTACCACAAGATTTCACATCTTCGGAAATCTAACCGTAAGTGACGCACCGCCCTACAGCACGACCACGGGAACTCACGCAGCGCTCGTCAAAGTACCTATCATCATAAGTATTTGAAGCAAGAAGACGTAGAAATTCTTGAACGTCCCCCATAGAGTTCCGACCTAAGCTATAATCTAAACTATGTTTAGAAATGTTTCTTTACATTTTCTAAAATTAGGAAAAAAAATCATGGTCAAAGGTTCCAATCCAATGAAGAAACAGTCAACGCTTTCCAGTCAGCCATATAGAATAACCACACTTTGGAATGAAATAAACTGGTTTGAATGAATAAAAAGTGTACGTATTAATCTACTTTGTGAATGCTTCGAAAATCGATAATTATGGTTCAAGTTGTGTTTCTTTCTTCCAGTGACAAAACTTAAAAGGTATGCCTTGTATTTCATCTCCGTGTGGAAAAATCTGTGTTAACCTTCTGCGCCATGTTCGATGCTTAGACAGTAATAAACACTCAATCATTCTGCGGTACAAAGGGTTGCGTTCGATGAATATTCATGAATCCGATGGTAGTTTTGAATACGTTAAATAATGTTCAAGTAACCAAAATGTCGCGTTCACTTTGTGGCGAAATTTCATTGGAAGTTGTTTCACTGATAAGTCAATTCTACTTGAAAATACGCGGTGATTTTGCGCACACTCTCTCACTCTGAGAGAAAGTCTGTGGTGTCCTGCAGTGGAACGTATACAAGCTGCATTATAATACATACAACAAATTAATTGGACGAATTGAAAACCTTACCACGATCCCTAGAGGCCACATTGATAAGACGTATTCTAACTAGCAAGCTACTATTGAGTTCCGAACCTTTTTATTGTTTTTGAAAATTCAAGCAAATCAAGGGACTGAAGAAACTTGCCCTCACCCGCCCACAGTAGGGCAAAGGCCTTTTTCGTGAATTCTCAGAAAATAACTAACAGCCCGACTGATGAGCGTTAACTTCTAAGCAGGTGGGATCCAATCGGGTAAATACTTTACCATGGACTATTTAAACTACATTTGAGGAGTGTTTTAGAGGAATCGTGTTTGTAAACAACATCGTAAGGTCTCAAAGGTAACATAGAGCTAGTTTTATTAAAAGTCGCTCCAGTAGGTTTGTGTGTTAAGTCAGAAATGATCCCGAACTGGTCTACATGAATGTGTTGTTGCCCAAAAGTTATCACAAAACTAAGACAAAGCAAGAAAAGTCCCCCAACATAATACACCGGGACGGTCACGGTCCCACCAGTCCATATTATTTCAACTGAATTCTAATCTTGTTTATTAATAAGGATATTTATTAATAAACAAGATTAGAATTCACCGGAATTCATGCGCCGTGTGGCGCCGGATTAAGAATAACGTCACTCCATTTCTTCCCGTGGATCTCGTAGAAGGCGACTAAGGAAATAAATTACCAGGAGACGGGCAGCAGCGTCTACCTGACATTCCAACCGCATACTGCGATCGCCAACCCGCCTGCCAAGCGTGGCGATTATGGCAAAAACCCTCATGGTTATGAAAACCACGAAGGAGGCCTATGTCCTGCAGTGGGCGTCAAGGGGCTGATGATGAATAAGGATACTTTGTAGCACTTTCGGTCTGATCATGCCCGAAGATGCAGATATTTCGTGCCGATGAGGAGCTGCACTATTGTGGGGAAACCCGCGGTAAAGTTGGCTCCGACAATTCACATTGTATTTCCTGTTGATTAAGCTCACTAAGGTGAGATGATGATAAAGGTGCTGGGTAAGCCACGCCATCTTAAAATATCTCCAAGGTACTACGGCTTCTGAATGGTCATTAAACCTATCTGGTATAAATAGAAGGTGCCCTATCTGCTGTAGATATAAGATAACCGGTGTTCACTTAACTCAGCGCTTAAAATTGCCAATTCGCAGTAGGCACACGTGGTAATTAAGCCCATATTCTCTCTGTGAGAGAAGGCCTGTGCGTTGCAGTGGGACGTATATAGACTACATAAAAAATACTTTAGGGGTTATGGGAGACCACAGATATCATGGTTTGAACAGATCACCAGTTCCTTGTTTGAATTGGTAGCTTCGAAAAGCAAGAAAGCTAGATTGGTTGCCAACTTCCGAGACGGCACATAAATCAAAGAATGATACCTAATAAGTGAAAATATTGTGATAATTACTACTTAAACAAGATAAGGAAATCACAAGTAATTACTTGCAGTGGGACGTATATAGACTACATAAAAAATACTTTAGGGGTTATGGGAGACCACAGATATCATGGTTTGAACAGATCACCAGTTCCTTGTTTGAATTGGTAGCTTCGAAAAGCAAGAAAGCTAAATTGGTTGCCAACTCAAGATAAGGAAATCACAAGTAATTACTTGTTCTGAAACAAACACGTGCACTAATATAAAGTCGATTCCTTAAAACATTTAAAAAATCCGATTAAAATAGTCTGTGGTGGAGATTTTACAAGGAAAAGATGTAGCCACGAATTTAAGGAACGGAGTTTTAGATTGGTTTTGGAGGAATCTTGTTTTTATAAAATAAGGCCGATAAAGTACTGTGTATAAGGGAGCATCGGTTCGATCAATTTAATTTCAGTACCAGCTTCGCACGGGTGCCATTTACTCGATACACGCCATATATATGAGAGCCATGTATGCCGTAGACAAGACAAAAGATGGGGCGTAAACACAGAGGCGTAAAAGTGCTAGTCTGAGGACTTAGAGATGGGCGCAGAAGTGTGGGCAGGCAACCAACGAGATGGACTGACGACCTGGTCAAAGTTGCAGGAAAAGACTGGATGCGAAAAGAGAAAGACCGAAGTAAATGGCGTGCAGGGAGACCTATACTCAGCGTTGGGTTGCTTTAGGTTGAAGAAGAAGAAGGGTATTTATATTTTACCCGTTAAATAAGTCTCATACCTCTCTAGCGCGGATCCACCGTTGTGGGCATGATGGACATGCCCACAACCTTAATTACTAAAAGACTACCAAACCGAATAAGATTTGAAGTTCAAAAACGTCATCAAAATCGGTTCTGCAGTTACGAGTCTAAAAGTGACATTGCGATGTGCAAACACACATTTACTTTTGTAATTTTCGCGAGCGACCTAACATTTTACAAGTGTTATTAGTTTGTTACGAACTTACTAGTGTTTGGCCCACGGCTTTTCCCATGTGAAACTATACACTGTAGAAAATCTTGGACACGTTGTCATATATCTTGTAAGCATGCCCTTTGTATGAATGCTCTATATCGATCATGAGCGAGTTCATACTCCGACTCGCACTTGGACGATTTTTGGGTGGTTGTGACTTGAGTGGGATCCGCGTTTGATACTTCTAATAATAATAATAATAGAGTCTAATACACCCACAGTTTTTAAAGTTTTGTACCGAAAGGTTAAGAGACCTACTAAGACTCCGCTCTCCGTTCGTCCGTCTGTCACCAGGCTGTATCTCGTGAACCGTGATAGTTAGACAGGTGACATTTTCACAGATGATGTATTTCTATTGCCGCTATAACAAAAAATACTAAAAACAGAATAAAATAAATATTTAAGGGGGGCTTCCACACAACAAACGTGATTTTTTTGCCATTTTTTGCTCGATATTAATAACGGCAACAGGTAGAAGCTTAAAATATTCAAATGTTGTATAATGGTACGGAACCCTTCGTGCGCGAGTCCGACTCGCACTTGACCTATTTTTTCAACAGAATGGTATAAGCAAGACAATAGTTGTTATTTGCCTCTATTTGGTAGTCTACAAAGCAAGAGCAGTACAATATCATTCTAATGGTATAACCAGCGCAAATTTAATACGCGAATGAGCTGCACGGATTACACCATTGGAATGCGATTGGTTACTAGACCACCAATTGTGTCAAAGAAACAAGTATTACCGTACTAATATATATCTACCTATTAAACGACTATTCATTTAAGAGATTCGTCCCCCCGATGGGTTGGCGTGAAAAAGAAAAGGCCTATGCTAAACAGTGGGCTCTGTTTATGGGTCGGGTAGATGTCTGCATTGACCTCCAGAGTAGGGAAGGGTGAGAGAAAACTTAACTATGCTACCCGCGACATTTTGCCGACGACAGATGACAAAAAGGTCGGCGATTTAACGAGAGATCCCGACAAAAACTAGGTTCAATCGAGGGAATCGGGATATATTACTTCTGCACCCCGATTTCGGACGAATCGACAGGCTTATTGAATGGGATTTCGCGGATCACTGCAGTAGTGTTTCAGTGAGTTAAATCTACTTTCTGTGTAAGGATTTTTATATTAGAAATTCTAAAAGAATTGGTTGATTGTTCATTAAGATATTATACCAAAAATTCCTACAGGTCATTGTTTTAGTACAGTCGACAGCAGCTGAACATTTTTGTCACTCTTAACGCAACTGATTAGAGTGCACGTATGTAAAGGGCGATGTGCTATTGACTGTACTTTGTTACTCTATTTATATTTTTAAGAAATTCTCAGTTATTTCTTAACGAGTCCTTTTGAAACTTACGACGTAGATAAAAATCTGTCTTTTTCGCTATAACATACATACATACATAGTACACGATCCAAGTTATTCATAATTATATAACATATAATTATGATTCAATAATTTGCACGCAGAAGTGATGGCCGATGGGGCCGAAAAGTTCTCGAATGGAGACCACACATCGGCAAGCGCATCGTAGGACGACCAGCCACAAGATGGAGAGATGACCTCATCCAAGTGGCAGGAAGACGCTGGATGCAAGCCGCTTCCAACCAGTCTTTTCGGAAATCCATAGAGGAGGCCTATGTCCAGCAGAGGACTTCTTGTGGCTAAATAATGATGATGAATTTGCAATTTCTCATATAATTCACTAGATGTGGTATCCAGAATGGAAGAAAAAAAATTGATTTACTAGTTCAGTTATCTAACATTGATCTATTGAATATAATCTCTAGGCGATATAAGTCAAGTGAAAAACATTACCCAGCGGTAGTAGCGCAGCGGTAGAACTCCTGCCTTACATTCGAGAGGTCGTGACTTCGAGTCCCGGCATGTATCGATGATTTTGTTTCCAAGTTAAGTACATTCGTGAAGTAGTAGAAGCAATACCACTCGCCAATTTGAAGGAAAACATCGTGAGGAAACCCTAGTGTCTAAGGTATATTGTATATACCTTAGCGTTTGCTACGTACAATGGCCCAGCTATGAGGCTAAGTGCGAAAATGTCAGGTCTAACTAGAACTAGACACTTACCGTACCAATCCATCCAGTGCTTCCAGAAGTTTCATTTCTAACGAAGAACATATACCTTCGGTTTTCTGTCGATAGGGGAAGAAAATCCTTCAAATCTATCGACAATCGAACACGTGATTGACAGTAATAAAATCGTTAACGGCCGTCCATCTTGCCGGGGTCAACAGCTGTGCCCGGATACTATTGGCGCAGCTTAAATAAGAATTGTGTTCATTATATTGTGCTGTTGGTTTTCATAAAATGTGATAATTTTGTCAATGAACACTCTGTGGCGACAGTTAAAGCTTATGCGCTAGTTTACTGGGGACTGTATTAGGGAAGGGCAAACTAACAATTACCCGAAAGCCGTGAGAAAGCATGCAGCGACAGCCCCAGTTCACTACTTACATCACAAGCAACATATTTCTTCTTCTTCTTATGGTGCCTCTCCGACTAGCAGAGGTTGACGGTCAGCTCCGCATATTTATCTCTGCTAAGCGGCTAGCGGAAGAGCTAGGCAGCACTTGCGATTTCAGTGCACTCCTATGGGTTTCTAAACCGGGATTTCTTACTCTGGCCTTCGCGTCTCTTGCCATTGACAACAACATGTTTACAAAGAGGAATTTGATTATGATAATGCCTGTTTACACACACAAAAGAACGGTACTTATGAACTCAGAGATTAGTTCCTTGATACCCTTGGATTACGCTGGCTCATCCAAATCATAAGCTCCTAGCTTTTCAAGTTACTATTTTTCGGAAAGCGATGTATATAACTTACTGATTGCAAGCTTTTTACTATCTGTTAGAATAAATTTCCTTGTGATGCCTATGCCTGAATAACATCACCCCATGTAAGCTGCATGTAACCTGTCAGTGTAAAGAAAGAAAGAAACGTATTTCGGTAAAAAAGGCAATTAAAAAAGGTACCTCTTTTATATATACACTTTGATTACTCAGTAATTAATTCACGCCCGCATTGTTCAGCCAGATGGACTGAACAAACAAGGCCAGTGTTGGGGGAGACTTGTGTTCCAGTGGCTTTTGCGGATTTTTAGCTGATGATGATAATGCATGCATACAGTAATCACGGCTTCATCCACATGAGCGTTGGGCAAAAGTAGGCTATGTTTTCTATTTAGTGCCGGCGCTTCACTTAGCTGTTAGTATTCGCGTATTTGCCGACGATACATTGCAGGTGTTACAAAGTCAATACTAACGAGTCGTCAAAAAACCTGGCAATGGTTAGTTAATACCTACAAGCTTAAGACATGGTCGATCTGTGTGCCAATACCAAACATCCAAATCTTTTCTGCCGTTTATGCGTGATTGTGTAAGTAAGTATGTACGTTTAAAAGCTTACATCTGTTTAAAAAAAACACACCAATATGGTCCAAGTCAGTTGCTTAACAGAGGATGAGGATGAGATGATTGTTTGGTTACTTTTTCGGTGTATGTATATTGCGAATATGGGTCATAAATAAGAGAGGATAAAAAAATAATTTTATGTATTTTATTTTCATTGTGGCAACGAACAGCCACTAACAAAAAATAAAACAGCACATTACTATTGCTAAATGTAAGTGGTATGCAATCAAATAATAACAAACATGTGGAGCCCAGTTTTTATAGATAACAGTCTGGAACTGCAGAAAAAGCTTTTCATTTCTTTAAAAAGCACTCTCCCACACATGTTTCGCCAGCGCGTGTGCCTACACTTTGTGTAATGAATGCTAGAGCACGCAGGCTCGGTAAACAGTATTGTTCCTTTACACGGACGCGTTTACACCAAACGAGCGAGAACATGCTACGAAACCAAATTATAGGTGGATAGATAGATAGAACACTTTATTGAACATAAAAAAGGAAATTACACACTTATTTCTTGACCTAAAAGTACAGACGGTGGCTTTATCACTAAAAGTGATCTCTTCTAGACAACCTTTCGATGGGCTGGACTAATACATTGGAGAAGAAAGAAGATGTATTAACATAGAAAATAAGAATTTCAGAGGTCTTTGAATTATACAGATACATACGAATAATATACATACATAAAAAAAAATAATGAAAATACATGATATATATAAATACATAAATTTATAAACTAAACATAACACTATTACAAATTGTAGTAACAGCACTACAGTAGCCCAGTGAAATAGTGTCGTTTACCATGGCCTTAAAAATGGGCAGAAACTTAGCTTTACGCACCTCCACCGGATTATTCTGACGTGCTTGACTAAAATAGAGTGGCAAGAGCTTGAAGAGATAAAGCGCCTACCTGGCAGATAAAGGCATAGTTTATTTTGCCCTGGAGGCCGCGTACTTGATTAGTACAAATAACCTCAATCTGAGTGTGTTTCCTTGTCTGGTTACTAAAGCACAGTGACGACCTCGTGGCGCAGCGGTAGTGCATCTGCATACCATGAGAGAGGTCCTGGGTTCGGATCCCGGATGGGGACAAAAAAAAAACCCCAGGTCTTAGATGTTTACATGTTTGTGATGTCGTTGTTTCTGGTTCCCACAACAGAGGGTATCCTAGTATGGGGCCAGACGCAATGTATGTGCCTGTATGTAAATGTTTATGTTTATAGTTTGGGGCCAGGACAAATGATTGTACTATCTGAAAGTCGTTTAATAATTTTATTTCATGTTCAGCATGCCAATCGATATGAGGTCATGTAAAGCCTATCCATGAAAATAGAATACTTGATTTGAAGGCGCCATATTATGTCCTTTTTATTCGCCACCCCTTGATATAGTTATACCAATTTGAATTGGCCACTTTATATTTTATCAGGATTTTTATAAAAACATAGTGAGAACTTTTTCACAAACGTACCATGGTAGTAATAATAATATTTAAGTAAGAGAAATATAACCACAAAAGAAATTAGTTCGTGTGTTTTTTCGCAATATGGCGAGCTTTTCTATATTCATGGTTAGGGTTTAGGATGACAGATATATGGGTATTCAGAAACAGTTACATTGAAAGCCACATTTTAATTTTGTTGATTATAGTTGTATTTTTAAAGTAAAAAAAGGGTGCGCCACGAACTTGAAGGAAAAACCTTTGTAAAGTATGTTAATGTTATTAGGATGACTGTAGAACGTTCAATCAATCAATCTGTACTAGTTCACTGTAGGACATGGGCTGCAAAACTGAAATAATATTTTTTCTATTTTGCGACAATTTTTTGCTTGTTTGGTCTAATCGTAAGATTTAAATGAAGTTGTTTATAGGAAATGGGAAGTCACGAAATAATATTTATAATAATAATATATAATGTGCTGCCGACTGTACATGACAATGTTAAAAAAACCTCATACGTTCCTTAGCGTAAAAGTAAATAATCCTTTTTTAACTTACACATACATAATTAAGGACCAGTACATAACTAGGTTAGTATATAGTATAATAATGATTATTGTACACTTTCCCTCCCTTGTTCATAATGTTTGTTTCATCACATCAAGGTTTGCCTATAAGAGATTTCTGATGAAATAAGCTCACCATGTACACTTTTCTATTTTGCATATTCTGTGTTTTATGCATGCCTGTTATGTGTGCAATAAAGTAAAGCATAAGAATAGATTTTTTTATTCGTAAGTATTTCATTTATCTTTATCAAGGGCTTATTAATGACAAGGGGTATATCTGATACGGAGAGTGTGTAATTAAACAATATTAAATACTTAAATTTAGAGCGGTGGTAGCCTATTGGGTAGAACATTGGACTCGGAAGCGAGAGACCCAGGTTTGATTCCCAGTGCGGGCATGTACCTATGACTTTGTTTTCTAAGTTATGTGTATTTGTGAAGCTATAGTAGCTATACCACTCGCTAACAGTGAAGGAAAATATTGTGAGGAAACCTTGAAATCGCCAATCCGCGGTGGGCACGCATGGTGATTAAGCCTATACTCTCTCCCCGAGAGAAGGCCTGTGCCCTACAGTGGGACGTATACCTATATATAGGTGGGCTGCTTATGTAAATATTTAAATATTACTCTTTCAATTTACGGCAGTTAACAATATTTTTTTTTAGTTAGCCCTGTTTGTTTCCCAGTGCTGGGTTTATGCCTTTCTCGTGATCTTTACCAATATTTCTATGGAAAAAAATCAACATTAACACGAAGCAAATATTACTGTTTAGACGTAACAAGAGACGCCGAAAAATAGCGTTTATATTCGAATAAGCATTATTATCTTTTGCTCCGAGACGGCCCCTACTCTAGGCAAGTGGCAACACGAAAGGCCGGTTGCATAAAGGACAATAAACGTAAATAGACAACGTTGTTACACACACACATACATCCACTTACACACACTCGGCTACATGCATAAAATCTCAGCTCAGTTATTCAGAAATGTAGAGTTTATCTTTGTTCTCATCATCATCATCAGCCATTTGACACCCACTGCTGGACATAGGCCCCCCTCATGGTTTTCCAAGCTTCCCGGTCTTGTGCCGCCCGCATCCAACGACTCCCCGCCACCGTACCCATACTCAGGTCGTCAGACCATCTGGTGGGGGGCCTGCCCACGCTGCGTCATCCGGTCCGCGGTCGCCAGGTCAGAATTTCTTCGCCCTAACGGCCACCAGTTCCCCAAGCTATGTGTAGCACATATAATGAATTTTAAAGGAAAACTATGACGGTTAAGTAGTCTTTATAAGTTAACGAGTAATAGGTGACTTACTTATAAAAGGAAAACTTTGTACAAAATGAATTGAAAATTACTTTGATGATGTTGTTAGTTTAGTAAAGCCCCTCTTTCTACGGAACCCCACACTGCGCGTCGCCCGACACGCACTTGGCCGGTTTTTTATGCACATTTTTGTGTCCTATCTAGTATCCAGATATTAAAAAATAATTATACGGTGCACTGTTTGCATTCCGTAGGTAATAGTAGTTTATTTTAATAATGTCTTAGAAAATATTAGTAATTACTGCTTATATTTTCACTTACAATTTTTTAAACTAGTGCCATTTGCCTCGAAAGTAGGAGTTCAAGATGGGATTCAAGAAAGTGACTTAATAAATTATTATGAGTCCATAGTAGCTCTGCAAGCAAGGAAAATTATAATCAGTGCTTTTCCCTATTCCTCAAAAACTCTCTCAGAGGCACAATGACCGGATAGATAAATTAAACCGGCTATTATATATATTGACCTTTGGTCATCGAAACCAAGTACTTTTTTTTCAATACGAATACATTTATTCAAAATTTTATACTAACTAGAGACACAATGCATGCGCCCCTTTCTTCGAAGTTACGTATGGCTAAATTATTGGCATTCAATGTATATAACCCTATTATTGTTAAGACTATAGCACAAGGACCTCTAGGCTACATAAAATGTTAGGCAATTGACACTTGCCAACCTTTGTACACTGAGGTTATGAAAAAACTTAGTTTAAGTAGATTAAACTTGACCGCTGATTTAAACTGTCAGCGCAGACAAAAGAAGAAACGAAGAAAAGCCCCCCTTAAAGAAATTAATTTTAGTAAATCAGAAGAGGTGTGGCTTGGGCAGGGTGGCTTTTCTGGAAAGTTATTAGAATTACCGGGGCACATAGCACGCAGAACTGATGGCCGATGGGGCCGAAAAGTTCTCGAATGGAGACCACATATCGGCAAGCGCAGCGTAGGACGACCAGCCACAAGATGGACAGATGACCTCATCCAAGTGGCAGGAAGACGCTGGATGCAGGCCGCTTCCAACCGGTCTTTTTGGAAATCCATGGAGGAGGCCTATGTCCAGCAGTGGACTTCTTGTGGCTGAATGATGATGATGATGATTAGAATTAGAGTTGTTCTTAGAACAACATAATGTAGACATACTGTGCGTCACAGAGCGCTGGCTACTAGAAACTCAGATGATTTTTTCTGTATATAACTATCAAATAGCCGGTTGCAAGGCATGGGGGATCCCTGATTTTAGCAAAACATTGTTTGAAATTTAAATAACGGAAAGATATTTGCAGACTTTCTGCTGAAGAAGTAATTGAAGTATCATGTCTCTAGATACATTGTAGTAACCATATACAGGCCCCCTACCAGCGATTATAGCTCATTAGAATCAATATTAGAGGATGTTTTGAAGGTAGCCTCTAGCAGCAATAAGAAAGACATAGTCTGTGGTAACTACAATATCAACTTAATGGTAGACTCTAAACACTAAATTGACAATTATTTTCAAGTTATTTAATTTATTAAATATTTTTTGGAGCCTTCTAGGATAATCGAAACTACTGTCACCTGACTAGATAACGTTTACTGCGATTGCAACTTTTCGAATAATTCTGCAGTAAATTGTTTGAAGTCAGACCACAGTGGTCAAGTTGTTTTTGAAATAGATACAAAAAATGCAGAGCAAGTTATCCTCTGCCGGCTCGTAACAAGTAAAAAATTAGAGTCATTGAAATCAGACCTTAAAAGTAAGTAGCATAAAAATTCAAGAAAATTACCAAAATGCTAATGCTTATTATGTAGATTTTTTCAAAGTCGTGTCGGAGAGTTTTGAAAAAGTTTTTAGATTTCGGCAGCTAACAAATAACGAGCATAAAGTAGGATTTAATGAATGGGCCGCTTCGTGTATCCGGAAAAGTGGAAATACATTTTATGAACTATGTGACAAAAAAAACGCATACATATGACACCAAATTATTTAAGTCCGTCTACCGCAGAGCTAAATGTGATCATATAAATAATAACATCTTACAACCACTGAATAAACGTAAAAAAAAAATTGACAGTAATAAAAAGAAAAACGGGTAAAACGAAATTAGAACATCGAGATATTTCGCTTAAGATTGATGACAAAACAATAAAGACAAATGAAGATATCGCTGCAGCATTCAAACAGTTCTTCAATAATGTCCCAATCGTAACTACAGCTCCGTTAGACCCTCACCTGATCGTGCAGCAATTTTATTAAAAGACAATGTTCCCTCGTGCGAACACATTTTCTCATTTAATTACATTGAGCCCCATAATGTTGTTAAGAAATTTAAATTGTTGAATTTTAAAAAACCTTAGACTTGTGGGGTTTGTCAGTAAAAATTGTTAGTTCAGTCATACAATATCCTTTGCAGTAAGCAAAAAATTTCAATAAATGTGTAGATGAAGGGGTATTTCAAAACCCCAAAATACTCGTCTCAGTACTACCAGTATTAAGTAAAATATTTAAGAAGCTCATCTTAGAACAATTACTAACACATTTGAATAATTACCAACTCCTTCATAGTCAGCAGTTCGATTTTACTAAAGGGCGGAATACAACAGATGCTGGAGTCACGTTACTTAAACATATTTTCATCGCGTGGGAGGATCACAAGGATGCTCTAGGCGTATTTTGTGATTTATCAAAAGCATTCGATTGTGCAGACCACGAAACGCTATGCTTAAAGTTAACACACTACGGAAGGTAGAGTTCAAAAAGCAGACATAAAGTCCCTCGTGATCTATCTTAAAGATATCTTAACCTTTTCCTCGTCTATGTAAATGGTTTACCGTTTCACAGCAAATAATCTGCTGCTAAATTCCAAAACGACAAAATGTATAAAGTTTACCTTACCTAACGTAAGATTAGTTGAGAATAACTTTGTAATTGGAAATGAAAAACTATAATTTGTGGAAGATACTCTTTTTCTGGGCATCACAATTGATGCAAAACTACAATGGGGTCCACAAAATCGTAAAATTAGCACACAAACTTAGCTCTGCATTATGAACTCGCTGACGTTGCAACTGCTAGGCTTGTTTATTTTAGTTACTTCCATAGTATTACGGCCTACAGTATACTACTATGGGGCCGGGGAGCAGTCATTAAGACTATCTTCATTTCGCAGAAGAGACCCATCCAATTTATTTACAAGTTAGGTAGTAGGGATTCGCTACGAGATTTATTTAAAGAAACTAACTTCTTAACAGTTGCAAGTTAATACATTTATGAAAATATTATGTACGTCAGAAAAAATAGATAAACTTCGATAATGTTGGTAGCGATCATAATGTCAATATTAGAAATAAACATAAATTGCCATTTCCACGATTCAGAATTTCAAAAGTTAATACATCCTTTATGGTGCAACAAGATTCCTCAAATTAATATCTATTACAATTACCTCCGATGCGGTTTAAAAAATACTCTGTGCAAAAAAGCTTACTAGGTATAAACATCGAGAATTACTTAGAAGACAAATATGTTTGGGATTAAACAGTATTTTAATTTTAAAGGGTATTTATCTGAAGAGTGTGTCTAGTGTTCAACACATGAGTAATATTTTAATTTGAAAACTCTGTTAATTAAGTTAAAAGGTGCATTGAAAAGAACAAATGTGGAGTTTCTTTGTTAGCTTCTTCTCTACATAATCTATTGATTGTAAAACTAACAAACATTTTGTTTTTGTAATGAATAAAAATATTTGAAATGAATTAAATTAGTAAAGTACCTAGTATGTAAATCTGCAACTCCGAGTAGCCTCCTCGTGATTCCCTTATCATTATTCTGGCAGCGGATTCTTTCGCATATCTACTGGGTCGTGGGTCGGTCGTCAGTAACCCTACGTCATGCGTTACCAATAACAGACCATTTTACTTTCTTATTTTATACTTTATTGCACACATAAAGGCATACAGTAAACACAAATAAAGTTGTATATCTTCGCAGTATGTTTAAATATACCATGTGTTGTTGGACTGGTCCCGTTTTTGAGCGTGAATTTGTATGACAGAATACTTCTAAGTTAATTGCTCTCAAGTTAATCCGAACTAAATAACATTAAGCATTTTATACTAGAAAGTATATATTTTTTATACCGTCTTGAAATTTAACGCGGTCAAATTGTTTAATAAGCAAGTTGTTTTGTAAAATAATTTGCACGATGATAATAAAAAATATTATTTAATCTTTTGTAAACTTTGGTTTGCATAGGGTTGCCAGTCTTAGACCTGTAACACCTGGAAGGTCTTTTACTGTAAGTGAAAAAGTGCGTAAAAGGTTCCATATATTTTAATGCCGCTGGTGATAAGTTTAGTAAAGGACAACTGATATTTTTCGCCCCAGCCTTTCCCTTAAAGTTTTTTGTATCAACAAGTATAAACTCCTATGTTGTTATGTAGGTATTTGTAGATTTTGTTATGCCCTATGTATTAAGATACCTTGACACCCTTTATATTCTAAAGATATTCAACCTACAAATAAAATAAACCCTAATCATCCAGCAGATCAACCCTAAAAGTTGACGTAGAGTCCCCGACGGCCAGCCCACGGACTATGCTTCGTTTGGATAAAAACCTATATTTCTTCTGGCCCGGGCGTATTAGTTTGCGATAACGGATTACGTGATCAAATATGTTGCCTTCATATGTACCTGACTGCTTCATCCCCCTATTATTGTGTTGATGTGACGTAACATAAGCCGTGAAACGGTGTTTTTTGTTAACTCTCGCTCTTACATAAACAACGTATGTCACCTTTGGCGCCATTCATGTTACGTTTGTTTTATTGGCATCCTAAGATCTGATTTTGATTTAGTTTAGGACCCAGTCTTTTCACAAAGTACTTCCATTGTGCCATATTGTATCACCTCTATTGTACCTAATTTGTGGATGGAGAAATAAAATTTGTTTGTATTTGTATTGTACTGTTTTATTCTTTATCAAAATAAGTACCTAGGTAATTTACATTAATTTCTCTTAAAACTATTTAGCCGCTCTCGGAAACCTACTTGGTTTATCTGTTAGCGGCGATCGTTCTATTTTAGTTTACGTAAGACAATTTTTGCCGAGGTGTTCACACACCGACTGCATACATTCTCTTAAAAGCCCGAGAGTTTATTAGATCATTCATAGCGGATTTTACGGAATCGACGCTAAAGAATAGTTCCTGCGGAGACTGCATAACTCGCTGGCTCTCGGGCTAGTGTGTACACTCGACAGCACACTACCTTTACATAAGTGCACTGTAGTTAGTAACGTAAAGGGTGACTTTGCAACAAAAATATAAATGTTGACCTAATGTCGACTGTACAGCAGCCCTTGAGCACGCTCGATACTCAGGTTTCCACGTCGTTTTGTATCTAAATAATTCTGCTATATATAATATTATAAATGTGAAAGTTTATGAAGATGTTTGGATGTTTGTTACTTAATCACGCAATAACGGCTGAACGGATTTTTATGAAACTTGGCGTATATATAAACAAAGACCTGAATTGAGACATAGCATACTTGATATCCCAGTAATGCGTTCCCGTGGCATAATATTTATTTTAAGTTTCAAATAGAAGGCGTTGTGCGAGCGAACGTTGTTTTAAAAATAGATGGCGTTGTGCAAGAATCGTATAAACGGATTCTGTGGCGGTACGAAGTTCGCCGGGACAGCTGGTAATAAATAATAACTTCCACACAACACAATCACTTGCCTGGTCGCAAACGAGGGTTCCATGTACCACCAGGCAAGAACATCACTAATATGAAAAAACATCCAGACTGAGGCCATTTGTACAAATCAAAATATGGCGGCCTCCAGTGGGAATCGAACCCACGACCTCTGGTGTGTCAGTCAAACGCGTTAACAAGCTAGACCAATGAGGCAATCTCACCATCGATATAGCTAGTGCGGCTGACGATAATTGCGTAGCATTACTTAATGCAAAACATAGTCGAAGCTCTCTGAAACCTACAAAGTATTCACGTTGCCCAAACCACTAAAAGCCAATAAATTTCCTTATCTAGCGAAGCCTAGCCAGGAATTGAAGACGGAACCGTAATCTGTTACTTTCTACTCAATTGGGCACCCGAGTGTCTTTATAAGGGGAAGAAAATATTTTTGCGTGGCGACCATAAATTATGTGGACTTGTAAAGAAAAAAATGGGACTGCTTAAACTGAAGACCTGGCTCTGTCCTGCCCTGACTTGGCTTTCTTAGTATAACACTGTCAATTTAAAGAAAAGGACTCGACTACTATTTTATTTTCGCTTTTACAATAAAGCCGTCCATATTGTGTGCGAGAGAGGCAAATACTCCATCAAAAAAATAATTACGATTAGGTCCTTTAAATGTATCACTGAATATTTATCTAGTCCTTTTCTTATACTAGTGCTATGTCATTGATTAATTAAGTAGGTACAACAATGGTATTCCAGTATTTTTTTTAAGTTACAATTGTGCTAAAAACGATTAACTGTGAAAGTTGTGGTAAATGTTGAGGTCACGTTTAAAAAAACATATTTTCTTTTACATATCGTTTTTGCAGACCTACCACCGAGAACGAAGGATTAAAGACATAGGTAACTTTTAGCGGAAATTGTGTCTAATCCTACATTGTTGGCCTTAGGTTTTCGATCGTGGATTCTAAAAATTAAAGTTTATTTGGACATTTTTTAAGCCAATTTTTGCTAAATACGATCTGTAAAGTACGATATGATTTTTTTTCATTGATCACGCCAGGAGCCTTAACTCCTTATCATTCTACGTCTATTTCTACTCAGTTACTTTCCGAGTAAAGCAAGAAAATCTTTAAATCTTGTTTAAAATAATACGTAAGTAATTTAGTGCATAAATGTGACAAATCTTTGTTCTTGGTGATAAATGGTTATTCATTCATTCAAAACTCTAAAGGTTGATCAGTCTGAAGGTAGATTACTGCACAATAGTTATTGTTTATACAAGAGTGCAAAGTTGCTTTTTAACCGCGTGCTCAATTTTGATGACCAAGCAAGCGAAGGATTCAAAAATTAGAATCCTGAGCTTTAGCGAGGGAATCAAAAGAGCACGAGGTGAAAAATCTTTGCACTCGAGTGCAACACGTAACTTTTCATCCCACCTCAGCGAGGAAATGACTAAATGCAAAAAAAGGATGAATAAAATCGGACAATGTGTAAAAGAAAACATATACAGACTAACTCTGACCCTGTAAATTTTTTAGAAGTCTGTTAAAAATCTCTAAGCTCGCCCAAACAGTCACGTTCCGTTTGGTGCCATAACGAAGGAGGCCCATGTTCTGCAGTGGGCGTCAAGTGGCTGATGATAATGGTGATGAAACAGTCATCTTTGTAAGTCTCCTGTCTTACTGGTCAAACCAGGATCACAACTTTTTTGCTGTCGCACGAGAAGTTCCGAGGTGTACTAGAGCCTCGCAAAGAAAATGCTTTCAGGTAGAGTTGCCACATAGGAAAACCGAAATGTCTGGAAATTAATAAAAAAAAGTCAAGACCGTATTTGTCCACTGCTGGACATAGACCTCCCTCAAGGTAAGCCATTTCTTTTTGCGTGAAAAATTCTTGCCTCAAGCTTATCGTTCGTAAGTCGCGGCTACCTATCCAGATTAATTTTGAAAATACTGTCTAAAAGATAAAGAGCAGGTTTGTAGCCTACTATGAATACCAGGCAACTATTATTAGGCACGCCAATAAATCAATGTTTGATTGTGTTATGTAAGAGACTTATACTTATACTAATACTTTAGACGAATAAACTTATCTTATCTTTTTGTCCTTGACCACCTTCGTCTTCTTGTTTTTATAGTCAACATCGTCTTGGCAACGATTAACTGAATTTGTGTAATACAACTGTAAATAAAGAAATAAATTGAGTCTCAACTTTCTTGTTCCGGAGTTCGGAGATATACAAATTCTTATAAAGACTCAGGCTAATCCAGACGAGTCTCGTTCCTCAGGCAACAAATACTTTCACGGGAACTGTAAAATGATTTGCCGAGTGGCGTAATGACACGTAGAACCAACAGGATGAAGGTGCAAAAAGTTCACATTGAACACCCTATTCAACCTCCTTTGTTGGCTTAAGTGTGGAGTTTATTTTGCTCGGAAAACTTTGTTAAATGCGTGGTTCCTCATAAGAAAATGGGGACAGAAATAGTTTCATAGTGAAATCTTACGAGTGGCGAATTCTAGTCCCTGTCTGCCCCTTTGGGATACAGGCGTGAGTGTATGTATGTATGTAAAGAGGTCATAGAGAAACCGTTTGGCTTGACACAAAAGGTAGTCTTCGCTTTTGTCTACGTTTGAACTACAGACATTTACTAGATCAGATACAAATGAGGGGTTCGTCGAGTCTGATCGCGCAATTCGTTGTTACTCTTATCACGATATAGTTTTCATCTATATTGTAATTGATTGCCACTAAGAGTAGAAAATCTGGATAGTCAGTGTCGGATTTGTCTCCTCTGTTATTAAATTATGATATTTAAACACACCTTGTTCCGTGTCTTCGAAAACTTGAAGTGAAGTCAAATCTTGAATTTGATGCTGGTCCATAAAGTAAAAGAGATTTATCCGAATCTATTCCTGTCATGTCGGCAAAGAACAGAAACTTAACTGTAACAAACACTCACGACTTTCAAATCGAACTGACGACCTACTTACATCAACGATCTGCCCCTTCAGCCCGTCACTAAGAAAATCAATGTCTCGTTCCGCAGTAATCGAGTGAAGAAAATATACGCCCTCGAACTCGCTGAGCGTTATGTCGTACTGTTACTCAAGTAGGACCATTCCCAAACTCCCAAATGTACTTATTGCTTCAATCGTGTGAGCACGTGAGGCACGCACGAGGCGGTGCGGTGGTGTGCTCCCAATTGACGCATCAAGAAGAGAGAAAATCTCGGCAAAACATAATTGGAAAAAAAAAATCGGACATATTATGCGAGTAGCAGTCGTGGTCTTAGGGTTTCGATTACACACTTTGGCCCGGTGGCTGCACCAGATATCGCTTGAAGGACGAAGTGACCAGGACCTGCGTGAGCTCCAAGCAGGCGACATGCAGGAGACCGTTGAGGCGGAGTGATTACTTGAGGGCTTTACAAAATAACAGTACAGTTATCAATTGAGCTGCCTGTGAAACTAGGGCTCGTTGACTTTAGTTGGTTATTTATTTCAACTAGATAGCTTCACTCGTTCACACAGCAGACAAGAAATGGACGGAAAACAAAGTGGGTACATGGGTTCCGTTTTTTCCTTTTGAGGCAACTATGCATATTTCCTTTTCTTTTTAGGATACCGTGTATTATTTTGTGGTATGTAATAATAATAGTAAATTTTAATTTAATCTAATATGATATTGGCCTACTTTTACACGCCTGAACTCTACTTACGTAACATTACGGATGACGGTGCAATGAAACTCACTGGTGATTATGGCTTTTTGGTATATATTTTTTTGGGTAACAATACCTATATACCAAAAAGTTAATTTGTATCGTGAAGCAATAAAGCAATTTTAGATGTCGTGACTTAAGAACGGAAACATAACATTACATTACTGTATTTACTCGTTATTGAAACAAAACGGTCTCTAAATTAGTTTCAACCTATCCTTAATTTCCGGGAAACAATAGGTTAGCATCTCTTGGGAACGCATCCCCCCTGTAACGCAGACTCAAACGTTAGCCAAACTAAGGGAATTTGAGAGGTTACATCTCAAATATCGACGTATTTGTCGGTAGTTATCAAATTTAGCTTTGCTCTATTACGGAATTGGGGTGGACCAAAATTCGCAATTACAGTAGAAAATGGGAGATTGTACTCATCAGTTTGGACCACTTTTAGTATGGGGAATACTAAGAAATTGCGAACAAAATGTCAGTTGATACATAATAAAATCACCACCTTAAAATGTAAGAGCTGTTTTTTTAGCACATTTGAAGTTTTTTTCATTGTTGGTAAAAAAAAATAGTTTTGGTCCCCCCATTTTAAATGTATTTGTAAGGCGACTTTGTAACATCCAAATATACATATGTATATTCAGCGTGACGTCGGATTAAGAATAGCGTCACTCCATTTCCTTCCGTGGATGTTGTAGAAGGCGACTAAGGCAATAAATTACCAGGAAACGGGCAGCAGCGTCTTCCTGAGATTCCAACCGCATACTGCGATCGCCAACCCGCCTGCCAAGCGTGGCGATTATGGCAAAACCCCTTCATGGTTAGAAAACCATGAGGGAGGCCTGTGTCCTGCAGTGGGCGTCAAATGGCTGATGATGATGATATTTCATATGTATGTAGCGCAAGAGCTTAGCGTAAACTCCAATAATAAAAGATATTGAAGTACTTAAGTATCTTCTTTTTAAATTAAAGTTCAAAAATTTCATCAATTTAAAAAATATGTTTCTTAATTAACGTTAGAACGAACGTCGTTATTAAGTTCTGAATTTTAAGATACGCGAAGAAGAAGCTAACAAAGAAATAAATTAAAAACGTATTTCAAAAGACGTATTAAGATAATTAACAGAGTTTTCAACTTAAAGTTCTCATAGATGTGTTGTACAGAAACAAAGTGGACGTTAACAATATTTTAATAAAATTCCTTTGTCTTCTGAATAACCCTCAATAGTAGGCTTTTTTTGCACAGTGTCATCAACACATTTTTAAGCCACGGATGTAAGTCTTTTATATCTTGAGGAACTGTGGAACCTTATTCAGTGCCCCATAAAGGATGTAAGTCTAAATTTTGGAAATGACAATTTATGTTTATTTCCAGTATTATTATTTTCCAATTTTTTTCTAACATACATGATACACAAGCAGCCTATATAGGTACGCCCCACTGTAGGGCACAGGCCTTCTCTCAGAGAGAGAGAACGTGCCCACCGCGGATTGGCGATTTAAAGCGCTGATGTATGTGAATAGCTCAGACACTCAAGTTTCCTCACGATGTTTTCCGTCATTTTTAGCGAGTGGTATTGCTACACAAATGTACATAACTTAGAAAACAAAGTCATAGATACATGCCCGCACTGGGAATTGAACCTGGGTCTTTCGCTTCCGAGTCCAATGTTCTACCCACTAGGCTACCACCGCTTCATACATAATAATCCACACCGAAATAATAGGCATAGTTCTCTTCGTTTTTTGGTGTCTGTTGTTTGAAGTCGATAGGTTTCAGATCAGAAAACGCAGTAGTGGAATCGTCAAGACGAAAATGTAAGGCGGTCTTTTATATTGAGACGCATAGCACCCACTTTGCTAGTCAGAACTAAAATATTATGAGTGGCCAACTCTATAACAAATTTAACAAGATTCTTCAATTCCGCGAAAAAAATATTTTCGAATGTAAGCAAATAGTAAAAAAATATCTTTTGGGTCTGAGCTATGAGGAAACGGAGAATTTTCTCGTTACTCCTCGTTAATTTTGGTAAACATTCACAGACACATACACTCACACACACACACACACACACACACACACACACACACACACACACTCACGCATACGCACACACACACGCACACACACACACACCCTCATACACATACACACACACATACAACTACACACGCATACACCCTCATACGCACGCATTACAAAAGCCTCACACGCATGCATACATACACCTTTGTTTTTCTTTTTAAATTACTACGTTTTATTTAACTATGCATCTACCTCGTATTTTAACAGTACCTACCTACTTAAAGCTACCGAATGTAATGGCTACTGTCAACTCGAACGAATAAAGTGTCAACTAAATTGGAAGGCGCTGGTATCTGTAATACAGTTTTTAACTAGTACAGGTATCAACGACCCCAACTTTGTAAAGCAAATCATCAACTTGACTGTAATAAGCTAAGCCTCTGATGTAATCTTTCTGTGCCCAATAAATTTCTTTTCTTTTTCTTTTGTTTTTATTTAGATAACAATATTTTATTTCACAACATTTTGTGGCTAAGTGTATAAACAGTCATTTCACTTGTTTATGGTTGACTGCCTCGGTACAAAAACATAGGTTTTCAACCAAAACAGAGTCGTCGGTTTGATTTCCACGGGAGGCCGCCGTCCTTGATACAAACATCCCATTTCCCACTCCCTTTTTTTCCATTTGTACAAACAAATGGTCTCACTTTGGGTGTTTTTCCATGCGTATGATGTCTGAGGCAGATCGCTGGCAGTGGCTGCATGAGGATGGCTGAGGATAGAGGGAAGTGGCGTGCCTAATCCAGCTGTGGAAATACGGGCTGATTGATTGATTGATGATGCCCTTGCCTGGTTACCATAGTACAGGGTATTCTAGTTTGGGGCCAGGACTAGTGATCGTATTGTAGGGAATGTGGAAGCGGAAATGGAAGTAGTTTTACAATAACTCAATGAGTTGATAAGCCATATGGTTCAGGAACGCGGCTCAGCTGGGCTTACCCGGGGCCATTTGGGACGAGGTATGGTAAATGATACCCTATTATTAATTACTAGCTGTTGCCCGCGACTTCATTCGCGTGGAAAGGTTGATGTGTATTTTTCCGGGATAAAAATAGCCTATGTGCTAATCCAGACTATAATCGATCTCTGCGCAAAATTTCATCCGGATCCGTTAAGCTGTTTTTGCGTGAAAGAGTAACAAACATCCAAACATACATGTAAACTTTCGCGTTTATAATATCAGTAAGGATAAACACCCTCCAAAATTGTGTTTTGTTTGACTGTAGCAGAAAAATTCGATGAAATACAGGATGTAACATAATTTGCAAGTTGGTAAAAGTTTTCAATACCAGTTTTTCATCAAAAGGTGAATTAGCAATGGGAAACAAAAAGAATTTTGATTTAAAAATTATAGGACAGAATGAAAGAAATATCAAAAGTGGTGTAAAAAGGCTTACACCGTTACACTATCCGGACAATTTGTTTTTTGTAATGTAAACTTTTTGTCTTAATTATTCATACTGTGCTACGCTCTCCCTTCATTCTGAGGCTGTTGTATGGGACTTGCGTTTGGATGGCTATAATAGAAAAAAGTGTAAGTGCACATTTCCAACCAAAAACCTATCATCTGTCATCGTGCAACTCCTGTCAAAGAAAATTCGTCGCATCTCAATCAAGGCTCACCGTGGCCCTTCAAACAAGTCTATCTAAAAAAATTTACTAATATGTAAAAATGTTACCTCAAAAATGAGCAATTCCTGTGTTTAGTTCGAGATATCGTGTTGCGCGATAGTTTAAGTGGACTGTGACGAGTGTCGGTAGGTTGTTTCATCATCATCATCATCATCATCATCAGCCGTTTGACGTCCACTGCAGGACATAGGCCTCCCTCATGGTTTTCCCTAACTATGAAGGGTTTTGCCATAATTGCCACGCTTGGCAGGCCGGTTGGCGATCACAGTATGCGGTTGGAATCTCAGAAAGACGCTGCTGCCCGTCTCCTGGTGATTTATTTCCTTAGTCACCTTGTACGATATCCACGGAAGGAAATGAAGTGACGCTATTTTTAATTTGGCGCCACAGGGAAGGTTGCTTATTGAGTGCGATTGAAAGTGGAGTCTCAGGAAGGCTGAATGACTTCATCATCAGCCATTTGACGCCCACGGCAGGACATAGGCCTCCTTCGTGGTTTTCATAACCATGAGGGGTTTTGCCATAATCGCCACGCTTGGCAGGCGGGTTGGCGATCGCAGTATGCGGTTGGAATCTCAGGAAGACGCTGCTGCCCGTCTCCTGGTAATGTATTTCCTTAGTCGCCTTCTACGACATCCACGGAAGGAAATGTAGTGACGCTATTCTTAATCCGGCGCCACACGGAGCTGAAATGAATTTATTTATTGCTAATAATATGCCAAGTTATAATTGTATGTAATAACCTAAGTATTTCAATTATGGGGTACATAGTAGACAAAGCAAAGAGCAAGTGACATGATATGAGTTAAGATATTATGAGATAACATAATTTATTAGTATGCGTAATAATAAGTTGGGTGGTATTTTAGTACCCTAGTAGGCTAAAAACCTTTGATATCAGAGGTTCAT
Source organism: Yponomeuta malinellus (assembly GCA_947308005.1). Lineage (NCBI taxonomy): Eukaryota > Metazoa > Arthropoda > Insecta > Lepidoptera > Yponomeutidae > Yponomeuta > Yponomeuta malinellus. Next base: position 4,503,848 of record OX371016.1, on the reverse strand, counting down.
TGTACGAAACCGTTCGTATATAATCCTAATGCATTTAATAATATACACCTCTCCTCGGACCGTCAAGAAATACTCGTAAATAAGCTTGGAGCGCCTGGCGATTGTAATTTGTTACGGAACCCCAAAAACAGAACATAAACAAATGGGAAAGGACAAAGCGCCCGTTTCGGTGTTTTCACTTAAAGGTCGGGTCGTAAGAGATTTAACCCATTCATTATATTGGGTGTAAAAAATACGCTTGTTTCCCAAAAATGTAGGTAGAAAGTTCTTAGAAAAAAATTGAAACTCAAAAAAATAATCAGCAATTCAATATGAAATTTCTATGCCTATGTCCTGCTGTGGGCGTCATATGACTGATGATGATGATTGTATTAAATTTACCAAATATACATTTAGGATCTAATCGTGATTCTTTGATAGATAAATACATACAAGCCAAACACATTACCCTCCCTTTAGGTTCCGGCGGTTAAATATCTGATGTACGTTATTTATTTATTTATTTCTGTTAGGAAGATTAACAGCCCCATAACAGTTGTACATAAAATAAATTAATAGCTTAAGGCCAATTATAAATCTCCACTGCTAAAACAATTACAAAAAAAGAAACTTCTGGGTTCCGAACTGAGTGAAAGAAAATATATGTATGCATTTTTTAAAAGAGACATTTCTCATTTTAAAAGTTATACAAACTATTTTATAAAAATCAGCAATGTCACAAAGCTTAAATACATAAAATACATAATAAACAGATCTATTTTTTTAATTCTATATAACCAGCATAGCAACCCTAACAAAAGGCAAAATATAAATTCGATTCGGTTCATGAAATACAGCCTGGTGACAGACGGACGGACGGACGGATGGACAGCGGTGTCTTAGTAATAGGATCTCTCACCTTTTGGGTACGGAACCCTAAAAACAAGCCAAATTGGGATTAGACTCACGACCGAGGATTTCCACATAATACAGGGCTCAGGGTGACTGCCTCTCCGTTCTAGCGGTATCATTTTTGATTAAAATGCCTGAGGTCGTGGGTTCAATTCCCAACGGGGGCCGCCGCACATATTTTGTACAACTGACCTAAGTCTGAGTGTATTTCCATATTTGTAATGTCTTTGACTGGTTACCATGGCACAGGGTATCCTAGTGTGGGCCCAGGACGAGTGATTCGGTTAAGTGGAACTTAATATTATTATTTATTATATAGGTAATATTGCTATACATCTGAAATGAATCGACCATTATAAGATGTATATAACTATAAATGTTGTTTCACCCTGCAAAAGATAATCAGTGCTCATTCAACTGTAATTTTGAAAACCGACCTTGTCCATCTTCATCTCCACTTTAATAATATACGTAACGTCCCCTTAGTAAAGGTCATGACCTTGTTTACGTTATGGTGCAATAAATATTTTGATTTGATTCGATTTGATTTGACCTGACCGTAATTTTAACAATAAATTAAGTATTCCAAAGGTGCCACCCCTCTCGGATACAGGCGTGAGTTTATGCATGTATAACCTAAATCTCTCTATAATAGTTATTATCAGTCTATTGTTCTTGCATCTAATTGTAATTTATTAATCGAGACTATGTCAACTACTCACACATACTCTGTAAAGACAGTAAGCGGGGTGCAAACGATCTGTGACTATGTTCACTTTACCGCCAAAAAGATTTGTGCGGACTATTTTGCACTGCCCGTTTTTAGCAATGATGCTATTTAGAACTGGGTTGCTGTCGGTCCTAAAAATAGCTCAATACATTAACTTTTTGCTGAAAATCGGGATAAGAAAGATAATTTTTTCTTCATTGATTAGCTTCTGTTGGCCCCTGAGCTGTTTGTTTACATTTTTTAAAATTTATTTGGCACCTGAGAGTATACCTAGTAACGGTAATGTTGATTACTCAGTCTTATGTCTAGTGAGCAAAAAAGAGCTATAAATAAATGAAATTTGTTAAATATCTTCATTTCATATTGATTGCAGTCTAGATAAAAAGTATACCCTCTTTGCCTCTCTGCACTCAACTAAGCGGCCGCATACAAAGCCGTTTGATTGGCAATGGGAGTATCCACTGCCAATCAAGAACATCAATGAAATTTGTTAAATATCTTCATTTCATATTGATTGCAGTCTAGATAAAAAGTATACCCTCTTTGCCTCTCTGCACTCAACTAAGCGGCCGCATACAAAGCCGTCTGATTGGTAATGGGAGTATCCACTGCCAATCAAGAACATCAATTGAATAAAATTGATAATTGTGTTATAATTTTTTGCTATAGTATCTATGCCGACAAAGAGATCGGATAGGGAAGCGCCATGTGCGAGGCAAACTTTGCCAATATGTTTTCACCTTTTACGCGAGTAATAAATCTCGTAATTAAAAAAAAATGTCTCAGTCTGGGTGTATTTCCATGTTTGTTTCATGTTCTTGCCTGGTTACTATAGCATGGGGTATCCCAGATTGGGATCAGGAGAGATGATTGTGTGGTGTGGAAGTTATTATAATTTTGTCAAATAAGACTTCTCTGCAACATCCAGTATAGGCTTCTTGTGTAAGTATACAGATTCTATTTAGCAGATTTTAATAAGAAGCCAGGCCCATGAAAAGGCAAGGGGTTTTCTGTAGGAGCTTTAATTTTATCATAATATCAACTTTGATAATGAATGGCCCTTGGGAACGGTTGTCTTTAATTAAAACTTAATTGCAGCGAAGCCTCCACGCTCGTGAAATTAGGGAAAGGCGATACAGGCAGAAAGCACCGCAATTATACTGATATTTTCTGTCAAAATAAAGGATGTACCCAATGTCACTTACTTCCGTTAGGGCGGTTTATTTTTTATTTGTTATTTCATCTACGGAAAACTTACAGCTAAGCTTAGCGTACATTTAAATAAAAAACAAAAAGCTAATTACAATTTTTTACACTGATTACATATAGTGCCTGATAGATAACTTGATCAAAAATCCGCGCAATCGGTAAGAGTTTGCGGTGGAAACGTAAGAGCAATTTTTTAATTTGACTCTAAAGTCTGACGAAATCAAAGTCACATCCCACGAATCCCGGCCAATGAAACCCGAAATAGGTATATATGCGAACTCAAAGTATTTTTTTCAAGTTATTTATCGGCTATTGTACGTTTTGGCTAGAGCAGAAATTGAAGAGTAATTTATTACGATTTTGCTCAAGCTTTTGGTCTTAGTAAATTTTTTGAGTTAGGTATAAGAAATAAATTCTACAGCTAATTCGTACAAAAGTAGATTATTAGAATTTTTGGTAAAATGGTGTAGGTTCAACTCCGGCTCCTTATTCTTTTTCTAAGCTCTACTGCAGCAGCAATACTGAACTGCCTTTACACATGTAATGTACATACATGAAATCGCGCTATATCCCAGAGGCGTAGGCAGAGACAAGAGATTCCCTCGTGCCACGATCACGATAAATTAGTCGCTTCATCATCATTCATTTGCGACTTCATGCCCCTCCGCTGGTTTCAGGTTTTTTTATCTTGCCCACAGTCAATACTACTCTAATAGTACAATAATACTCAATACTGTATGTATTTTTTCTTCGTGTAGTTGTTAAATAAATACAGTTTTACTTTTTTCGACTTACTTGCCTATTTATGATATTATTCTTCTTTTTTTGGCTCTACTTTTGCCTACGTTTGTAAATGTACTCACTTACAGGCGGCATGTATTTGTGAAGGCTGAAAAATATTCAGCAGACGTAACCGGATCGGATGTCAAGGGTCACTCCTGTTATGTGACTTTCGATTTCAATTACTAAAATAAAGTTAAATTTCCTGGCACTTAAATTGATTTTGTAACTGCAGCTAACATGCTAACTTACCAAATTGAGATTTCTTAGATATCTGTACAGAGTGAATTCGAAGTGGTAAGCAAAATTTAAGAGTACCTACTTTTGAACCACGTTTTAGAGACATTTGTCAACCGTTTGAAAGAACCGGACAATTGCGAGAAGGACTCGCGCCTTTAGGTCTCCGAACAAATGATTAGTACCTAACTCGTATTTTAAAATTTATTTTTTAAAATGTATGCAATGAGGGCTTTTCAAAGCATCATTAAAAAAATACAGTACCGCAAGTTACCGATAAATGGTGCTGACGTCACATAATATGTCAAAATTGACATGACATCACTGTACCTTCTCTGTGGTTTCTGTCACGTTCCTTGCCTGTTTCTTTGACGAAACCAGAGATGTTTCTTTTTTTAAACGTTTATTGGCTAAAGAGAGACGAGAGATGTTTAAGATTATCACAGATTAATAACGATGTGCAACGTTTAAAACGTCTGATGGCATTTGTTCTCCTTGCAGCGCCATATAGTTTTTAGTGAAACTCAACTGAAAGCTGTCATTGAAAAGCCCTCATTAAAATGTTATGTTCTCCTACATAACCACTTCTTCTTGCAATGTCACATACAATACAAACTCTTGTCCTAGTCTGAAACTAGGATACCCTGCAACCACTAGGACATCACAAATATGGCAACCTAAGCTAACTACAATGTTTTTATCTTTGTAACCACAAAGAAAATATTTTGTGATTAGAAACTTGATTTTGGAGTACAAAATGGCGCAAACACCCAATGACTTAATTTTCCTTATGATTTTATTCAGTGATGATTATTTTTCGTAAAAAACAGAGTATTTATCTACGTAATCTATGTAACGGTTAGCGCGTTCGGTAGAAAACTTGTCTCATATTCAAGAGGTCGTGAGATCGAACCCCGTGCATGTACCAAATTTGTAGTAATAATTTCACTCGCTAACCGTGAAAGAAAACATCGTGAAGAAACCTGAAAGTGTCTGAGGTATTCACATACCTCAGCGCTTGGAATTGCCAATCCGCAATAATAATAAAGCCCATACTTGTCTCTCTGAGAGACGGTCTTTGTCCTTCATTCATATTCTGGTTGTCAGGAAAAATCTCAGGAACTCTGATAATATTATTAAGTAGCCCACACGATGCAAATTATAAAAATAATTATATTGGCTTTCAAATTATAATACATATTTTATTGGACATTGTATTCCTAAATATACATTAAGCTTGCCAGAGACGCAGTAACAAAACCATCGCAGATTATTTAGACAGCAAAGGTATGTGGCATTAATATCGGCTCATTGCACGAGTTCCAGGTTTTTAGAGTAAAAATTATACCGCGTTAATTAAGGACCAAATATTAATAGACTCACAGTCATAGTTATAATAACACGATTCCTTAAAACACTCCTCAAATGCAGTGTAAACTGGTCTTTCCATTTATACTCCGTTCCACGAGTCGAACTCGTAGGAAACAATAAGCGAAGACGGTCCGTGAAGTGGCTATTGAAGGTCACGTGTATTCACCAATGGGCGCACATGGGCAATTTTCTTTGGGAGCTCGTTTCGTGGAGTGGAGTATACGCAAGACTACTTTAACGCATTGGGAAGTGTCCTAGATGAATGTTGTTTTCATAAAAATGAGTAAATAAAGTAACTGTTTCTTTACCCATATTTTTTTCACCATGACCTAGATCTTGAAATACATACTAGTGATAAATCTGCAAATTCACAGCTACTGAAGTACATTGAATAGAAAAATTACAATTGTGGCTATCAGTGGGAATAAGTGATGGGACTACGAGCCTTAAACTGGTGGGACAGCGAGTACGGTGGTACAGAATGGGTGGTACCACGAGTCATGAATCACTTTGTATTTGAGAAATACTGAAATACGTGACTTTACGCAACTATTTGTTATCTACAAGACCTAGGTTTGTTAGTCTGTTTTGTGCTAAGCTCCTCTCTAAGAAATGGTTTATTTTGAGTGGCGAAATTAAATCTCAGCGAGCAAACTTTTGAACCCATTATAAAACAAAGCCATAGTTTGGTTCCAGAGCTTTGTATAGCCAATTTCTTGAGAAACATAATGCAATAGATTAGCAAGTTTAATGTGAAAATCTTATCATTATTCTTATGCATCATATTTGTCATGAAAACTAATTTCAGTCACTGTAAGCACTCACCCTGGAGTTGTGACAAATGACCAAAGTTGACCGCGCTGCGATTTGATTTGTCAAAAAAAGGGTCGATTAGGACACGTTTTGAATTGTAATAGGGTACCTAGCGGTAATTTTGCGATTTGAAGCCTACTTAGGGATTATCCACATCACGGCGTACCGGTCACCTGCGGCTGCAACGTTAGTTTTAAACTAAAATACACCTTAAGATAAGATAAAATAAAATTTATTCGTAAGGTACAAAGTGTACATAACAATTAAATTTACCATAGGTAAGAGTACAAACTTAGGCTACACTAGGAATAAACCGGTATTTTAGGCTGTGTATGAAAGTGTCGTAAGAGGTGACTAAAAAACGGAAACCAGGGAACGGGCATCAGCGTTGACTTGTGATACCAGACCACCAAATACTGAGAACTCCAATCCGCCTGCCAAGTGTGGAGATTACGGCAAAACCTCCCATACAGGGAGAGACCCATGTCCTGCAGTGGACTGCTATGGGTTGATGATGATGATGATGAAAGAGCCTAAGTTATTATTAGAACGATATAAATTAATAATTCACGAAATAAATGGTATGAATCAATAGAATTAGTAAGAAACCCCAACTACCTTAGAATTAAACATAGTTGCTCAGAAGTTAGAACTACTTAAGTTATCTTGTATATATAGACTACAATACTAGCACAAAAAAGCGACTCACTGACGTCACCAGTGTTACATCAACTATGTGTTTTCAACAATTATATAAAGTGTTTATTAAGACCAGAAGCGCCTGGAGGTGTAAACAGCCCAAAAACATGTCCAATTTAGTGGAAAGGCACCCGCGCAAGAACAACTCTTTGTTCGCGGGGCTTAATCCATTTGTGAGAACAATCCGAACACCGGGCACGCACTAATTCGGTCGAGGGCTCGTATTATTCCACCGTATTATAATCGTAAAACGCGAGATGAAATCGTGAGCTGCGATCCCGTAGCAAAAAGGGTTGCTAAATGAGGTGGGTAAGAACATAGGAATGATTTATTTAACCTAGATAAAGGATGTAGTGTTGAGGTTATTTGATACTGCGATACGGCATTGTGCATGAAACTCAGTCGATTCTTTTATTAGAATAAAACAAGGAAGGAAAATGACGTGAGGAGAACTGTCAGTGATCATGGATGGATTGGTTTTAAGCGTTGTCTAAAAGACAGCGCTGTCTACAAGACAAGCAGAAAACCGTAAAGTGTAAAATTTTTGTTGGGAAATTGGAAAATTTATCACAAAATTGGAAAAAATGTAGATCAAATCTAGATTTTAATTTCAATTATTTTATATTTAGGTAGATTTCAATTGTGGACTAGATAATATCTCGATTGTTTATCAACACTATTTATGTCTTAATAATCAACTTAATACCCCTCATGGTTATAAAAACCACGAAGGAAGCCTATGTCCTGCAGTGGGCGTCGAATGGCTGATGATGATGATGAATCAACTTAATGTACTCACTAATAAACAGGTGATTTAACGGTTACGATCGCGATTAGGGCCGTTATAAACATCCTGACTCATTAAAAATGCTATTCTAATTGACGTGTTTAGAGTACATTTTTGAGGTAACCTTGTGTAAGCACTTGAAACCTCACCTTACCCAACTTAACAAAACGTAGCATAGCCCTCATACATTACAATCTTATCCTACAATAATCAGCAATTTCCGTTGGTGCAAACCAACAATAGTTATTTGTTATACAAGAGTGCAAAGTTGCTTTTTAACCGCGTAGTCAATTCTGATGACAAAGCAAGCGAAAGCTTCTAAAATTGAATTGAGTTTATAACAAATTAAAAAAAGTTGTATAATAAATTCAGCACTATGGACGTAGAAGTAAATAGGTTTAATTATGTTTTGAATTTACAAACTTAGTATTCGAAATTCAATTTACTTTATCCTCTAGCGAATAAAAACGGCTTTTGCTCTCGGATATCGAAGAGCAAAAACACTCTTTCCGAGATGGGGGGATGAAAAAAACTTTTTAGTAATACAAATCGACTTAAAGAAAAATATGCTCTAAAAAAGAGTTCGACCATCAAATCCCAACTCAGCGAGGAAATGACTAAATGCGAAAAAACACAAAGGAGGTTCCGAGTCTGAGTTTATAACAAATTAAAAAAAGTTGTATAATAAATTCAGCACCATGGAGGTAGAAGTAAATAGGTTTAATGATGTTTTAAATTTACAAACTTAGTGCACTCGTGTTCTAAATTCAATTTACTTTATCCTCTAGCGGATAAAAACGGCTTTTGCATTCAGATATCGAAGAGCAAAAATACTCTTTCCGAGATGGGGGATGAAAAAATGTTTACGTTCCGCAAACACGCTAGCGACCAGTTTCTTGCTTGGTGAAACTAGGCGTGCTGATTGGTTATTAGGGCAATTCGATAGAATAATGTGTCTTTGCGGGACTAGGACATATTGTCCCCCGGGTACAGAAGTAACTGGGTCGTTGTAATGTAATGTGTTAGCGATGATTGCCTTATTTTGGTTTTTCTTACTCGTTAAAGCTGCGAACGGACCAGCGCGTGCGTGTGCGTGTGCGTGTGCGTGTGTGCGTGCGTGCGTGTGTGTGTGCGTGCGTGTGTGTGTGTGCGTGCGTGTGTGTGTGTGCGCGTGCGTGCGTGTGCGTGTGTGTGTGTGCGTGAGTGCGTGCGTGCGTGCGTGCGTGCGTGCGTGCGTGCGTGCGTGCGTGCGTGCGTGCGTGCGTGCGTGCGTGCGTGCGTGCGTGCGTGCGTGCGTGCGAGCGTGCGTGCGTGCGTGCGTGCGTGCGTGCGTGCGCGTGTGCGTGTGCGTGTGCGTGTGCGTGTGTGTGTGTGTGTGTGTGTGTGTGTGTGTGTGTTTGTCTGGATTTCGTGCTGAAGTTGCCGTGTTTGTAGGTACCTTACGTTAGAACTAGGTTTAAATTAAAATGTAATTTGTAATAGTGTAAAAGGAACAAGACAGAAACGAGAGTTCTTCAAGAGAAATAATCGACACAACAAAATATCGTTACAGCGTTTTATTCGCCTCAAGCGTACAACAATGTCTGTCCCACCAAAATCATATCGGCTCCCACGCTAGTTCACTAACTTCACGTATTGCAATAACTTTACTGTACTTCCTATCAACTGAATAACAATTAATAATTATGTTAACAATTAACAGTTATGACAACATGAGTGTCCTTCATAATTACTGATCTGAATAATGCTGAAGATATTTTATATTTAAAACATACCAGTGTATTATTTTATTTTAAAAGAATTTAAACATAACGACATTTAGTTCTGAATTATGACGCAGGGAGGCGCCAGTAGCGAAGCACTGATCGAAAGTGAAATCAAAAGTAGGTATTTTAATTATTAAATTCAAAGTAATATCTTAATTTATGCATTCCTTAAACAATATTTATAATTATTATAATTAAATAAGTATTTAGTAATGCAAATTAATGTTGGTTGGTGGCGCCGTTGTTAGAGGCGACGTAGGACGATAACACTAGATTAAAACTCTGTTGCGTAGCACCTCTGCGTTCGTTTCTGCACCCTCCCAAGGCTACTGAAAGGCCAAGGGCCAAGTTTAGTTGTCCCTCGGGGGAGTTAGGGCAGTTGAAAGGAAACTCTCGGTTAAACACACAAACAATGTAAGGGTACATTAAATCTTGCCAACAAAGTTATTATTATTCTATAACGTTATTCTAGACTATCCAGAGCGCCGGGGGGAATCTAAAGAATAGCCCTCTTCCTGGGTCGACAAGGGTGGCGGCGCTGATGCCGCGGCATGCGCATTTGATTTGCCCAGATGGTAAACTCGACCCGAAGGACGTGCTTGCGCCTGCGGCAGGGGGTTGACTGCCCAAGACTAACAACACGGTGAACAATTAATTTATAAGAAATGGTGCGTAGCTTTAGAGCTAATTGGAAACAGAAGGCATACTTTAGCAAAATTATTAAATAAATTTACTCCAAGTAAAACTAGCGTCGAGAATAGAGAGGTTTTTGTGAAGAAAAGGTTCTAATTACATTATTTATCTTTGAACTTTAACTCAAGTAGTCTCTGTGATGCTTGAACTTTAACATAATTAGGGTCTGATGCATCGCTGTACGTATACGATATTGATGATCATCATTCCTGACTGTCAGTCTCTTACTGAAAAAGACACACTCATCGAGTGCATGTTGGCCCAAGATGGACAGAAGTTGACAGTGGGCTTAAAGCTAGCATTACAGAAATAAGCCATGCGAAGTATCACCGAGAAATCGATCGATTTTAAACCAAGAGAGCCCTAATTTTGCGCACCAAATCCTATCGAAATCCTGAAGCCTACGATAGCAATTAGCAAAGAATTTGAAGCCTAGGAATCCTTCAGTATATTGCGCCTGTAGTCTTAGAACTCCAAGAAGCAATAGTTTCAATTGAGCATAAGTTAGCAGTTGAGCAAAAAGAAACTGAAATACAAAAAAATAACCAAAAATCCGACTGCTGAACATTATCTACTTAGCAGATGGGACCAACCTAGGTTCCTCGCATTGAGTTAGCATTGGCTATCCATAATGGAGTGCTGGACCCAACACTTATGTATGGTAGCGAGACTTGAGGGAAAGGAGCAAGAAAGTAGAATGTAGAAATGAGGTCTTTGAGAAGCATGTCTGGTGTTCTAGTAATTGAGAAAGGAATGTTGCGTTGGTTTGGACATGTGGAGAGGACGAAGGACGAAAGATTAACGAAAAACATATATCGAGCGAATGTGGGTGGAAGGGCCGGTAAGGGACGTCCCAGGTGGAGATACTTCGACCAAATAGAGAATGTATTAGCAAAGGACAAGATTTTTCTAACAATGTATAAACAATGTATAATTTCGTATAAACTATGACACTCGTGCAAACATGACGAATCCATTGAAATCTCATTTGTTAAAATCTGACCACTGATTAAAGAGTTATGCGAGAACAAAGAATCGGACATGCTTAGATACATACACATATACTAGCCAAACACATTTACTCCCTTTAAACCCTTTGAGCTCCGACGAGGCATGGCTCCGACGCAGTCTAGTAAAAATACCCATTTCTTGCGCCAAAAAGGTGTGCATGTATTCCCTGACGAAAACACCCTCTCTTTACTAGTTTCAGAGTGTTATTTTTCGCCCCTATTATTTTCGCGCTGTGGCCAGATTCGCCTACGAGCTTCCCGTCGCCGTAGCTTTTTTTTCTTGGCTTAATTCTAGATCGGTTATTGGGTCTGCTACAAAAACTTTGAGGACAAATAATTAATGTGATCACAAAAATAAATAATTGATCAGCAAAACAGTAATTCGATCAGCCCACAATTATTTTGGTCCGCTTAACAGCTACACGTGCTCAGCTAATAAATCAAATATAGACATAGATTGATAGATAGAGAACACTTTATTGCACAACAGAAAAAAATATTACAAGTGATTTTTTATTCATAAGCAATTGGCGGTCTTATTGCTTAGAGCGATCTCTTTCAGCGGTCAACTTTTGGATGGAGTAGATTGCAAGAAGAATATAGTCGGTAGGTTGCATAAATAAGAGAATCTAAAACAGATTCGTATGTGAAGTAACAAGGTATGAACTTATAGCGAAAGATTGCAAGAATATAAGTATTTATAGTTATTCTATTTTATGTATTATGAGCGGTGGTAGCCTAGTGGGTAGAACATTGAACTCGGAAGCGGGAGACCCAGGTTCGATTCCCAGTGCGGGCATGTACCTATGACTTTTCTTTCTAAGTTATGTACATTTGTGAAGTTATAGTAGCAGTACAACTCGCTAACGGTGAAGGAAAACATCGTGAGGAAACCTGTGTGTTTGACGTATTTACATATCTCAGCGCTTGAAATCGCCAATCCGCGGTGGGCACGCGTGGTGATTAAGCCCATACTCTCTTTATGAGAGAAGGCCTGTGCCCTACAGTGGGACGTATATAGGCTGCTTATGCTTTATTATGTAAAATTTATATACTGAAATAATAATAAGTTTAAACACCTACAAGCAGCAGTAAGCAGCGGTAGCGTAGCGGTAGGGCCCGGCCTCATTTTCGGATGGTCGTGGGTTCAAATCCCGGCATGTGCCAGTCACTTTGTTTTCTAATGCCCGGTTCCTGTATTCAAGAACGACTCGTTTTACTACATCATCGTCATCATCAGACATTTGACGCCCACTGCAGGACGTAGGCCTCCTTCGCGGTTTTCATAACCGTTTTGCTTACAGACGGTTAAAAACGGTTTGGAATAACGTACGGAAGGATAAATGTATGGAGATAACAATTCTTGCAGACAACCGACGATGTAGAGATGCTGAAGGAAAAGGAGGAGACGGGTAGCCGGTGCCTACATGAATATCGATGTATATACTCGTACTTATAATAATACGAGGTGACTCGGCAAATAATGTTTTGCCATGTTAATTAGCCTACGACCTATTCTCAGACCTACCAAATATGAACAAAAAATTTAATAGAAATCGGTGAAGCCGTTTCGGAGTAGTTCGATAACCAACACTGTGTCACGAGATTGTTTGATATTAGGTTAACAATTATTTTACGCAGTATTCATAAAAATCGGTGAACTCCACCGAAAGGGCTTCACCGATTTTTATGAAATTTTTTGTGTATATTTGGTTGGTGATTGTTATAACAATATCCAAAAACTTTCTGTGTTCCTTCGAGCTACAAAAGGTTGGCTAACGATGCAACATAATATACGCCATTGGACAGTTATGTAAAGATTACCTTATTAGGAAGACGGAAACTACGACGGACGTCTGACACTTACACAGGGTGTGATAAGATCCCCAAATTAGGTGGGTTATTTCTCGAATGATTGGGATTAGGTAACTAGTTACGTAGGGTCGTGTTTCCACAATATTTTTCTAGCGGTTCGAGAATTTTTATTGGTTAAGTCTTTGCAGAAGTTTAATAAAAGCCTCACAGTAATGCAGCCTATATAAGTCTCAATGTAAGGCACAAGCTTTCTCTGAGAGACAGAGAGAGAGTATAGACTTAATCGGTACTCGTGCCCTCTGCGGATTGGCTATTTGAAGCGTTGTGGTATGAACCTCAGGCACGCTAGTTTCCTCACCGTTAGCACGTGGTATTGCTACTACAAACGCACAATAATTTATGTAACGTAGAAAATAAAATCATTTTGTTATACCTTGAATGGTATAAACCAAAGGCAATGCGACCTTAATACCTGGTCCCAATTATTAACTATTAATTTATTTAATTTTGATTTCAATTTAAATAACAATTAAATTTAATATTGTGAAACAACACTAAAATTAAAACCAAAGCGTTACAATATCATTAGCGTATAAAATACCCCTATCTATTTTTTTCTATGTTACATTCTTGACTTCTATAATATAAAAGCAAATAGTATACGTGTTTTTAAATAGAATAAACTCACGCTTGAATTCCAGAGGGCTGAGCACAGACCGGGTTCGCCACTTGCAATGATCCCGATAAGCCTCTTTTGCTTCATCAACAGAGAACTTGCACTAAAAAGGTTTTAATAGTATAAGAGACGTTAAGACATAAATAAACGTGTTTTTTTTGCGACTAATTCTTTTGATAATATTATAACCAGTCGAAAAGTCAATATAGTCACGTGGTACTAAAACGCGCCATACAAATCGACCTGACTATGACGTCACTCCCTAACGTAGCGCTTATAATGTAGGAAGCGTTTATCAATATTTGAGTTATCTCGTAAAATAAGTCTTCTGTTATTAGAGTAATTTTCGTCATTCAGGTCCACTGCTGGACATAGGCCTCCTCCATGGATTTCCAAAAAGACCGGTTGGAAGTTTCCTGCATCTAGCGCGTAACTTTATTTTTCGCATATTTTGTGACCCCGAAAACCCCGAAAAAAATATTTTTATTGTTTTATTTTTAAATTTTTCCAAGGTTTTACATGATTTCTATGGTAAGTATAAAAGCAAAGTCACTCCAGACTAAGTTGGACACAAGTTCCCCGTTAGATTAGATTAGAACTCTTTATTGTAAACACCAGAAAACAAAATACATTAAAAGGCTTACATATCTAAGTCTTGCCATACAATTGGCGGTTTTATCGCTAAAAAGGGATCAGTTCCAAACACCTTAGGGTGGATAGAACTGAAAGGTGAAAGATGAAATATATTGGAAGAATATGTACATAAAGTAGTAACTGACATACAAATAATTTTCATACATATTTAATAAAATCAATATTCATCATTCGGGCGATTTCGCCCTCCGCCAGTGTCTCCCTTATTTGGTCGACATATTGTCCTGGAACGTCGCATCTTTCTTTTCCGACAGGGCTTACAGGCCCTATTTTTTGACGTGAAACGTCTTTCAGTTCGGTAGTACGGGGCACTTTCTAAAACCGCATGCAACGAAAACCGCATGTCGCCTCGGCGAAGGCTGGAACTCTTTAACTACGTGTCGTGTGCAATTCATTTATATATCGTTGATTAGAGCAAAGTAGCCATTACTGAGATCCTCTTGACTCGTGCCGCTAGATGGAGCCCAGCGCCACGTAACAAATTGCTCAGTTTGACCTACAAATTAACGCTTACTCATACACGTTTCGGATTCGTAACCAGATACAGTCCACCCGCTTTTTATATCGAGAGAAACGTTTTAAAAAAGATTGCAGACGTTCAACATTAGATATTAAGATTAATATCCCTTGGTTTGAGTTTCAAGAACAGATTTTGGTTCAAGTACGTCCGTGGTTCTGCAAGGGAAGTAATATCTTCTTCGAATATCCTGGCAAATAAAGGAACTGCCCCTATATTACGCTCACCAAATCCTGAGCGATTCCAATCGTTTAACTGTCAAATTAGTATGGAATTTGACAGTTAGACGATTGGAATCGCTCAGGATTTGGTGAGCGTAATTAGGCCACTGATGTCAACTCTCGGCTTGGACGCAATTTTGAATCTCTCTTTAATACATATCGTTTCTAAACGCCGGATTCGGAACTGGGAATTTCACTGTTCCTCTAGGCATGTCTTTGGTTGCAATTAACGGTTTCTGTATTAAGAATTTCACTAAAAATAAAGGTAATAAAAAAAAATATTTAAAAATAAAGTAAGAAGGATCAAGAAAGTAGGAATAATGCAGTAGTACGTGTGCTGTTACTTTGAATGACAGGATTAGTACAAATAGAGAACGTTAAAGACTATCGAGAAAGGAATATTGGCTTGGGAATATGAAGAGTGTGAGGGAAGAAAGATTGACGAAAGAAGATAAGATAAGATATGAATTCGTTATTATACTAGCAAAAACACAACATAAAATATTTGTAAGATATAGTACAATTGGCGGCCTTATGGCCGACAGCGGAAATCGAACCCACGACCCATGAAGAAACTGACCTATAAAGACCAGGGCTTGCCGCTTTCTATGTCTTGACCTTCACTAGTACATCTCCTATATGGTAGATGTATGTTTGGCTGGGGCGTCCCTCACCGGCACTTCCACCTACAGTCACTCGATCTTCTTTTTTGTTCTGAGCACTCGATATATTTCTTTATAAGTATGTATATTATAATTATGTATGAATAAGTATGTAAGTATTATTCATAATTGCACCGACTACCCGTCTCTCTTTCCTTCAGAAATTTTCCTTCATACGGTTGTCTGGAAGAAATTACTATTACCAATTGTACTTTGTTCATCATTTATGTTTGTTTTTTCGCCGCGCACAATAAACAATATTTTTATCTCATCTTACTAAGCGGTCCAGAATGAACATATTTGCTAGTACCAAACCACAGGTACCCCCATAGTACCAAATTCTATGGCTTCTCTTTCACGGTTCAGTGAGTCCATTTATGGTCTTTGCAATTGTTTTAAATCTATCGAACTGGCAATATAATCTTTCAAATTGACTGCGAACAGCTCTATCCGTGTTCCAGACAGAATAATAGACAAATTTAAGTTGAAGAATTTACTTTTAACGAAATCTTATTATAGCGTCTTCGAATATTTAAATAACAAATTTTTACATTGTATACTTTTTATCATGATTAATGTCATTTTTCTAATTATAATCAATTAATATTCATAATTATCATCATTCAGCCACAAGAAGTCCACTGCTGGACATACGCCTCCTCCATGGATTTCCAAAAAGACCGGTTGGAAGCGGCTTGCATCCAGCGCCTTCCTGCCACTTGGATGAGGTCATCTGTTCATCTTGTGGCTGGTCGTCCTACGCTGCGCTTGATATGTGGTCTCCATTCGAGAATTTTTCAGCCCCAACAGCCATCAGTTCTGCGTGCCTCGCCCACTACCACTTCAACTTATTAATCCGCTGGGCTATGTCGACGACTTTCGTTCGTCTACGGATCTCATCATTTCTGATTCGATCTCGTAGAGAAATTCCGAGCATAGCCCTTTCCATAGCTCGTTGCGTGACCTTGAGCTCTCTTATGAGGCCCATAGTGAGAGACCTAAGTGGTCTAACCAATTAAAATTATTGACTTCCAACTTGGTTAACATAAATTTCACATAATTCCAATTTTTCTTAGAACATTTGTATGCCTTATTGGCTAAACGTAGGGCACATTTGATACTTATGTCGTAGCCATATCGTAGATTGTGTCATATCATGATGTGGTTAGCCATATCACGAAATGTGTCCTTTTCATGAAAAGGCCAAGTCAAACTGGCCGTATCGTTTAAGCATCAGCGTTTGACGATATGGCAATCTACGTTTTGCCATATCATAATGTAGCTTACCTATGACTTTTCCATGCACTAACCTTATTTAAGTTTGACTCAAAACTAAGTTTTTTAGTGAAATTTTATATATATATATATCAATTAAGTACGTTTATAATAATAACTAGCCGACTTGGCCAGTTTTATATATTAGGGGTTAAAGTATGAATTTGCCGATTTGTACTGAAAATCTAAATTGTTTATTTTTTAAATTTTTAACAAATTTATTTAATCAAAATAGTTGCCATTATTATCTATACATTGCTGCCATCTAATGGGAAGGTCATTAATGCCTTTGCGATAGAACTCCGACGATCTAGACTGCACAAACTGTGTGAAAGCATTTTGTACTGCCTCCTGGGAAGAAAACTTCTTGTCACGTAGATAATTGTCCAAATCACGAAAAAAATGGTAGTCCGTTGGAGCAAGGTCTGGTGAATACGGAGGATGACGAATGGTTTCTAACTGCAGTTCCTGAAGGGTCAAAATGGTTTCTCGTGCTGTGTGAGGTCTCGCGTTGTCGTGGAGCAGATCAGTCAAATCATGAGGCACCCATTTTTCGTTTTTTTTTATTTTATTGATTTGACGCAAGTGAGTCAATATTGTGGGTAAGGTAACGTTAAACCATGCCGCTAATTCCTGGGTAGTTTGACTAGGGTCGGCTTCCACTATCTCTCTTAATTCATCGTTATTCACCTGTGTGGGCGGTCTTCCTCGTGGCTCGTTCTTTAAGTCGAAATTTCCATCACGAAAGCGTTTAAACCAAAATCGCACGGTGCGTTCATTAGTAGACCCCTCTCCAAACGCAGCATTGATATTGCGGGCTGTTTCTGCCGCGTTAGTTCCGCGTCGGAACTCGTATTCAAAAATCACTCGAATTTTCGCAGTATCCATCTTTCTTGTCTAAATTGAATAACAAAAACAATTGAAAGTCGATATTCAAATGTTTCACATTTTTTAAAAAAAGAACATCATAGAAACCATTTGAAAAAAGTTTCATTCGAAAACCTCAAACCATGAAGATTCTATGTCAATTCAAAGAACCTATTGCAATAAAACGGCAATTTCATACTTTAACTATTATATAAAATACATATACATACATATATATGTATGTATGTATAATTGTTGTGTGTATCGTTGTATATTTTCATGCATACCATTTGTTTTATGTTTGTCATTTATTAAGATCATTAAGCTTTTATCTATCGTTAAGGAATGTTTAGGAGTTGACAAAATATATTAAGCTAACTAATTTTCTCTATTTGAGTAATTTTTGTTAATTCTGTTTTTCCTCTTTTATAAAATAAAATAAATAAGGCTAGACAAGATTGGCCCATAAATCAGATGGTGACACGTTTCCATTTCACACAATGTAGGCGGAAGTGACGTCTTAGCTAAGGTACTAGGGCTCTGTAGATCAATATGCGTAGGAAGTCCATCAGCACTGCCCCAGTTCCAAAAAAATATATAGCCGTCCTGAAATTGCCTATTTCCCTAGGAGATTTATATCTATACTAGCTGACCTGGCAAACGTGTTTTTGCCATACTCTCAGACCTACCAAATGTACACAAAAAGTTTATACAAATCGGTGAAGCCGTTTCGGAGGAGTTCGGTAACAAACGCTGGGACACGAGATTTTTAAATATCGGAAAATTAGCCTTGTACTACGATAAATTTACATACTCTCACCGTACTAGAATAAAATGCTAATCCCCACAAGATTAAAGAATTTCTTACCGATATGGTTAATGCAGCTAAATAAAAAAAAATATTTCGTGTATTGATTTATTTAGTGAATTATTTATCTGTTTTAAGAGGGATTTATTAATAAAAGGAGAGATTTGCATATTTCGGTAAACGTTTTTATTTTACGAAGCCTTTTGTAGTTTTGTATTTTAATTTATTTCAAATTCTTTCATTTGGTTTTTTGTACGAGGATCTAAAAATTGCATGTAAATTATGCCCTCATAATTTTTCGTCAGTATTCCGTTAGTGTATGATACAGGAAAATATTTTTTGACTTCTTTTATGACTTACCTTTAGTAACATTGACATTTAAAGATCTATACTAATAATGTAATATATAAAAATCTCGTGTCCACAGTGTTTGTTATCGAATTCTCCGAAACGGCTTCACTGATTTTTGTAGTTTTTTGTTGTGCCTTTTTTGGTCTTAGAAAAGGTCGTAGGCTAATGAATATGGCAAAACAACGTTTGCCAGGTCAGATAGTAAAGAGGAAAAGTTTGTAAATTTATATGCTTGTAAAATTGTACGTAGAAGATCTACGTCTACATCCGATTTAAAACATTCTAAAAATTCCAATGGAACCTTTGTAGTTTCTATCCAGCCAGACTAGCCAGCGGTTTTTGCCGTGATTTAGAACGTTAACCTCTATTGTACCGAAATATATTGCAATTTTTCAAGAGCAACTTGTTTTGTACAGTCGTTGGGGATTGTTTACCGTTCGCCTTTTTACGATGCTGGAAAAACTAGCACCTAGGGAGAGGTTTCGAATGTTTGCGCCACAAGTGAAATTGATAAAGTGGCTTTTTTGTCAAATCCGTCTGGATGCCCTGTAGGATTCGCTTTGTGTTAAACAAAACTTATTGCTGGTAGAAAAGTTTCGATTGTTTCAGGGCGGGGTAAATCCAATTTACCGGACATGTTTAGTGTTCTGCGCTGGTCGTTTTCATTTTTGTTGACCTTAAAAGATTTTCTCTAGAGGATTTTCAAACGTAGCTAAACTTTTCTAGAGCGCATACGTACATGCTTAAAACCATCACTTAAAAATACTATAACTAAGACTGTCCAGACAGAGTAGACTGTTATCATAAGCATAAGCAGCCTATATACCTACGTCCCACTGGAAGGCACAGGCCTTCTCTCAGGGAGAGAGTATGGGCTTAATCACCACGCGTGCCCACCGTGGATTGGCGATTTCAAGCGCTGAGGTATGTGAATAGCTCAGACACTCAGGTTTCCTCACAATGTTTTCCTTCACGGTTAGCGAGTGGTATTGCTACATAAATTCACGAATATACCCCTACTTAACTGTTCACTGTATTGTGATTGTGTTATGTGGATGTTATTATAATTATTATTCGGTTTTTATGAGGAGCTAGACAATTTTATTTTATTTATTTTAGTTTTATTTAGGACACAAACAGTCATATAGAAAAAAATAAAAAGTATATGTTTACAAAAATAGACCTGGAGGTCCCTTTAACAATTTGGTTTTTTCGCTCGAGCTAAGTCCATTTGTATTGTATTATTTATGGACTATGTCTTATGTGGAAATCAAACCTACAATACAATCATTGTTACCAAAAAACCCAACAAGGTATGTAGGTCAGGAGAAAGGAATGGCGTTCCATGTTTCGTAGAGGTGAAATTTCACATTGGAATAACAACAATTCGTTTAAATAACAACAACGTTTTAACCCAAAGGAAAATTAGTCGGTACCACAATATAGAACCAACAATCCCTTACTCAACACGGCGTGATGAACAGTACGTTTGTAAGTAAAATATCACACGGAGAAACCTGCACTTTATTGTTCGATACTCGCACTTAAGGCGATAATTATAAGAGCTACCAACGACCGACTTCTTTGTTTCACTCACCTTTTGATTTACGATTGAGTTGCACGTTTCTCGTATTTATTACGAGGGTTATGTAATTACCGCTAAATAAGTATACCTGCTTATTCACATGACTTAATTAGGTCATGTCGATTTCAAGCAAAACAATAAGCAGGATTTTTCACTGGGATCTATAGATCGGAATGAAAAAATTCATTCTTATAGAAAAAATATGAAAAGCAAAGTAACAATATTAATTTTCGCCGTAGTTAAAAGCGCGTTGTGTGAAAAAAAAGTTCTGTTTTTAATTTCGATTTGCCATATTTAAAATTTTTGCGAAAAAAAAAGAATAAGTGGCTTTCAAACTAGAAGTAATCGACTGAGAGTCTACAAAACAGAAATTACAAGCTCTACGGCAGGTTGTACGTTTCTAGCGATACAAATTCTTAAATGGTAATATTTAAAACTGCGAGCGTGTTGCAAATTAGTTTTACAGCATTCTTAAAGTCTAGTCTCAGATTAGTCTTCGTGATCAGTAAAGTATAGTCTAGTCTCAGTAGTTAATAAAAACTAGGTTCACGCACACCATGCTTAAATTACCCAAAATTGGGTAAAATTTCCTGAAACAGCAACACTGAAACAAAAATAAAGAGAATTTTAATCTATGCAAACGTAGAAGTAGTTATAATCTGCATAAATCTTTATGGCGGTAACGTGAACATAGTCACAGATCGTTTGCACATAGCTTACTGTCTTTACAGTGTATGTCTTAGTAATTGACTACTTTAGTAATTGACTAATAGGAATTATTTACTACGCATCACTATACGTCAATTACTCACACATACACTGTAAAATCTGTGACTATGTTCACGTTACCGCCAAAAAGATCTATGCGGACTATAATGTTTTTTTACAGAGTAACGAGATGTCTCGGATTGATATAGAGTACCGAGATTGATTTTTTAATCAAAAATATTTAACCTCACAAAAATACAAAAAAAAATCTTGAATATTATGGTTATATGATTGTTAAATTTTATTTACTGAGCGTATACCTTTAAAATTCCATTTTGTAACTCTTCTCAATATTTAGGACAAAGCCCATCTGTTCGTATTGACGTATTGACGAGAGGAACCGCTTACTCGGATATGTACCAGGATTGTGTTACACTCTATATATTATGACCGTTGTCTTTCTATTTCAGATTATAATCTATGAAACAGGCATTCGTATGTCCCTAAACCTGACTCAGGGAGCGGAATGGTATTATTTATGTCCCTTTACCGCAAATGGGAAATTAATGATCATTAGCACCTCGCAGTTCCACCTTTGCGAATGAAAACAGTTTTTTTGTATCGTTTACCTTTGCTTTTCACGAAAAAAATTACTTTTTGCCATATACTTACTCTTATCCATCACCTTAGCTGTGTCTGCGCCTACGTTCATATATAGGAAGATAGAAAACACTTTATCTTACAGTAAAAAGGAAATTATATTGTTATTGCTTAACTTAAAAAACTTTGGCCTTTCCATCTACGAAATGAGATGATTTATGCAGCGTCCAGTGGCGCCTTTACTCACACTAAATGGGTGAAAGGACCACTCGGACGCTACAGTGCCTAGGAGATTGTTTTTTAGATGGTGTGGGCTTGCCCAGCACTTGTACCATCCTGACAGCTTAGTTGGCCTAGGCCACAGGAAAGACAAGTCATACATTGCGGAGCCAACCAAGCCGTGAATTTCCTCCCTTAAGATAGATAAATAATTTAAATGTTTTAAGACACACCCACACATAAATTATTACATAAAACAACTTCCTTCAGCAACTTTCCATCATAGGGTTGTCTGTAAGAAATTGCTTTTAGCGATAAGGCTGCCAATTGTACTGTGTATTTTAGCAACTTTGTATGGCATGTGCTCTAGTGCACAATAAAGAATATTCTTATCTTACCTTATCTTATCTTATAACATGTTTATTAACATAAAATACTTAAAGTAGAAGTGCAAACTTGTTCTTATAAAGAAACTGACAAGTGAAATATTAACTTCTATGGCACTTTTAGGCCATATGTGGATGTGCCACAGAGGTTCAAAAAGGCCGTACCTCAGCATTATAAACATCCACCTTAAGGGGTCCAGGGAGTAACACTAGCACCACCAAGGAAAAAGAATCATATCTTTTTTTACAGATATAATTTGCAAAAGTGTCAGTACAATCTCTCAACCACGTTAATAGTGATTTTTAGGACCCGACACGATTCCTTAAAACACTCGATGAACATCGTATAAAATAGTCTGTGGTAGAGCCTTTACAAGGAAAAGACGTAACCACAGATTATTTAAACTGCTTCTGAGGACAGTTTTAGTGTTTGTAAAGAAATCATTATTACTAAAGCCTATCGGGTGCCTCATCTTCCAATATTGCCTTCCGGTCACTGCCACTTCATCGCACATCTTCGAATACCTACACTTGCGTGAAACGTTGGCCGATTCCGGCTTTGGATGCGGTCAGTTCGGTGGAACATTGTGAGCTTGTATTGAATATTTTGTTGAGCATACAACGTGATGTGGTGCAATTTTTTTTGCTGAAGGCAATGAAAAAGATACACTTTTCACCACCTTTTCTTAAATAATCTTAGCACAATTAATTTGCCACACAGCTCACGATTACACAAACTAAGAAAGATATGAAATGAGTGACTAAAATATAAACGCATAGCATAAAAATATTCTTTTTCTTAGCGTGTCGATAGAGCAAAAGTAATCTGAGCACGTGCGGCATACGCTTTTTGTGCGAACGATGACGTTATAGCAGTGAAAGTGAAATTGTCTTTATTGCCATGAGATTTTTGCCAGCCTTTACGTCCATAATGCTTGTCACTATTTACCTCTAGAAAATTAATAATTTGATAGTATTTTTTATTTTCAATAAATATAATTCCCTTTTTGGTGAGACCTTGTAATAATATATTTACTCGCACATCTTTCATCCGAACGGCTCACAATCGAGTAGGAAGTCCTACTGAAAATGGAATACTCCAGACGAAGCGCACAAATATTGGCCCGAGAACCTCTTGTTGACATAAGCCACACGGAAGCGACTGCATTTTAATACCCTCGACAGCTGAAGGTGCACGGATGGTGATATTATATAAACTGACTATAAACTGACGCCTGTATCCCAGAGGGGTAGGCAGAGACCAGGGACTGTCACTTGCCACGGTCTTGAAAGATCACTTTCGCTTCCTCAACAGTCAATTGTTAACATTATATAATAGTGCAGCCTAAATATGTTCCACTGTATGGCACATGCCTTCACTCAGAGAGAAAGAGATAGAGAGAGAGAATGGGTTCTATGAACTTGCGTGCCCACTCTCGACAGTTGAAGGTGCACGGATTTCGATATGATAATAATAATGCAGCCTAAAACGATCTACGGTAGGGCACTGGCCTTTTCTCCGAGAGAGAGTATGGGCTTTACCACCTCGCGTGCCCACCGCGGATTTGCAATGGAATTTTTAGTTGCAATACCATTCGCCAACGCTGAAGAATAACATTTTCAGGATCCATTTACCTCTTGGGTGTCACTGAAACAAAAAAGCATAAAAATTAGATTAGATTAGATCAATACTCTGTATTGCACACCATACATTATAAAATTACATCAAATATCTTAAACATGTATTAGCTGTCCACCGAAGATGGACTTACATAGAGACGGAGCCATCACTGTAGTAATGGACTTCAGACATTTTCGTCCTTATGTCAATTCAGACAAGGTCTTCTCCGTGGGACGTGAGTGATGGCGCGTGCTCTACATACACGGTTCGAGTTTCGTAATACGTTGAGAACAGCGTCTAGCTTAAGTTAGAACTACAAAGCTCAACTATGCAAAAGCTTCAGAATAAATAAAATACAAAAATGCGAAGAGTTTCACAAAAATCTACTGCTACTTGATCCTCCTCCTAAGTACAAACAACCTTTGCTACGACAAAATTTTGAAAAAAATGTCATCAATTTTATACGAAATTTTAGTATTTGCTGTAGCGAATGAAACAGCTGATATATTTTTCAATATTTAACTAATTTATGCAAGCATAAATAGATCAAAATAAGTCAGTGGTTTAGCCGAAAGGCTTCTTCACTGATGTAGTATTTTTTAAGTTTTGTTTTTTTCCACTTAGCGAAAGCTGTGAACATATGTAATTGGTGCACATACTAGTTGTAATACTACTCTAAGAATATTGAGAATGTTACGTATGTACAATGTTTATGTTCCAGTAGAACAGCCCTAACAGTTCTGTTGCAAAATCACTGCTTACGTAACAAAGTATATTGCAAAGGTTATTATTACAAAATTGCAAATTTCCTCTTTGACTGTTGTTATTAGCACAACTGTGAGTTTTTCATTTCTATGTCTTTGTATTAATCTACTATAGAAAACGCCAAAGTAAAATAAAATATTTCTGAGTCTCATAAGATGAGTTTTATATTAATGAGTAGAATAACTTCTTTAACCTCTTCAGTCCTGACCTTGAAAATAACAATGGTTTTCAATTGTTATTTTCAAGGTCAGGACTGAGGTTGCTATGTTTCACCGACCACCTATCCTTACTTATATTATAAACGCGAAAGTTTGTATGTATGGATGGATGTTTGTTACTCTTTCACGCAAAAACGGCTGAACGGATCCGGATGAACTTTTGCACAGAGATAGACTATAGTGTGGATTAGCACATAGGCTATTTTTCATCCCGGAAAAATACACAATTCAAAATTACCAAGCGAACGAAGTCGCGGGCAACAGCGAGACTGAAATAAATTGTATAAACAACGTCCACGATACCCGAAACGACACAATCAAGCCTGTCACGCCTGATTTCCCGAATCTGTCACTACCATTTTTATTTAATGCCTATTACGGCCGAAAAAAAGTACCAAGGATCCTGAAAGGATATTTTTTTTGGAATGGGCTAAACTGGCTGCTATAGAAAAAAATACTTGTAAGTATGTACCGCATTTTTTGCATGGAATATGATTTTTCAACACAGTCGCTCGTAAATTAATTCTTATTACACCGTTTTTAGTTTCATAATTCGGCATTATTACCATACTTGTGCTGTGAAAACATCTTATTACACCGTTTTAGTTTCATAATTCAGCATATTACCACACTTGTGCTCTGAAATCATTACCGTGAGTACTGAATATAAACCTTTTTAGGGTTCCGTACCCAAAGGGTCAAAACGGGACCCTATTACTAAGACTTTTCTGTCTGTCTGTCTGTCCGTCCGTCCGTCCGTCCGTCCGTCCGTCTGGATGTCACCAGGCTGTATCTCAAGAACCGTGATAGCTAGAGAGTTGAAATTTTCACAGATTATGTATTTATGTTGCCGCTATAACAACAAATACTAAAAACAAAAAAAAAATATTTAAAGGGAGCCCCCCATACAACAAACGTGATTTTTTTTTGCTGTTTTTTTATCTTTGTGTCTAATGTTGTATAGATAATGGTACGAAACCCTTCGTGCGCGAGTCCGACTCGCACTTGGCCGGTTTTTTTTAAATTTCAGCAAAAGTTTATGTCAAAGAACATTAAATATTTTTACGAATACTAAGTTATTTTACGATTAAGATGCAACTTGTGTGCATTGATCATTACACACTCATCTTCTTTACCGCGCTCGCCTACGGCTCCGGCTTAAAATAATGCCTCGTGTGTAATTAATGACCAACTTAGCACACTTCTATCATAATGTACTATCATGCCAAAGGTGGAATATGCGTGGAATATGCTAGCTAACTACGAAAGAACACATCGTGAGGAAACCTGAGTGTCTGAGGTGTTCACATACCTCAGCCTTTAAAATTGCCAATCCGCGTCGGGCACGCGCGGTAATTAAGCCCACACTCTCTCTCTGAGGGAAGGCCGGTGCCCTGCAGTGTATATGGGTTACATAAAAAGAAAGTTTGTGCGCCTTACTTTTATTTTATGCCTTACTGACAATCTAATCCTTTGGCTATAAAATAAAAATTTTGCAGTATTTGTCACGATCTCATATACCTACGTCTTTGTGGTGTCCGCTTTGTGTACAAAGTAGCATTCATTTATTGTGTCCTCAAACGATTTCTATTGTGCCGAGGTATTCTTTTGTGTTCCTTTTTCAAATCTTCTGCAATCGATGTGAAAGAAAACCAGTGGGGTAATTATGCGGCCTTTTTGTACCAGACGAAACTTTTTTATTTCCCTTTAGTATGATGTGAATAAACATGTTGTGTCGGACTTTAACCTCTTTAGCGTTTACTTTTTACTTCAATTCTTTCTTGTTGTATTTTTATTTTATTTTATCACACTAATCTCCATGGTAAGTCTATGGAGATGAGTGATGGAACTTTTAGGCATATGCCTCTTATTTTACTAAGCAATAATTCTTCTCACTACAGACCCTGTTATGGATACTACATATTGACCACAATGTATTTTATACCATTCCCACTCTAAAAAGCTTATTTTATTCACTGAAAACACCAATTTAATAGGGCCTTTCAATAAACTATTTTGGTGTAGAACACACCAATATATTCGACCTCCATCTCAATGCTTATACAACCTCCTTTCTCAGAGACTACTAGACATACAAACTTTTTGTGCAAATAAATCTTCGAGATTTGATTGGTCAATATTTGCGACAAGGAGTTTAGCATTAGAATAAAAACTGTTTTGTGTTCTTTACTGCTATTACAAAAAAATATCGCTTCACAAGTTGACCATCCTAATAATCACTTGTCTTTTTTCTTTTTAATCTGTGCTAATAATAATAATAAGAAAATACTCTTAATTTTAGTACATATTTGTTTCAATTTTAATGTGCACTTTAACTAATTTAACATTCCTTTTTTCTTAATTAAATGTCTATTTTCGCTTAAATTATTTCTTTTTCTTGTAGTCATGGTGTAAAGTATAGTATGTAACTCTTGAATAAAGTACGGATTCATATTGAGGGCCATGAATCACTCGCGTCGCTCAGGATTCTAACACTTGAATCATCATGAGTCACCCCCTACGATCGTGATTCAGTCCTTAGAATCCTTCACTTGCTCGTGATTCATCTATGGCCGTCTCTTTAAATCCGTCCTTTATTCACTAATTGCATAATATACTATTTGTTTCTATCCAATACGTACATGAATATGAATGGGGCTTATTATTTCTGCATGACTTTGGATAAATAATTTTATCATAAGTAAGTACTTATATTATCTTTCTTCCACCTCCTGCGGTTGACTGGTAGTAAATGCTCATGGCATTAAGTCCACCGTATTTTGAGTGCGATAAAAGTATTCAGAAATAAAATAAAATATTTTTTCGAAACTAATATCAAATACTTGATAAACTTAATGTGGCATTGTAAGAAAATAATAGTAAAAATTGCATGAAATAACAAATTCTGTTCTCTTTTATATTTTATAGTACATATGGTGCTACATTACCGCACTAGTGCGATAATGAGCACTTTACGTGCCTATGTCGAAACTTCAAAGGGCCATATGTACTATAAAACGTTGTACAATACACGTGCGAATAGGTAATTCGTAACTCGTGTCGATATAAAACACTCCCTACGGTCGTGTTTTAATTTATCGCCACTCGTTGCGAATTTCCTACTTTTCGCACTAGTATCGTAATGTACTATTACGATCGTTCGTTTTACGAGACAGTGAACTCAGTCGTAAATGAAGATGCACGGCGGTCCCCGCAAAAAACTGAATTGCACGAATTTTTCAACAGTTTTCAGTTAATTTTAAGTTTGTGCTTTGTTTGTACGGGTCAGATTGCTTTGTGTTATTTGTAAAGCTGCGAGTTCCGTACGGATCGTGTTCAACGAAACAAACTATCGATTCCGAGTTGTTTTTAGGGTTCCGTACCCAAAGGGTACCCAAAGGTACCCTATTACTAAGACTGCTGTCCGACCGTCCGTCCGTCTGTCACCAGGCTGTATCTCATAAACCGTGAGAGTTAGTCAGTTGAAATTTTTACAGATGATGTATTTCTGTTGCCGCTATAACAAGAAATACTAAAATCAGAATGAAATAAACATTTAAGTGGGGCTTCCATACAACAAACGTGATTTTTTTGCCGTTTTTTGCTCGATATCAATAACGGCAACAGGTAGATGCTTGAAATGTTCAAATGATGTATAAATAATGGTACGGAACCCTTCATGTGCGATTCTGACTCGCACTTGGCCGGTTTTTTTTATGTAACCTATACATGTCCCACTGCAGATGTAGGCTTCCTCTCAGAGAGAGAGAGAGAGTATGGGCTTAATTACCACGCGTGCCCAGCGTGGACTCGCAATTTCAAGTGCTGTGGTATGCGAACACCTCAAACACTATCGTTATTACTTCTTGGTATTATACGAATTACATATTAAATAAGAATTTACTACACTCCTGGCCTTTACAGGGAAAATGAAAGCAACCAATCGAGAACACTTTGAAGTGCGAGAAAACTCCTTTTTGGAGGATTGCTCTTTTCTTTTTCTTAACTTTGTAGTTATTTGTCTCGTTTATTTGACTTGTTAACACACATTAGGTTTTTGTTCAATCGCGGCGGTATACATATTACTGTACTGTCTTACTGTGTTACTGTACTAGCAGTCACTACTGACTTTACTGTCACTAGCCCTGTGTAAACCGAGCACAGCGATTTTTCCTTTTCCATCCGACGCCAGGTGGGTAACGAATTGAAACGTGGAAACTAAAAATAAAGGATACCTGCCCGACTACACGCGTCTCTGCTGCTCTACTCTCGTTATGAATTTTTGTTATGAAGTCTTGTTGCGCTTAAATTAATTACATCTATTTCAAGCTCAATTGGTCTACTTTTATTAGGAAAATAAGCCTTTCGAGGGGTGTATTTTTTTTACTTAGTATTATAAAATACGGTGCGATGGAGAGATCATATCAACCATAATCTTTTTTTAAAATCATAACTGTTTTTTGATTGTTCTTGTTTTAATATATTCACGCATTTCAGCTAATGAAGACTAAAAATAATCAGCGATATTAAAATGGAAAAGTCATCAAAAGCTACAATAGCTATAAGTACATTAAAGCGCAAATTTTAAATGCCAGAAATTGCGCATTTTAATACTAACCTTGTACCTCATCATCATCATCAGCCACTTAACGCCCACTGCAGGACACAGGTTTTCCTAACCATGAAGGGTTTTGCCATAATCGCCACGCTTGGAAGGCGGGTTGGCGATCGCAGTATGCGGTTGGAATCTCAGGAAGACGCTGCTGCCCGTCTCCTGGTAATGTATTTCCTTAGTCGCCTTCTACGACATCCACGGAAGGAAATGGAGTGACGCTATTCTTAATCCGGCGCCACACCTTGTACCTATGTGTCCCAATTCAGGGTACAGGCCTTTCTCTACCCACCGGGGATTGGCGATTTTAAGCGCTGAGATGACACATCTCAGGCATTCAGGTTTACTCAGGATGTTTTCCTTCAAAGTCAGCGAGTGCAAGCTCACAATTGAACGCGTCTTAGAAAACAGGTGTCAGGTAGTGTCACGTCATAATATTTTCATCACGAGAGTCGGTTATACATTCAAGGTAGCACGAGTACGATACCGAGTGCAAATGCGGCCCAAAATACTGCTCACCTTGTTTACAATCCGCTATCTTAATTTAAACACCTAAGGGCCAGTTTCTGAATTTATAATATCGCTAAGTAAATAGTTAACTGTAGTTAAATAGTTAACTCAACGCGGTTGCTGATCATACGGACTTATTTGTATGCACTCTGGACGAGTTCACAAAAGCCTCGATATGCGTTTTGGGTTCTAGTTTAATGTATTAAAGTAGATCTGAATAGACTTAAGATTACAATCTAAATTGCGCATCTGTCGTATTAGGCTTGTCCTGTAAAGATAGTTGTAAGAAATTGAAATAAATAAATAAATAGTGCATTCTCATCGAATTTCTCAGAAAAGAGCGTAACAGAACGTTACTTATGTATTTACTTCGTTAAATTCTCAATTCAGAAACCAGCCCTTAGTCTGTGCCTCAGTTGATGAGATTTCCGCACTTAGCCTCATAATTGGGCTATTGGACGTACGCAGCAAGCGCATGTACGTACGTAGCGGATAAAAAGTACCGAAACCGGCGAGCGTACGTGCAGCGACTAATGAATGTTGAGTAATCTGAGTGATCTGTCAGGATCGTGGCAAGTGGCAGTCCCTGGTCTCTGCCTACCCCTCTGGTATACAGGCGTGAGCTTATGTATGTATGTCGCTTATAAATTCAAGAGAGCACGAGTACGATACCTAATGCAAATGCGGCCCAAAATACTGCTCACTTTGTTTATAAACCGCTTTCTTAATTTAAACTAAGTCTGTGCCTCAGTTGATGAGATTTTCGCACTAAGCCTCATAATGGGCCATTGTACGTACCTACTGTAATGATACCATCCTAAAACGAAATGTACGATACCATTTTATAGTAGCTGGCTGGCGCAGCCGTCTAGCTAGATTTTGAATTATCTGAAGCGAAACGTAGCAATTCCCTGCTACGTTTTGTTTTAGAAATAGGACTCCCGCAAGTACGTCACTTCTTTCTATTCTCAACCATCCTCATCCAGTTGCTGCTAGCAATTTGCCTCGGGTCCGCTACGTAATCAGATCGTTGGTCCAGCTCGCTGGTGGGTGTCCTACCCTTTGCCAGCTCGTGGTCTCCTCTCGAGAACCTTTGCACCCCATCGACCATCGGTTCTTCGGCATTTGTGTCCAGCACACTACTACTTCCACTTGCTAATGTTATAGGCTCTGTCAGTCACCTTTTTCACTTTTTTATGTACAGGGTGATTTTGAAATCGCTAGCAATATTTTGAGGGAATGTTTTTTTCATTGTGAAATGATACGGTGTAACATATTTGTAAATATTCCTGATTTCCGACCTTTGACTCCAAAGTGTTAATTCAAATTCAAAGTGGTAGGAGTAGCATAACGTTGAAAAATGATTTTTAATATGTTAAATGCTTAAGAGTCTGTCGTCTGATATGCATAAACAGTTGTTTTGGCCGGCGCAGACGACAAGACGGATGAACCATATTTTTTCGATTTTTATCACTTTTCATGGTGATATTGTTTGTTTATGCTTGAAGCTTGTTTATGTTTTCACTTTGAAGTAATTTTGGGTCACAATAAAATTGTTTTTTTTTTTGGCGCTTAATATTTTTCAAAACTGGCACTATATATTGCTTTCACTGTTTTTTATTTTCTTTCGGAAATGTTTTTTACATACTGAGAAATTGTATCATTAATTATATATCAGCAATGGTATGAAATATTTGTATAAAGCATAGTCTCCTTAAAAAACGGTGAACAAATTCAAAGTCACCCTGTATACGTTTATCAAATGCTCTAACAATGTGTAGCATTTGCTTGGGCTGCAAGTGGAGCCAGGCGTGTATTTCCCGTGCTCATGTTTGAAAGAATTGAATGCATACATGAGAAGATTTTATTAAAATCGTGGGAATCCAGTTCGCATGAGACTGCACAATTTTAAGGGAAAACCCCAATGCGGTGTAATCACTAAAGCTTAAGCATATTGTGCTTATGTACCTACTCGAACTGGCTCCAAGTTATTCTCAATCTACAGGGTGACTTTGAAATACTTCGACACTATTTAAAAGGACATTCTAACCTTGATTTAGAAACATAATTATGACGCTAACTTTGAAGAGCGGCTAAAATATTATTTTTGTTACCTAAAATAACCTTAAGTACTTAAACATAAACAAACAACATCAGAACAAAAAGTGACAAAAATCGAAAAAAAAAAAACTGTGGTTCAAGCGTTTTAGGTTCGGCGCCGGCCAACTCAATTGTCCTTTCACTTGTTTACGCGTACCGGACGATAGACTCTTAAACATCTAACGTAATAGAAACATTCTTAGACGTTGCGGAACTTACTACAACTTTGAATTTGGTTTTACAGTTTCGAACCAGAGGTCGAAAATCACGAAAGGTTACAAATAAGTTACTGTTAAGTCATTCATAATAAATTTAATAATGATAACCATTAATTAATAATGTTTATCATAGTAAAAAGAACATTTTCTTAAAAAAAGTCTAACGATTTCAAAATCACGCTGTAGAATAAAAGCAGAGTGCAAAAACATTATTTTGCCTTAATTTATGTTAGTTTTCTCTTTTTTTTTTTGTGAAATCTCTTTTTAGTAGTATGTAGGTACATTTTAAGTTCATCTCCTCCTTCCATAGGACAATTTTTCTTATGCATGTTTATTACATATTTATTTCATATTTACGTACCGTTTATGCATGTGTATTAAATATAGAAATGTCTTTCTTAGTATTGTTTAGTCGCATCGAGGATCGCAAGAGCGTGTGGAAGAGCAAGGAGCTTCACGGGCGGTTCTATCGGGCCTTGACAGGACCCGATGTGGACCTGCTCGCATCGGTGAACTGGCTACGTTTCGGTGACCTTATTGGGGAAACCGAAGGTTTTGTCTGTGCAATTGCAGACGAAGTCATGATGACGAACAACTATCGGAAATACATCCTGAAGGATGGTACGGTCGACATCTGTCGAGCATGCCGCCGTCCCGGGGAGTCACTCAGGCATATTATTTCCGGTTGTTCTCATCTGGCTAACGGTGAGTACTTGCACAGGCATAATCTAGTAGCCAAAATTATTCATCAGCAACTTGCTCTCCGATACGGTCTTGTCGAATCCGAGGTGCCGTACTATAAGTACACACCGGCGCCGGTTCTCGAAAATGGTCATGCTACGCTCTATTGGGATCGGTCTGTCATCACGGACAGGACTATTGTTGCCAATAAGCCTGACATCGTGCTGACAGATCGATCGATGCGCCAGACAGTGCTCGTCGACATCACCATACCGCATGACGAGAACCTCGTGAAGGCCGAGAAGGACAAGCTTAGCAAGTACCTTGATTTGGCCCACGAGATTACCGCCTTATGGGATGTGGATTCGACAACCATTGTCCCGATAGTCGTATCGGCGAACGGTCTCATAGCGAAGAGTCTTGACCAACATCTTAAGGCTCTCTCGCTAGATGACTGGATCAAGGGGCAGATACAGAAGGCGGTGCTCTTGGACACGGCGCGCATCGTCCGGAGATTTCTCTCTCTGCGGCCCTAACTACCGGTAGCTCGAGCCTAGCTCCGTTACCGGTGGCCAACTAGGATAGGTTTATAAAATATATTTTGTATTTTTTTATATTTTTTTACTTTTATAAACCTATTCTAAGTCATGAAAATAAATAAAGAGAATAATAATAAAATCGTTTATTTCAGGCTTTACCCATATAAAAGTTAGTACATACATTTACACTAAAAATATGAATAAAAATATATCACAAGAGTTAGATACATAAAACTTAACTAATCACTTAAAATTAATGTGAAGGGTGCGAGAGACAGCGACGGTTATCTATCTTACGGCGGGGCTGGGAGCCACAACGTGCAGCCCCACCCAGTGCCTCAATATAAGACCAATATAATGGTTGTCTGGAAGAAATTACTTTTAGTAATGAGGCCGCTAATTGTACTGTACTATATTATTGTTTAATTCTAATATAGAATGGTGTACATACAATATAGAATATTCTATCACAATTAAATGCACAATTATAAAATCTGTAAACATAATCAATCGGTATATTTTCTGTCTGATATTCTGTCTGTCTCTGAACGGAATTAAGTAAAACTCACCATGATTATGGCTTAGATTCTCGTGTAACATTTAGGTTACATAACATCACGCTGAGGAAGGAAACCTGATTATCTGAAGTGTTCAAATACCTCAACTCTTGAAATTGCCAATGATTGATTAGATTAGACTAAACCACCCAAAATCTTTACAGCGTTGAGGTCGAGGGCCGTTTTACATTGAAAGATTAACAATTTTATCAAGCAGTAGAAATTAGTAATATATAGGGCGTAGGATCCGATGAATAAAATAGTCTTTATTGACATTATGACACAAACCGTTATGGAATGTTGTGTTTGTTAGATTTTAAGGTGTACACACACCTTTTTGATTTGAATAGGTATTATTTATACTTGCTTATCTCTTTACTTCAAAAATGTTTTATGCTCTACCTTGTTTGATCTAATGGTATCTGAGGTACTTGCTACTTGAAGCTCTAATAAACTTCGTCGGTTCAGTCCATTGTTGTGACGCCCTGAATAGACTTTGTCCAACACACGTTCGGGTTATATAGTTTTAGTAGAGTTATCTATACCTAGGTATTTTTATACCGTCCCGTTGAGTTTCGTGTATAATGGCTGGACCACAAAGGAAATAAAAGACCAAGATTTTCATATTATATTCTTATATTAAGTGAAATATGAACACAAATAAATCTTACTTATCCAAGTCTTTTTAAATTTCTTTAGTATTGCTCAATTTTCTAATCACATTTAACAATATAAATATGACTTAGTCATACTTATACCTTTAAGATACGAATACTTAGGTACCTACATTACATACATACATACATGCTAGCTAGACAATGCTGGCTGACTAAAAATACTTATTTTCAATAAATGAAAATTAATCAGAAGCTCTACTAGGAAATAACCTTCATTCAGAAACTTATGGGATTTAGTTTGGGTAGCGTTAAGACAACTAAAATGTAGTTATTACAGGTGATACTTACTTGGCAAACAGCAGATCATCATCTTTTCTTTTCTCTGTTTGCAAACAAGCATCACAAAACACTTGTTCGCCCAAAACTGTTATTTTTCTTCCGTCCAAATTTACGACTAAGTAAGTGGCCGAAATACGTCCAACAAAAACTATGTTTGGTGGAAGATCTTTTTGATAGAACAGAGATTGATATCTCACTAAGTTTCTTTTTCGAAACATCGACTTCACTCGACGCCATTTTGCCAGTGACGTGCAGTTCGTTCGTTGTCTTTTGTCGAACTCAAGGAATATAATACTCCTTCTACTGGCTCTCGGCGCGCCGGGCCGCGCCGCCGGCGGCGGCGGCGCAGGGAGAGGGCTCGGCGGCGGCGGCGCGCCGGCGCGGCGCTCATATCTACTTTGTATAGCATACTTTATTCAACCCAAAAACCTTAAAACTCCTAATTTTCATTCTTTTTAGGACTTTACTTAACCTTTTCAATATTTACCTCAATCTTTCTACTTAGATTTGATATCAGACGGTACCTTTACTTTCAATTTAAAGAAAAATGTACTAGATCTTTTTTTTTCTTAACTACATACTTTTGCGCTCGAACATTTGCTTTCAATCTCAAATACCTTAAAAGGGCTAGGGTTACGTATACGATCACAGCGCAGGGTTCTACCACTTAATACTAGACGATCACAGTTGGCCATTAGAGTGTTTTGCATCATAGTTCATTTTCTTCTTCGGTGGGTCTTACAGTCTCCCGCTTCCGAGTCCATTGTTCTACCCACTGGGCTATCATAGCTTTTTGTGGCGCTGGCTGATAGATAATGCTTAAAACTATGATAGCTTAAATAGACGAGCGGTGGTGAGGCAGCGATAGAACGCCGGGCTCACGTTTGAGACGTCGTGGGTTCAAATCCCGGTATGTACGATGATTTTGTAGTCTATGTTACGTTATAGTAGCAATACAACTCGCTAACTGAGAAGTAAAAATTCGTGAGGAAACCCTAGTGTTTGCTACGTACAATGGCTCAACTTGTATCAGGCTAAGTGCAGAAATCTCACGCCTAACTAGAACTATGTGGCGCCGGATTAAGAATAGCGTCACTCCAATTCCTTCCGGGGGTGTCGTAGAGGGCGACTAAGGAAATAAATTACCAGGAGACGCGGCGCAGCGTCTTCCTGAGATTCCAACCGCATACTGCGATCGCCAACCCTCCTGCCAAGCGTGGCGATTATGGCAAAACTCATAACCATGAGGGAGGCTTATTTCCTGCAGTGGACGTCAAATGGCTGATGATAAACTAGAACTGGGTTAAACTTACTTCTGTGTAGGAAAATGATTTACCGGAAGCAGCGACGTTGCAGAGCAAGTAATGCGCGAATTACATAAAACAATGTAAAGCTTCTTTTCTCTTCTCGAGAACACGTTCCGCCGCTCATCACTACATGTGCAAAGGATGACACGCACCAACGCGGTGGTGGTGGCGGTGGCGCTTGCGGTCCATACATACATCATTTAAGGATAAAACACACCAACGCGGTGGTGGTGGCGGTCCATACAAAATACTACCTTAACCTACACCCCTTATCCTCAAGGTTCACGGTAGCATCAACGGACGGACGGACAGACGGACAGACAAACAGACAGACGGAAGTTCCTTGTTGACTACGGAGCCCTAAAACAGCGCGCGTATATATATACGGCTCTAGCATAGCCGTAGAACTTTATTGCAATCCAGGGATTTACTTCTCAATCAAATAACTCGATTTAGTACCACGAATCAATAATAGATTTCAAGACCATTGCTCAATGGAACTCTCAAAAGACTTGTGACCTTTACTTCCCCTCTCTCAAACATTTTGAATATTTCAATAGACCCGTGAGGGTCAAGTGTGTTATGAAATCCTCGTTATAGCCTCCTCGAATCCGAGGCCTATCTTAAGACTCCTCATAACAGACCAAGAGACTTTCTAAAGGTGCGAGCAGACTGAATTAACCCCCATGCCTCGCCTCGGACACATATCGAGGGGTGAAAGGCTAATTGCTTTAAGCGACATTTTGTGAACTTTAGAGGAGAGCGTTTTAAAGTTTTGAAAAAAGAAAAAAAAAATCGTAGTAAATCAGGTTTTTGTTTAATTTAGATTCTAAATATACAGTTCTTTTGGAAATTAAATTTATCATCAGATATTGTAGTTTTCAATCAAATAGATCAACGGGTTACAGAAATAAATGTCGCTTGAATCCAAAATGCTCGTATGCTTTTTTTTTAGGGTAAGGCAAAAAGACTTAAGCGACGGTTGCCCTTGTTTTTGGAGTAAGACCAAATGCTTTAAGATACCACAACTATCATGATTAGTGGAGGACTAAATAAGTCAAGGAGCTCGTAGTCGTGGTTTTCGAGTAGAGCTAATTGATTGAACTACCTAGCTATAGGTGAAATAGATCACATCTAATTAGTTGAAATACCAGTTCCATTCTTATTTAGAAACAGGAAAAATGACTTAAGCAATGATCACTATTCTAATCTCGTTGACTTAAATCATCATAATTTTGAACTTTGGTTGAATTTGGCGGTTGAATCCATAACCAAAATGTAACCGCATCAAAATTGGAGCAGCATTCATTATGAGATTTATGAGTTTTCGTTGATGTTTGGCGAGAATAAAACAAAAAGTTAAAGGAACAAAGTGTTTATTTATTAAATCATCAAAATTAGATAAACATTGAAGTTAAAGAAATTTCTTAACCATTTCTAATTGGAGTTATCTATCACTCAGTACTATTATTTTTAATAATTATAACCTACTAATACTGTAACAATCAGTCAGTTATGTTCTTAATAAGAAATCACAGAAAACTATCAGGTCGATAAATGCTTTGCACAAATATCGTTTAACAATAAATTATACTTAATGTTCATAAAGTCAGCCTCAAAAATTTAACATCTTAATTGAGGATACTTAATTAAACCGAAATACATGAGTTACACAGGTTTAAAAGCTTACTTACCAATAATCTTCTTGCGCGTGACTCAAAAACAACGCGCGCGTCCGGCCTCCATCACGGTTCGGCGATGACTGAAGCGCCCCCCGCGCGTGCGCCCCTTTATTCCCGAGAAGTTCTAAGCGCAACGCAAAGATTATACCTACGTCTTAAAGGACACCGTTCAACTAGTGTCATAGAAAAATGAATTTGCTGAACAGACGTTCGTTACTAACTGTAAAACAGGATAATTGATTCAAGTCCAAACACTATTAATATTTTTTGAATTAAGCGACTGTTTATTGTAAAAAATGTA
Source organism: Yponomeuta malinellus (assembly GCA_947308005.1). Classification (NCBI taxonomy): domain Eukaryota; kingdom Metazoa; phylum Arthropoda; class Insecta; order Lepidoptera; family Yponomeutidae; genus Yponomeuta; species Yponomeuta malinellus. The sequence continues at coordinate 4,465,451 of OX371016.1, read as the reverse complement.
GGCCATAATTATCTCAAACGACCTGCTCTCTTGAATTTTCGAAGAGGGTAAATACTTTAAATGACTGCTCTTAACATAAAATAGAGCAAATCTAATTGATTCAAAGGCCAAACTTTATTTATTTTTGGGGAGGGCTATTTGATTCAAACGACATTTCCCATATGTTTTTGTGGAGAGCTAATTGCCTCAAGCGACAAGCTTATATTTTTTTTGTGGCGGGCTAATTGCTTTAAATAACAAGGGTTTGTGTATTCTGGGGCAAGCTAAATGATTCAACCTACTATCTTCTTTTAGTATAGAAACAGCAAAAAAGCGTTAACAACCATTTGAGTTTAAATACGAGAAAGGCAAAATGAGTTAACCAACTACCTACAGTATCTTAACATAGCTCAAGTCAACCATGTTTTAAAAAAAGGCACTTTTTGTGTCAGTTGAGTCAGTAGCGGTGTAAAAATCAGCGTCAAATTTAATTGCCTCAAGCGCCATAAAAGTGCTCAGATCGGCATGAAACCCTAGAAAAATTTGCTGATTCCGAATATATAATATAACTCAATATCGCCCATGGTGTCGCTTAAAGCAATTAGCCTTTCACCCCTCGATATGAAAGGTCAGTACAACGGACCGACGACGTGCGGGCACTCCAATTTCAATCTGTACATATAATTAATTCATTCATTCAATTCCTTTATTGACAACTAAGGCCTAATTTTCTCAAATATTAGATTAATAACTAAAATTACGGATTTTCTTCTTATTTTTTTTTTATTATTCCTTAGTAGCTGCATAGATGGGGCTGAACTTGGTAAGTTACTGCGAGGAACGGAATGTCACTACATTTTTTATTATTTCACTTTGATGCAAATTTTAGATCATAAACGAAACTTACATAGGTCATTGTTACATCACAAATAAATAATGTTCCGAATTGATCCAATCACGTTATCGCAATATCCATTGACGTCCATTTCTGAAAGGCTATAAAAAATTAAAATTAAATAAAATGCGTTTATTTCGGGTTGCAAGACCTATATTATATCATATCATAGACGCGAATAGAAATAGGAAATGTTTATTTGTCACGAACGAATACGTGAGCCGTGAGCGATCAGGGGCCTAATTACGCGCACCAAATCCTGAGCGATTCCAATCGTCTAACTGTCAAATTCCATACTAATTTGACAGTTAAACGATTGGAATCGCTAAAGATTTGGGCAGATTTGCCCTTGACCACTCAGTCGCAAATCGGAACGCGCGGCTAGTAACGTAGTCAGTTCAGAGTACAGAGTTCTTGGGAACTACTTTTTTTTCCTAATAGTCGAGAAGAAAACCTCCCATTATATTAATTAAATTTGGTGTTGGTTATAAAAATACTTATGGTAGGTAGGTACAACTCAATAATTATCTTATTTTGGCAGCAGACACGAATCTATGACACTGGCTGAAAAACGAATATTTTGACCCAGTGATGTCTGCATCAACGGGCTATTGTCATATTTTTCAGTTAGTGTCCTCAGGATATTGTTGTTACTCGCCTGGTTTCTGTACATCAGCGAGGCTGACTGCTTGCGGATGATGGCATAGAAATAATCCACGCGTGCCTCCGCAAACATCTTGGACGCACTACAGTGTCGAGGCAGTCCCAACAGCATAATGAGTGCATTATTATATTGCACGCGCAAGGCGTTGTAGACCTTTTGCGTACAGTTCACCCATAGTCTGCAGGTATAAAACGATATGATAATCTAAAATAATCCTTATGCGTACGAGGCCATTTAAATAAGTTTGTAGCGATTTTTCATTAGCTCTAAATAAATAAATAAAATACAAATAAAAATCACGTAATAACATACACGTCGTCTATACGCCCGATCGTTACATTACGGGCGACTTTGCAGTGAATTACCACATACATTATCGGCCTGTACATTATTAGTACAGGCTGATCTGCTATCGACTGTACCATAAGTCTTATTTAATTATTTCCAATGCTCACTTACCCGCGCTTACGACAGCTGCAAATTTGCAAAAACACGGCTAAAAAGATAATTAAATAGAACTTATGAATTCCGTCGCGATTAAAGCTGTTCAAAGCAAAACTCTCAAACCGTTTCAGATCTTACAACGCCAACGATCTTAGAATCACCAGTTTTATCGCGGCTGAGAACGATGGTATATTGCACATTTTTAACCAACCCCAAAAAGTACTTTTTATGTTTTTCGAGAAGGTCAAGACCTGTCTTTCTTGAAATAGTATTTTGGAGAAAACCTTGCAGTATTTATGTACATTTCATTTCCTTAAAATTTTGTTTCTTTTAGAAAACATTGTAGTAATTATGTATTTTAATTTGAACAATCGTGTTTTTTCCTTAACTCTCTGAATATCATCAATGAATTTAGTAACAGCACAACTGAAGCTGACAACAAATAACCTTCAGATAATTCGGTTGTTGTAGGTAGATACTCAAAAAACACTACTCTCTCTCTGAGAGACGGCCTGTGCCCTACAGTGGGACGTATAAAGGCTGCTTATGACTAAAAAAACACAGTTATAAGACCCGAAAACTCTGACAGTACCATACCATCCGTTGAGGGGCCTAATTATGCGTACCAAATCTTGAGCGATTCCAATCGTCTCTCTGTCAGATTCCATACTAATTTTACAGTTAGATGATTGAAATTGTTCAGTATCTGTTGCGCTTAATATAGAGGCAGGAGGTTAAGAGAGCGAACGAAAAACCGCACTCTAGTAAATGCAGAACAGAACTAAAACGCAGGCAGAGCCAAAGGAAGTTCTAATCAAAATATCGAAACGCCACTGCTTCACCCAAATCATCTCTCACTGAATAAACACTCCTATACCTACCCCATGATACCTGTCAACCAAGAACGTCAAAGAATAACGAACACCAGCCCACGTGAACATTCACTGTGAGAGTGTGGAAGAGCAACGGACAGCCTTCATTGGGAAGCTCGTATCTCTTCAGAGCCTAGGTTCACTGCCGCTTCAAGTTTACGCGCGCACAAGTATCAAACTTTGTAGGCGTCAATGGGATGAAAAAACGTGTCACGTAACCCGACCGTTAATCTGTTACTGTTTTTTAACCAACTAGCTGACTCGGTGAACGTTGGTTTGCCATATCAATGAGCTCATTGTGCCTTACTATGTTGAAGACAAATAAATATTATCTGTTTCTATTATCAAACCTATCAAATATACACGAACAAATCATAAAAATCGGTGAAGCCGTTTCGGAGGACTTCAATAACAAACACTGACACGAGATTTTTAGATAATGCACGTCGAAATCCTGACGATAACAAAATGGTATTGAATTTAACAGTTAGACGATTCTATGGCCTATGTGCACCAAATCCTGTCTCCTGACGTTCGCAGTAGCGATTTCTATGAAATTTGACAGTTGGACGATAGGAAGCGTTCAGGATTTGGTGCGCGTAATGTAGGGAAAGGCCTGCAGTGTCATCAGAAAACTGCCGACTTTTTGAAAAGAGATCCACTAACTGAACTAGTTCACAGCCTTACTAAGAACAATGGTCTTACAATGATCTTAGGTTTAACAATGAAACTACCACATTCAGGTTTCTCAAGGACGTGGCTGCATCATGCATCGATTTCCTTAGCCGGAACTGAACAAACACAGTGAATGAGCATCGTGGTCTCTTGTCAGGCCCTTTTGTAAAACTGTCCTTACCATCCCCTTAACCGCATTATGTAAATCCCACCTTATTTCCCGTGCACTAAGCGGCCTTTTCTCCTATCAGTGGCACCGCAAACGTGTTCACCGGAGATTTACGACCATTTTCATCGGATATTTTTCGGTGGAATTTCGAGATTTATTGTGAGAGGAGACATGTTAGGTGAAGTGTAAGATGTATTACCGTAAGATAGGGCCTGAATTATTGAAGGCCGCCGATACAAGAATGATGATGCTTGTATACTCCCTCGCGATCCTGTATCACTTGAAGGCATACAGTCCTTAGTTGTAACAAAAAATAATCGGGATTCATATAGTGCGCTTAACCTAATACAATCATCATCATCATCATTCAGCCACAAGAAGTCCACTGCTGGAAATAAGCCTCCTCCATGGATTTCCAAAAACACCGGTTGCAACCTAATACAATACGGTGGTCTTAGTGCCATAAGCATTTTCTACCAGTCCACCGCAGAAGGTGGAAGAAAGATTGGATAATATGAAGAAAGATAACAAAGAGAGATATACATAATATTTAACCGGTTAACCCCGGCTTAGTGGGATGATGCAAGTGGCGCTAAGACAGTACTTTTTTTTATTTAAACGGTACCTAGTGACTTATCGTTCCCCTTGCACCATGTAGTTTTCTGAACACACCACATCTTTACACTATAGTGACAACCCTGATTTCAACTTTATGCGTTTACGATATAAAGTGCAAATTATCACTTTCAAAATGCACGTACCTCCTTTTACCCGATTGCGGCGGTGCCCAAAAGAAGGGTAATATGATAGGCTCGTATGTAAGTATGTCCGATTATCTGATCCCTTGTGACACATTAAACAATTTTCAAAATTTTACAAATAAGATCTGAATAGTTTTTTTTTCCGAGCGGTTCCGTGCTTCGCAAGGCACGTTAAGCTGTTGGTGCCGGCTGCCGTCGATAGATGGCAGTCGTTAAGCCAAGTCAGAGGCCTTAGGGCGGCTTGACAACTTCTGACAGTAGACGAGCCACTAGTCTACAAGCCTCCACCAATCCGGACTTGGCCCCCGTGGTGGAGTATGGCCTATACCTTCCTCAGGGAAGAGACCCGTGCCCCTCGGTGGGGACATAATGGGTTGATGATGATGATAGGCTATAAGATCAACACAAATCCGACAAAAGAAATAAAACTTCGTAAAATTCTCAATCTATTTTGCATTAAGTTCTCTTCCTAGTCACTAGATGGCGCTAATAATATCTTGCTGCTGTTGAATTTAAATAGAGCTATGCTTCGCAATATACACAGAAGCCCTGTCATATTACACAGGGTGGAATTTTGTTGAATTTGTAAGTCCGGATTTTATGGTTTTCCTTTTATTTAATTTACCAAGTTTGTTAGAGAGATTTCATCCTTATAATTGACCCTAACGATCGATGCAATAAAAGAAAGGGTGTAATTTTTACACATTTTAGTTTGTTCGATTCCCGGGTGTGGCAAGCGAATTTTCGAAAATCTTTGAATGCGGTTTTCTTTCTTCTAAAAAATAAAAGAACCTTTTTTTGAGTGCTATGTTCTATCTACAGTACTAAAAGTGGCATTACAAAATTCCACCCTGTATAACACAGGTAAAATTCAAATGTAAGTTAACCACCTAATAAATTTTACCTACTAACCATTTTCGTTGTATCGAATATCTTGGACGGGAATTTGAATAGCGCTTTTGTCTACGTAATTGAATTTCTCAAGTACCGTATAGGCTATAAAATGTGGTTTCCTTTATTACTAGCCCGTATTTCACAGTCGTAATAACGTTCTATAAAGGCTAGATTATTGCTTGAGAACCGGGAAATATAACCTAAAATGAGGTATAATCATATCCAGGATCTTCATTCTGCTTTCAGCAAACTGGAACCTAGTAGTTTGTATCTTAACAGCATGTATGCACGTCTTCAAAGAGCCACGATAGGTCTTCATGTGCTTGAGGTAGTTACATACCTCAGAACTTTGTCCGAAAAACGCGAAAAACTGTGATATAACCGTCTCACTTAAGATCGATCTTAATGATCAGATTTGGATTTGCCCCCGCTCATAGAATTTAGGGGTATAAGGTAACATTGTGTGAGCGAAAAGAAAATAAGTTCTGCATAATCTATTTCTTCTTCTTCTTCTTCTTATGTTGTAGTCCTACCGGCCTTCTCTCAGAGAGAAAGAGTATTAATAACCGCGGATTTGTGATTTGAAGCGCTGAGGCATGTAAACAACTCAGGCACTCAGTTTTCCCTGCGATGTTTTCCTTCACAGTTAACGAGCAGCATTGCTACTACAAATTTACGTAAATTAAAAAAGAAAACGAAGTCATTGGTTCATACATACCGGGATTCAAATCCACGACTTCCTGAATGTAAGGCAAGCGTTCTATCGACGGGGCTCCCACTGCTTTAAAAACAAAACATGAACTCCCCTGGCGACAAGGTTCAATAACCAACGAACGCCAAAAAATAAAATGACATTAACAGTAATACTCCATTGTTACGGGATACATTTCCTCAACAAAAGACTGAGTTGACATCCCCAACAAAGAAGCGTAAGGAAGCTAATCCACAGATCCTTTGAAGCTTCTTGCCTTTCGAAACGAAAGTGGTGCTTGCCCAGGCGCTACTACTGCCAATGTTTGATTACGCAGATGTCTGCTTCATGGACGCAACCGCGGCTCTGGTCAACAAGCTCGAGCGTCTCCAAAATCTGGCATTCGGTATGATTTCGGCCTAAAAAAGTATGACCGTGTTCCCGAATACCGGAGCCTATTAAAGTGCAGTCAAAATGCGCCGCATCTTACTATCCATGTTGACTATCCTCTGCAACATCCTCAGAAACGCAAGTGCGCTCGTGTACCTTCGGGAGAGATTTTCACTGTCGACGCCTCAAACCAGACCACAGAGAGCGTGTGATATTAGAGCGTTGCAAGTCCCAGTCTGCAACACTGAGTCCAAATCCTAATTGTTGCAGTCAAATGCTCCGACTTGCATACATGCATACAATCATAAACTCACACCTGTATCCCAGAGGGGTAGGCAGAGACCAGGTACTGCCACTTTCCACGATCCTGACAGATCACTTTCGCTTCCTCAATATACATTAGTCCTACTCCACCTCAATCTCTGTGCGTGCTGTTCGCCAGTGGAACTTACTGCCTAAGGAAATCCGAGTCAGTCCGTCTGTGTCACAGTTCCGTGTAAACTGAAAGACCACCAATTCCCTTCCAATATACAAGTAACATTGTTATTATTTACTGAACTGAATTGAATTGAAAAAATCTTTATTGCCCTGAAAAAAAATGTACAAAGGCGAGCTTAATACTAGCACAGAGGAAGATACTAGGTAATATTTTCTTCCAGCTAGCTACGTTGATGTAGAGAGTCGATTTGTGTGATTTATGTAACTTTTGTTTGTGTATGTATGTTTATTGTCCTGTAAATATTTATGTCTAGAAGTACCTACATATACATATTATTTTGTTTACTACGTAAGTAGATATTTGTGCAATAAGTGTGTATATTATTAAGTTTCTATCTATAGCTATAGTAACCATTAATTTTATATTAAACTTAGTGAGTAATTAAAGGTTAAATGAAAATAAGTTATGATATGAAGAGGCGATTTTTGATAAAAAAATTTCTTTCTTATTGAGCTTTATTTGCCGTCTCTCGCTGTCCGTTTTATTATTTAGAACCTTTCTTAGGCTGGCTGGAAGATATTTCTTTTGAAATAAGTTCGCCTTCGCACATCTACCTGTTATTTAAGTTTTTAATTTTTAAGCGTAACAAACAATCTGGAGGTTCTGGGGCGAAAGAAACCGAGGTGATGTTTTGAGGTGGTTGGCGATAACGATACGATAACACATCGCCCATTCGGAACAACAATGATGTAATTGCATACTCGTAAAAACCGTTATTTTACCTAAATCAGAGATCGGGGACTTCACAGGGTAATCTGTACGATCTTGAAGTGAATAAATCTTTTTTTTTTTTATTAAACTTTTGAAACAAGAGCACAATTAATTTTCGAGTAACTTCATTCGGGTGGCACTACTTTTCGTAATTGCATTACACGCCAATTCTTATAGTTTTTGCAGAAACATCGACGAAATGTCTTCATGTAAAATTTGCAAAAGTCTAATTACGCCATTTTGGTTCCGGATGAACGATAGATAGGATAAAATAAGACTATTATTTATTATACATCGGCAAAAAAACAAACATAAAATACCTACATAAGGTGTGTTTACACCATAATGTATACTGATATAGTGTGATATAGCGATATAGTGTGTTTACACCATAAGGATTTGCACATCCGCTCTATGGCAAACCATGTATAGTTGTGGAAGAGAGGGATCTCCTGGCACAGGCGTTATACACTTAAAAGGAGGTCTCAGCCTTGTAAAATATGTTTGTAAAAATTTTGTTTTAGAAATAAATATATTTTCTTTTTTTTTTATTAATTTTTTTTTCATTACTATTCCGTCACTTTATGTTGAGCTTTTATCTACCGCAAGGTTACTAGTACCGCGATACGAACAGGTTACGTTAGACACAGACTGTAAATCGTATCCTGGAGGAACGCAGTTGCAGGCGTCAGTTTCTTCATTTGTTTATTTTATAAAAATTAGGTACTAGATAAGTACTAAAGAAAAGATAATTTCATTTTTTCAGCGATTTGTTAAGTTTATTATTATAAATTATTTATTTAAAATATTTGAAAGCGTGACGTCATATTTTTCGAGTGCACACGCCGAAACGTCGCGCAAACTGTCACACTTTGTTTCTGTCATTTGCTATCACAGACGTTTTTTTCACAGACAAGGAAATGATATGCATATGACAGTTATGACAGCAAGTCTTTTTTTTAAGTAACGTAGTGTTGCCATATGTTATGTTTATTTTAAAATGTGACGTCATCAGAAAGTCAAATGAAGGTTATTGTTTTTTGGCAAAAATAACGCTCATCTTCCTTAATATTTATCTTAAATATAGAAAATATGGTTACTTAGATGTTAATCTCGAAATGGTTTTTGATTCAGCCCTTAAGAAAAAAAATAGTTTTTGCGAATTATCTGCAGATCTATTTATACTCCGTTCCACGAGTCGAACGCCTAGGGAACCAAATGCTTGCATCTCATTGGTCAATGCGCGCAGCTAGAGATAAGCGAAACAATAAGCAAAGACGGTCCGCTTCTGAAGTAGCTATTGAAGGTCACGCGCATTAACCAATGGGCGCACATGGACAATTTTCTTTGGGATTTCGTTTCGTGAAATGGAGTATAGCTAGTCATAAGATACACCTGCAGAGAAGTGTATTTTTGTCACAAAATAGATTAACGGATGCAGGAAAGAATAAATGCAATAAAGATTTGAGGACTAAAGTTATGCGAGACAAGTCTAGTATACCAGTAAGGCGTATTTATTTAAAACCCACTCGGAAATTTAAAAATAAATGTTGTGTTCACAAGGTGCAAACATATAATTAAGGTCACTTGACGATATTGAAACATCGCTAGCATTAACGGTGGATTCCACGCTAGGCTAGAGTCTGTGTTGTGGTAATCCAGCAGGGGTAGTACTATGACGCTATGCGCGTCTTAAATATCAAATACATCCTTTATGGGGCACTGTATACGGTTCCATAATAAGATTCCTCAATTTTTTCACTTTTTTTATACCGCGTCGGTGGTAACGCGGTATAAAAAATGTGTCAAGCGTACTCTGTGCAAAAAAGCCTGTTATAACATTAAGGATTATTTGGAAGACAAGGATGTCTTGTATTTAACGGGGACGATTGTATCTAGTGTAGTGTAATTTTATGTTGAAAACTCTGTTAATTAAGTAAACCTGTTTTTGAAAAGAATAAATGCGGAGTTTCTTTGTCAGCTTCTTCTTCTCCGCATAATATATTAATTGTGAAACTAACAGCTTTGACGTTCATTAAGTACACATTTTGATTTTATAGTGAATAAATTTTTTTACTCTGACTTTGAAAGTCGCGAGATTCCAGTACATTAATTGTCAAATTCTGACATTTTAGCGCCACAAAACGCGTGACTCGTGCCATCGTGCTACCGATGGAGGAAAGAAAAATTATAAAAAAAGTCTTAATTAAATGTGAGGTAAATGCGCTCCGCAAAGTTATTGCTATCTTTTTTGTAGCTACAATAGCCTTCTCTCAGAGGGAGGGAGTATGGGCTTAATCACCGTGCATGCCCACCACGGATTGATTTCAAGCGCTGAGGTATGTGAACGCTCAGCCACTCACGTTTCCTCAAGATGCTTTTCTTCACTGTTAGCGAGTGGTATTGTTACTACAACTTAGAACAAAGTCATCGGTACATGCCGGGATTCGAACCCACGACCTCTCGAATGTGAGGCTGGCGTTCTACCGCTGCGCTAACACCGCTCTCAAGGAGGATTAAGCTGATGCAAGACCAAAATAGCAGTAAAAGGAAGGAGGAAGATCCCTGCTTGTCTACTATTGATCTGCCTGTAAGTAGTGAGTTGCGAAAGACTCTTAAAACTTCGCTTTTTCTGATAAGTACGAGAAAACTTTGAACAGTGTTGTAGCAACGGTACAGCCCGCTAGCTCTCAAAGAAGTAAGTAATTCAAATCCCACTGCATTCACGTACAATGACCCAACTATGAGGCAGCAGAAATTTCAGGAATTAGACACTGGGATGTCACTCACATAAGATAACTGCACCACCCCTTTAGCTCGCACTTATGTAAGTAAACTAAATTTAAAAATAAATTTAATTTTAATATTAGAATTTTTTGATCTCACTAACATATTAGTTAAAAAATCTATTCAAATAAAATCACATCATTTTTTTTTATTCAAAGTAGCACAGAAACTGCGACTTAATGAACGTTACAAGTTAAACTAGGTGTCCATTTCAAAATCTAGATAATTTTGGAGAAAAAATTTACAAAAAAACTCCAAAGTTAGTCTTTTCAAGTCCTTAATTAACAGAATTTATATAAATATTCTAAAACCTGGAACTCATGCATTGAACTGGCTTTAATTCCAGACATCATTGTCATCTAAATAATCTTTAATGTTATAGTAGCTTTTTTGGTACAAAGTGTCGAATAATATCGCAGTACCTGCATGATTATATTTCTTTATGCTGGGGACAATTTTAAAAACCTATTTAGAGGCTAAAAAGTAACATACTTAGTTTTAGTTTTATTATTGAATGTAATGTTACTAACAACTAACAACCTATGGATGCATAATATTGATGTCTTGTTAAAATTACATTAGTCAATTACCAGTTATTACAATAATTATAAGTAAAAAAAAACATAATAATAATAATAATAAATATATCCACAATTGTTTCGTCCAAAGTAATAAATCAAGATGACGAATGAATTAACTGTCAAACAAACCGCCCCGAGACATACTCGAGCCAAAGGTTCCCATAACGCCGGCAGCGTTACCCCGCTGCACAGCGAGAGAGATCCTCTGCATCAAGTATGCCCCAGAGCGGTAGTCCATGCCGCGGTTCCTCAAGCGATGGATTGTTTTATCCAAAATAAAGTGATAGGTACACTAGATACTAGATCCCACTGCAACCGGATTCTCTAGTTCTGGTTAGACCACAGATTTTCTCACTTGGCCTCATAGTTGGCCATTGTACGTAGCAAGCGCTGAGGTATGTAGATAACTTACTGCGCTAGGATTTCCACACGAAGTTTTTCTTCATACTTACCGCATGTTATTTCTGCTACAACTCCACAAATGTACGTAACTTAGAAAACAAATTCATTGGTATATGCCGAGACGCGAACCCACGGCCTCCCAAATGTGAGGCCGTTATTTATAAATCTTATAAACTAACTATCTGTTGCCTGCGACGTTCGCATGTCATTTTTTATATATTTACACTTTATATATATAAGATAATTTTCCAGACTAAACTTACGTAATTGATCAACAAACATCCATCCATCCAAAGTTTTGCATTTATAATAGTAATTAGTAAAAATTTTAAGTGTACAAAATTATTATAAATTAATTACGGGGCAGAAATTGGGCCTTAATAAAGATCAATAATTAGAGATAGGTAGGTATTTATTCGTACACCAAGAACTTCATCGATGTACCTAACTATTCTTCATTGAAAATCATAAATTAGAAAATTAATTACATAGAATTGTTACAAAGGCGAACTTATCTCTAAGATCTCTTCCAGCCAACCTTAGCATAGGGTGAGGGATACCTTCTTCCATAACGGGAAGAAGGGATCCCTCACTGGAGGTAAGACTATCAATACAGATTTCCATAATGGCCGATTTGCGCCTTTAAATTGATATTTGTTTTGATATTGGTCGCTTCCTGCTTTAGTGAGCGTCACCGTTTAGTATTAGGATTCTTTCTCATTCCAGTCACTTTAGAGGCATTTTGGATGAGTAGTTATAAGGTCTCCACCTGTCAAATCCTTCCTTTCCTCTCTCAATCAATTCCTTTTTCAACGGTTTTTGTAAACCTCCAGAGTTCCGCATATTTTGTGACAGCCTCGCCCTTAGTCTAGACATTACGCAGGCTGATGCTGCTAAGCGGACAGTTTTCTTACAGTGTTTTTCTTTGCAAATATAGCCCATGATTAAGTTACCGTCACGCCAGCCATGTACTTATACCGGCAAGACGGTAACTAATCCAAGACTCGTTTGGCCCTGTGCCCAGTAAGTACAAGTGTCTCGAGCTTGAGTTTTCTGCAGCGACTGTATCGTAGACTAAGATCCCACTGCTGAAGTGTGATACCTTTGAGTAATTCGACTAGACTCATAGAAAGGAATGATAAAAACCGGTGAAGTGCGAGTCGAACTCGCGCGAGAGGGTTTCATACCATTAATATTTCAAGCGTCTACCTGTTGCCGTTATTAGTATCGAGCAAATTACGGCAAAAAAATCACGTTTGTCGTATGGGAGCCCCCTGAAACATTTATTTTATTCTGTTTTTAGTATTTGTTGATATAGCGGCAACAGAAATACATCATCTGTGAAAATTTCAACTGTCTAGCTATCACGGTTCATGAGATACAGCCTGGTGATAGACAGACAGACAGACGGACAGCGGAGTTTTAGGAAATAGGGTCCCTTAACAATGAAAAACCGGAATGCTAAAAAGTTCAAACAAATTTTTACTGAAATGTTTAAACCTCAGCAGCAGGTTGAACTAAACTTATTACCATACTAGGAAAAATATATATTTAGAGGCTTAAAATTCCACCCATGCCGGGACTTGAACCCGCGACCTCTGGCTTCGCGGATTCAAGTCCCGGCATGGGTGGAATTTTAAGCCTCTAAATAGATTGTCCTCAGCACGGGTTCGTGCAACAAAAAGTGAAAGTGAAAGTGAACTACATTTATTGCCAAAAACACACTTTGTACATAAATATAGACATAAGCTTACATAATTAAAACTTTTTTCTTTTATAAAAAAATTACAACTTAAAGGTGCTGTTTTCTGGTGTGTACAACAAGGAATATTCTTAGGCTATCTTGTTATATTATTAAAGTTTTTGGCAAATGAACTCATGCTCAGCAATATGCCGCCCGGAGATACATGCAACACCGGTCGACGCTGATTTTCAGCATGAGCCATGCTTGCCAAAAGGATATATAGTAAAAAAAACTATTTTAATATATTCTCAACGCGAGTGTGTTTAGATTAACTGCAATTATTCTGTTATTGGTTTTTAATAGATTAAAGTTTTTGATTTTTTTAAGATTATTGGTGCCTTTGGTGGTCCTGATATTTTTTATGGTGTCATATAGTGTAATTTGCCGGCACAAGTTGCTGGTGACACCTTATAATGTATGAAGTGCTTATGAATATTTGAGTTATTGCACAAAAACATGATTGTTACACCCTTAAATAGAAAACAATTGCACTTCACAGTCACATTTTATTACTAGACTAACTTGATTTTTCGCATTAAATCCCGAAAAAAATATAATCGTTTTTGGATATTTTTCTAAATGTCTTATTTCAAAAATACAATTTAATTTTTAAGGCATGTTGACAATTGCTGACAAAAATATATTAGTCGCGATACGTAGCGTTCTCCAAGATATCCATTATTTGAAACCAAATGAGTATCTTAGACCACGATGTCTGGACGCCACAAATCAAAAGCTCGACTTGACTTACTTTGCAAGTTGAACAGAATATAAACATACAGACAACAAAGCGGCTATACAAATTTAAGCTTCAGATTTACCCCCAGTTTCTCGTAAACTAACACGCTGTTAATCTACTGTTAACAGCTGTCGAAAAACCGGGGGTAAATCTTAAGCTTAAATTATTATAGCTGCTTTGTTGTTTCTATGTTTAAATTCTAAGTAATGTATCCCATTGCAAAAAGCAAGAAAAAAACAAACATGCTACGTAAATCCTTCTTTAATCTTACCTTATTTACTTAGACCCTGTTTCACAATGTCCATACACTATGTGCCGGTTTCTGAACAGAAAATGTCACTGGGCAAGAACTTAAGCATGAATCTGTCACAGATTTCTAGAAGAATAACAATTCAGAGAGAGAATTATATATCTCCGAAATAGGCGTGCGTACATGCAACGATTAATGAATGTTGATGAAGCGAAGAGGTCGCCAGGATCGTAGTAAGTGGTAAACACTGGTCTCCGCCTACCCCTCCTGGATACAGGCGTGAGTTTAAGCAGTGTGATACTTATTTTTTACTTAAAGGAATTCTATATTCAGACATCTCTGGGACAACGCCAAATCTGTGCAGTAGTTTAAATAAATAATCTGGCAAACAAGCTTGAATAGGGACCTATATTATTAAGTAACTGTATTAGTAATATATTCATCAATCTGTTTACATATTTACGACAGACAACTTCCACCGGTTTCCCGAACACTGTAACAATCTATCAATATACTGTTAACAGCTGTCAGTAAGCAAAAGTGTACACAAAAAAACAACAGCTGTTACACAATTTTATGACTACGGATTTGGAATGTGACAATATCCAGCAATATGTGAGTGGTTGACCAAAAAGGGACCTGGAGGGATTGGAAACCTTTATTTTTTTTATTTGAATTTTTTAATCTGTGGTGTTTTAGCTTTGTTTTGGTCTAACCAGTATATTTTTAGGTGCCGTAGTAATTTTTTTTGTGAGCCGAGGCAGTTTTGTATAAATTACACCTTACACACAGCGTACACTAGGTTTTGTGATCGAAACCTGTTTATACACGAAACTTCCAACGCGATTTTCTCGAAATAAATTATTTTCCCTTGAGGTCCCTTTTTGGTCAACCACTCACATATTCCTAAGCGCGATATGACATCTGTCAGAGTGACAGGACTAACGTCAATATCAGTGGGGGTGTGTCCTCTGACAGTAGGGAGTTTTGGATACAGCCACAGATTAAAAAGAAAAAAAGAGATACATACAGCGCGCGGGGCCGGCGGATGATGCAAGTCTTTTCGGTGATAGTTTGTTTGAAAATAACTTGTGATTGTTTAAATAAACCGTGTTATTTAAAGTATTGAATACCTTTTATTTGGGATGAGTCACACAGTTGTTAATAGTAGTTTGACAGATTGCTAATGTATGAGAAACTGGGGGTTAGTTACTTGCATTCGAGTGAAGCCAATCAAAGCGTGTGTAAGGTAAATTTGTGAAGTTGACGTAGCAATGCCGCTAGCTATCATTGAAGGAAAACATCGTGGGGAAAACTGAGTGTCGGAAGACTCGGAGGTGCCTATATACCTCAGCACTTGAAATTGTCACTCCGCGGTGGGCACGCGTGGTAATTAAGCCCGTACTCTCTCTCTCTGAGAGAAAGCCTGGGCCCTGCAGTGGGACGAATAAAGGCTAAATAAAACTATACGCGACGTGACAAATCTACGAAAACTTACTTTATGTGTCACCTATAAATGCAAGTAAGATAAAAGCAGGTCTCGGAAAATCTCCTTTGAAGATCTGCGGACGATTCGCATCCTAATTCACTTACCGTGGGTCTTATAGTAGATTTCGAATGTAAGCTGATAATGTTATGCTAAGTGATTTTCAGCCTTTGCAGATCGTAAAATAGTAGGCCGATTCGTTTTTAAGATAAGGTTTCTAAGCTGCAATATTCAGCGAAATACTTCGTTTTAAATTACAAATTAAATTAAACTTAATTTTGGCGGTTAAACCTTTTTGGAGGTGAAAGTTTGGAAGGTTTTTGATTCCGCAGTCGACAAGAAACCCTTATAGTTTCGCCATGTCTGTCTGTCTGTCGGGCTAGCTCAGAGACGGTACAGTAAAATCATAAAAAAATCTTTAGGGTACCTCTCCTACACGTAAATTAAGGATGCATTTTTTTCTCAATTGGTCATTTTTTATATTTTTATATTGTAAATATAGGAATACTATTGTTAGATTTAGGGAAGCTTTAAAACTTAATATTTCGTAAACGGATACCTAAATAAAAAAAATTGCAAAAAAGATAACATAAGATTCTTTATTGTATCAGGAAAAATACAACCTAAAATATTTATAAAGATACAGTACAGTTGGCGGTCTTATTGCTAAAAAGATGAAAAAAAAACGCAATCTTTTTACAGTAGTGCGTGATGAAGGACAAGTTACCGCTTGCCCAGAATCGAAGGCTGGTCGACATTGTGTATATTGCCTATCCTAATCTTCGGCGCTTAGACCTCGTCTTTGACTGAAATCAGAATTCCAATCTCAAGGTTTACCAGGGGGCGATGGAGCGCTGTGTTTTAGATGTGAAAAGAATAGACCGTCTTAGAAACACGACGCGACGCTGTGTTCGAAAGTTAAAACTTATGTTGAGGTTGCGACCGCTAGGTTAAAATGAGACCGGGCTGGCCATGTCTGCCATATGAGCACAGATAGGTGGGTAAAAATTGCGACCGACTGGGTTCCGCAAAATGTATGCCGACGTCGCGGCAGACCAAGGCAAAGATGGCGGTACGCCCTAAATGCATTCTTGCCGGGATGGCGCGAGGTGGCTGGGGAGAGGGAGGAATGGAAGCAGGAGGGGAGCCCTTTGCTCACCAGTGGGAGACTAAAGATAGATAGATAGAATATTCTTTATAGTATGTATGTACACCAGGAATTACATAATATGAGAATTTAACAATAATATGGTACAGTAAAATTGGCGGCCTTATTGCTAAAAGTAGATGATAGTAAGCTAAGTAAAAAAATATTGGTTAGCAGGCATGATTCGATCTACGGCCGAATATTATATCAACACAATACAGCCTTTTTTTTTTTGATCCCAGACTTGAATACCTGTGATGTTGTGACCAGACTGCAGCATGAATGACATCACAGACGTCTGAAATCACCGAGACTGAGGCCATTTGTACAAAACAAAAGCAGCGGCTTTTAGTGCCAATTGTATACCATATAAAGACAGAGTAACTATGTTAGATTCTCACTACTTACATAGATAGATAGAACAAACTTTGTTTTACAAACGGAAAAAAGGGTTAAATGTGATTTTTATATATCTACTTAGATATAAGAAATCATACGTACTTAATCCTTTTTTACCTCGGCGGAACCCAAAAAGAGTGCTTAGCTCGTATGTATGTATGCATGAATGTATGAATGTATGTCCGTTTCTATGTTCCCTTGTAACTCCTTAACCACCGGTCAGATTTTGAAAAATAAGATTATAATCGATTCTTTGTGTTTGCACGAGTGCCACAGAACAGAAATTTAATAAAGTTGGTAGTTGTTCGTTTTAAGGGCCAACTTAAACTGTAGACATTAAGAAAATAGTTATTTGTTATGCAAGGCTGCAAAGTTAATTTTTGGCGCGAGTACCTTGTATTGAAACCTGAGCAAGCGAAGGTTTCTAGGATTGAGCCACGAGCGAAGCGAGTGGTTCAAATATAGAATCCTGAGCGTAGCGAGGGTTTCAAAGGTACGAGACGCTAAATAACTTTGCTGCCGAGCGCAACACGTAACTTTTCATCCCACCTCAGCGAGGAAATGACTAATGCAAAAATAAACACAAAGGAGTTGCCGAGTCTGAGTTTTTAATGATAAATTCGGCACCATGGAGGTAGCAGTAAATAGGTTTAATGATGTTTTGAACTTACAAACTTAGTGCACACGATATGTTCTAAATTCAATTTACTTTATCCTCTAGCGGATAAAAACGGCTTTTGCACTCAAATATGAAAGAGCAAAAAAACTCTTTCCGAGATGGGGGGATGAAAAACCTTTTTACGCCCACTTACAAAAATGAATTTTAAGTTCACCACAATTGCCATGTTGTATGTGTTTTTGTAAAATTCCGAAAAAAAAATAGTACCTGGCTGCCGGAATTCATTGCCTCTCGCCAAGCCGTGACGAACACCGCATTGTCTCCTCTACCGTTATCCGCACACACACCAAAAAGATAAAAAAATTCTGTCTCCTATTCGTCGAAACGACAAAGGTTAGGTGTCTACAGTTAATTGTGACGCAATTTTATTAGAATAGCGTTAGATTTTATTAGGGGCTGTTTGTGCGATAAAGTGTTCTCAATCTATCTTGTGAGAATCGAACCCACGACCTCTGTTCTTAACCAACGTGTTACTGCTAGGACAACATGAAATTTCCCATGAAGGAAAAAGATTAAATAGACCTGCTGACTGTCTGAAGCACCTACAAAGGCTACAACTCAGACAGTCAGATCTCCCTATAATATTTTTCTTCACAGCGAATGGTATGTTTACCTACCAGTAATACCTATGTTTGAACTTCGTTATAAGGACTTACTGTCGCATATCTGTTCTCATTTCACCTTTATTGCGTAGCATAAGAGGGACACATAATATGAACGTATGTAGGTATGAAGGTGTGTAGGTAGGTAGGTGTACTCAGAAAAACTTTTTGCAATTAAAAAAAAACTCTGCTGTTATATTGCTGATATTGGTATTACATTGAAATGTACTGGGGAACCTAAACGTTTGCACAGTCCAGTCAACTGCACATCAAAAATTTACCCCCGGTTTTTCGTACACTACCAATCTTTTATTCTACTGTTAACATCTGTCAGGTGTATTTTTTCGTATAAAATTTTGCTAACTGACAGCTGTTAATGATATAAGACTGATAGTTACCCCCAGTTTCTCGTACACTAACACGCTGTTAATCTATTGTTAACAGCTGTCAATTGACCAAAGTGCATACAAAAAAAACCACTGACAGCTGTTAACAGTAGATTAACAGCTTGTTAGTGTACGAGAAACTGGAGGTTAGTATACGAGAAACAGGGGGTTAGATTTCTGCTTAGGTACAGACTGTAGAGTCTAAATGCAGAGTTTACTTTGCAATTAAGATGTTAAGGTTGATTACATTAACCTTAACATGTTACTGACAGGCTTTTTGGTAACATCCAGTCTTGTTATACCCTACCTCTCAGGAACGGCGTTTACTCAGCAATAATATGAGTTTATTGCGCTATAAACAGTAACTAAGGGCTATTCGTGAAATCCGTCCCGCCTTTTCTGGACGGATTTCTGAATTATATAGCATGTACAGATAAGCTCCCGCTTTTCTGGCTTGTTACAGTGAATTTACTATAGTTAGAGTGTTTCTTGTTGCTGAAGTGTAACTGAAGACGATAAAGTTTAAGTTCAAAATTTGTGTTCGTTATGGCAGTGCCCGTGACTATGCCCACCTTGAGGGCCCATTCTAAATATTGAATTAGTGGTGATTTTTTAGACTGGACGAGTGCTTTCTGAGATTACTAACAAATTTACAAATACCTATAGAAACTTACATACTTTTCCTCTTTAAACACTTTTTTTTAAGCAGCCACTATTGCGCGCGAGTGCCGGGCAAACGCCCAGGTTTAGATTTCTACTCCTCCTTCTCTTTGGCCACCTAATCCCACCTAAGTTAATATTTATCGCTAGATGAATCCAGTTAGGACGGGCTGCCTTCAGAAAGCTAGAAAATGTCTTCAAAGGTAAAATACCGCAATGACTGAAGACTGAGGCATTTAACCAATCCATCACTGTCTTTTAGACCGGCCTTTCAGGAGAGGGAGGTCGCTAGACGAATCCAGTTGGGATGGGCTACCTTCAGAAAGCTAGAAAATTTTTTCAGAGGTAAAATCCCGCAATGTCTGAAGATGGCATTTAACCAATGCATCAAGCTTAATACTTCTTCGTTATTCTAAGATTTCACCCGTAATATTTAAAAAAATTCAAGCGTTCACTTTTTCTCACAAAAATATACGGAATCTAAGTCCCAAAACGGCACCAAAGCCCTGCGTGTTTCGTGGAACAAAAGCGGCGATTGCTCTTACATTTGTTTTTCCCTTAATTACATGTTTCAGGCTCTAATTACAATGTAAGCTATGCGTCCGCAGGGGATTTACGATATCACGTTGCAGAATTGGCCCTTTTTATTTTATGTATTTGTTCTTTTGTCAACTTATTTTGTATATAGGGCAATCAAACAGTGATGGTGATTGCGTGTCTGTTGGATAAGTACTGAAACGCACTACGGTCAATTGCCCGTGTTTGTAGAATTTATGAGAATGTTTTAGAAATCTGTCCATCTTGTGGCTGGTCGTCCTACGCTGCGCTTGCCGATATGTGGTCTCCATTCGAGAACTTTTCGATGACCTCATCCAAGTGGCAGAAAGACGCTGGATGCAAGCCGCTTCCAAACGGTCGCGGAAATCCATGGAGGAGGCCTATGTCCAGCAGTGGACTTCTTGTGGCTGAATGATGATGATGATGACTTAGAAATCAAAATTTGAATTTTGTTTTCTTACAATAATTTGTAACACAGTTATTTACCCTACAATAAGCTGTTATATTGCTGTATTAAGATTAGTTTGTAGCAGTGTAACCACGACTATATAAAAGCTTACCTTAGAGGAAATATCTGTCCTTACAATCTGTGTAAGGAAATAAATAATCTATTGTAGTTGAATATAGCTAGTAGCAGTGGTAGCCTAGTAGGTAGAACATTGGACTTGGAAGCGAGAGACCCAGGTTCGATTCCCAGTGCGGGCATGTGCCTATGACTTTATTTTTTAAGTTATGTACATTTATGAAGTTATAGTAGCAATAACACTCGCTAACTGTGAAGGAAAACATCATGAGGAAACCTGAGTGTCTGAGCTATTCAAATACCTGAGCGCGCTTGAAATCGCTAATCAGTGGTGGGCAGGGTGTCCAAGGGGTAACGGACCCTAATACTAAGACTCCACTCTCCGTCTGTCTGTCACCAGGCTGTATCTCATGAACCGTGATAGCTAGACAGTTGAAATTTTCACAGATGATGTATTTCTATTGCTGCTATAACAATAAGTAAAAACAGAATAGGAGCTCCCATACAAAAATGTGACTTTTTGCCGTTTTTTGATCGATATTAATAACGGCAACAGGTAGACGCCTGAAATATTCAAATGTTGCACGATCCTTGCTGAGGATCGTGGCCGCTATGACGAGGATGGGTGTAGACTGCTCTCTATCTGGACCTGTCGTTTGCTGTGAGCACCGCCTGGTGAAACTTGAGTTCTGTTTCCTTGGCGATCTGGTCACTCTATTTAGCGGGTCGTCGTGCGATATGCCCAAAGAAGGACAGAATACGTTGCTGGCATAAATTTGATAGGCGTATTCGGATCTTGTGCTCCTATTATATAAGTACAGAGCTGTATAGAGACTATAATACTTATGCACATAAATCCCGGCCATGCGCGGTCGTCAGGGCGGGGCGGAACGGGGTTTTCTTGCACTTGTATTGTGGCCTCTAACCTCATAAGTATTTAAGGATTATTTTAGATTGAAATCGTGCGGCCCGCACCTTGCCAGCCCGTTGTAACGTGGACCTTTTGGACGTGCTTATCTATTAGGTTTTGCGTTACCAGACATCACCGAAACACGGCGAATCAGTTGGCGGTGTGGGTTATTGGGTTGTATAATGCCCAGCACATAACTTGACCAAATAACTGCGCTTGAACGTATTTCGGGTCCTGTATAGATAGCACGAAGGCGCGTGACACGCGTTTGGTTGCGCTAAAATATCTGTACTGGAAAGTAGCGAGTTTTAACATTAAAACGGGCGACTTGCGTCGCCATGCTTCTCATGCTGGAGTCTAATAAACACATTTTTTTCAATACAATGATGTAAGCGCGACAATAGCTATTACTTGCTCCTATTTGGTAATCTACTAAGCAATAACAATACAATGCAATTCCATTGGTATAACACACCCAAACGGTCTGAAATGCATAAGTAGTAAATAATAAAATAAATAAATTAAATAGGCATCTCTCGCGAAGGCAATCGAATTGAACTTAAGTTGCACAGTTTAAAACATTGGAAGACGATTAGTACTAGGCCACCATATCAATGAAACAACCATTATTTTACTCGTATTACTCTATTGAAGTACTATTCAGCTTAGAGACTCACCCCCCAGATCCCATTGCGCGGGTACCTAACGCACAAATAATTTTAAATTTGCTTATGCGGACCAAAGTAGACAACAGTTTTTCGAGTTTTCCTTCGCTTTACCAAAATATTTGGTCATCATTCATTGTTCACAGCAGAGCCTTCATAAAAGCAAATGAAGATTTGTGGAATCACATTGAGATGCGAGAATTTTAACCAAAATAAATCGTATCTTCGTCTCCTTCTTTCTAGGCTCAAATATGAAATACTTAGGTACTCGGCTGTCTCCTTCACTCCTACAGGAAATTAGAATAGCTTACGTGTCACTTAGACGCGAAGTGGTTTGAGCAAAATGGTAATTTAATTTAATATCCTTACGGCCTTCTATTGCTTGAGCCCATCAGATAGAAGCAATCAGCGGCAAAGTGTTTAAAAGAGCTACGAAGATTTTTGTATGGGGCCTGGCATAGTTCATAGTGGCGCCCTCTATATTTTTTCAATATCGTGGAGCATAATGAAACCTAGCTAGATCGATAGAGGACAAAAAAGTAAACAAGAAATTATTAAGGTCACCATGTCCTAAAGTGGCACGTTTAGGAGTTATTGAGCTTTGAAGTTTGTATGAGATTTTTATAAAACTTAACTTTTGAATCATTTTTCACTAAATACTGGACTATATGCTTGGCACCTGTGACTCGTTGCCGATTCTTGACTAAATTGCTAAATAAGTCGTAGAAAAAACACCCAGTTTATTATAGATACCGTATATTAAGGCACCCGAGCGTAGCGAGGATGCTTACAATGCGAGGGTATTACGGGAGCTTTTACCAGAGTTATAAATCTGCTTTTCATCAATCCTATCAGGTAAATAAATAAAATAGTGTATTTAAAGGAAAATTCACAAGATATTTCTTTATTTTAATTACAAATTACACTTAGCTGCTAGACTAATTACAATATACAATTAGGCATTACTTATCATTAAATCATTCTACCGAACAGTGAGCGAGTTATTGATCGGAGAAGTAGGTACCGGAAGAAACATTTGTACTTAAATTAAGTTTTATGGTGGCTGTGTTTAGTTATAAGCATTAGCATTTAAACAATAATTAGGTAGTTAGACCTGAAAATATGATTAATCCCTGTTTCTATGTTTAATATGGTTTCATAGTAAACATATGTCACTTCAATGTAGGTAATTATTGGCTGAGAGAAGTCATTTTTATACATATATCCTCATTCCCCAAGTCCAAGTACAGTCTATTACACCAGGTAAGGGAAAGGTTTTGATCTTTTTGGTTCATCCATAGTCCATCACATCCCACAAACAAGATACATAAAGCCGCAGTCTTCACAGCTACGAGTAAGACAGCAGACAACTATGAGAGCCACCAAAAATGAACATCTACGCCCTAGGCAAGATTGTGGTCAAGGGTAAGCTCATATCGGAATAAAAAAACTTTGGACTGAGCTGAAAAAATATAGAATTTGTTTGATAACAATAAGCACCAACAAAATGTGTACGAACTTTGAGCGAACATGAAAAGAGTAAACAAAACAGTCGATTCCACGTTGAAATTCCGTGGTGCTTCGTCGACTAAAGACCCTCGAAAAGAAGATGGACATCTCACCTGAATTAGCACGTCAACCAGACAGTAGCACCAGCAATAGTTCGAAAACCAAGAACTCACACGGTTCGACGGGGATGAAGGTATTTATGTTAAATACATGGTTGAACATGGTTTTACACACAGCAGCGGTTTAAGTTTCTAGCGATATGTACCTATCTACATTATTTATAGGTACCTACCTATCACCTAAACCTATCTATATTAATTAAACTGTAGGTTTTATATTGACATGTTTTGAATTTTAATCGAATTGAACGAATTGGATGCATGAATAATACTATAATTTCATGTATATATGTATACTAGGGGGTGAACCCCCTGCGCGCTTCGCGCGCCAACCCCCAGCCGCTCCGAGCTTCGCTCTCCGCGGCGCTCGGCCTAGGGCCTCGCTAGACACTTGACGTTGGGATTGTTTGAGTGGGAACATGTATGGTCTCGGCCTTCGGCCTCGGCCTGGACGGAGCTCGGCCTTCGGCCTCGCCGCGGCGGGTTCTTCGTGCCCGCTTCGGCGTCGCAAAATTGTCCCCCCTCAGTTTTGTTTTAAAATTTGTATTAAAAGTCGATTTTCAGTATAAATTCTCCATACAAAATTTTCTCATTTTCAATTGTCGATATCTCGGCCGCCATCTTGAAAATTCAAAATGTCCGATTTTTCTCATATACCTGGGTCCTTTGACAACCCGATGCCGTTTAGGGCACGTCTCCAGCATGTGCCCAGTTGGCTGCCGACTTTTTTGCGCAGAGGTCGATTTTTTGGGCGGCCATATTCTCGCCCCTATTTTGAATTTCGAACGTTTAAAATTTTTTTTCAAAATGAGATCACAAAACAAACACTTGTTCCAAATTTCATCCAAATCGGCCAGTAAACAAAAAAGTTAGCCCATTTGTATGGGAGAACGCGTTCGAAATTCAAAAATCGGCTTCATAGGATGGCTGTATATCATACATTCCCTACAACTTTCTCATACAAAATTTTCACGTAACTCTTACCGTTTCCGAGGAAACCTATAGATGATCAGTCAGTCAGTCAGTCAGTCAGTGAGTATACCGGATTGTAGCTATATATATTAGTAATAAGTAGGTAGGTTACCTACTAGACATAGCTACCCAGACTTTAAAAAACATCAAAGTAGGTTTGAATCCACGAGAAAACTCATATCAAGTGACAAATTCAGTGATGAAACTCAGTTAGTGGAAATTCCATACAAACTTCAAAGCTCAATAACTCCTAAACGTGCCACTTTAGGACATGGTGACTTTAATAATTTCTTGTTTACTTTTTTGTCCTCTATCGATCTAGCTAGGTTTCATTGTGCTCCACGACATTGAAAAAAATATAGAGGGCGTCACTGAGACTATGCCACTAATCTTCGTGGCTCTTTGAAATTGAGCTTCGAAAACGTGTCTGAATATTGTAGGATGTGCACACATATAAGACGTCTTCATTTTTAATACCTCTTTCACTCTCTACGTCTAGAAGGTGAATTCTAAAAAGCGCAATCTCTGAGACAACTCAATTAGAGTCTTTGTTTTAATTTTTCGAAATATTTTTATTACTTTATACATTAATAATTATATTTTAACCAATACTGCAACTTTCTGTAAAATATTCATCGTCATCATCATCAGCCATTTGACGCCCACTGCAGGACATAGGCCTCCCTCGTAGTTGTCATAACCATTTTGCCATAATTGCCACGCTTGGCAGGCGGGTTGGCGATCGCAGTTTGCGGTTGGAATCTCAGGAAGACGCTGCTGCCCGTCTCCTGGTTGATTTGCTTAGTCGCCATCTACGACATCTACGGAAGAAAATGGAATGACGCTATTCTTAATCCGACGCCACAGGGATAGATAGATAGAAAACACTTGTAAAATATTATCATTATTTAAAAATAAAAGACGGTCCATTCTATTTCACATATTATGATTTTAAAAATCATGTATGAGACAGTGCCTCTCCAAAGCAAAAAGCCCTGAAAAATCAAAAACATAATTGAACACAATAAATAGAACATGGAAATGTGGACAAAAAAAACTCAAAAGTCGTAAAAAAAAAGTTGTTGTAAATGACATACTCGAACGGATATGTTCTAACAGTTGGTCATTTTAGAAATGACCCTAGAAATAAGTCTTTCTTAAAATCTTTAAAAAATTTAATATTAGTGGGAATTCTGAAATTTGAATGAGGTAGCTTTATTTATTTATTTTAATTCTTTATTGCACTAATTACATTGTAAGTGTACAAGGGCGTGCTTAATGCAAGAAGCATTCTCTTCCAGCAAACCTTTGGTATTGAAGAGACTGGCGACGGGTAGTGCAAGAAGAAGATTAAATACAATAATGAACTTACGTAAACCTAGGGAAATACATCAACTTAGACTTTAGAACTTTAGAAAAAATACTTTGTAATAATACTGAACTTTTATTATTTTAAATATAAAGGCCCTGGCCTTATTTAAGTACTGACTAACAAATTACTTTGACTACTATAATTAAAGCGACGCGTATACTTATGTACTTAAATTACAATTACTTATTCACAATTCCTAAATGCTTATTTTGACTAGTAAACTTATTAGGTTTTTTTCTTGAATAAAGATCACATTTTATGGAGCTTCATTTGTAAAATAGACTAATTCGTATTGACGAGCATGTTTCTAAGTATAATAATATATTTAATATTCATTGACATCGTAATTGTATTTCAGATAAAGGGTGTCTTTGTATATGTTGTTCTGATTTTTCTCTGCATTATTGACTGACTAAAAACTGAATTTACACTAATATTTACTGGTTTATTTTTTTCCCATTTTACAATTTTCCGACGTTTCGATTCTTTTGCGAGTGCCGTGGTCTTGGTAGACTGAAGTGACAGGCGTTTTTTTGAAAGCATTAACTGTTAGTTTACTACCCTCGGCAAAAAATTATTAAGTTACGTTCTCAAAATATTTTGGCAGATTTTTAAATTTAAATTGGCAAAACAATAATTTTATGTCTAGTGCTCGTGTTAACCTTAGAAAATACTATTATTGACTGAAGTCAACAAACTGAACTTCGTAGTTGGATGGCCTGATTTATTGAGCGCAAATATGCTTATGTTTCTCTAGCATGATTTTAGTTTCAAAGTCTCTATGATAATCAGTGATCAGAGTAGGTATATTGATTTTTCTTACTTGCATCATGATATCATAACATGGACATGCCATTTTTCTTAAAGTATTAAACGTCATCGCCATTTGATTGTCATCATTACTATTTATTTTTTGTAAATGATAATGATGAAATGTAAACGGTAATGATGTAATGTGTATGTAATAGGGGTTAAAGTATGAAATTGCCGTTTTATTGCAATAGGTTCTTTGAATTGACATAGAATTTTCATGGTTTGAGGTTTTCGAATGAAACTTTTTTCAAATGGTTTCTATGATGTTCTTTTTTTAAAAAATTATGAAACATTTGAATATCGACTTTCAATTGTTTTTGTTATTCAATTTAGAAAAGAAAGATGGATACTGCGAAAATTCGAGTGATTATGAGACACCCATTTTTCGTATTTTTTTATTTTATTGATTTGACGCAAGTGAGTCAATATTGTGGGTAAAGTAACGTTAAACCATGCCGCTAATTCCTGGGTAGTTTGACTAGGGTCGGCTTCCACTATCTCTCTTAATTCATCGTTATTCACCTGTGTGGGCGGTCTTCCTCGTGGCTCGTTCTTTAACTCGAAATTTCCATCATGAAAGCGTTTAAACCAAAATCGCACGGTGCGTTCATAAGTAGACCCCTCTCCAAACGCAGCATTGATATTGCGGGCTGTTTCTGCCGCGTTAGTTCCGCGTCGGAACTCGTATTCGAAAATCACTCGAATTTTCGCAGTATCCATCTTTCTTGTCTAAATTGAATAACAAAAACAATTGAAAGTCGATATTCAAATGTTTCACATTTTTTAAAAAAAGAACATCATAGAAACCATTTGAAAAAAGTTTCATTCGAAAACCTCAAACCATGAAGATTCTATGTCAATTCAAAGAACCTATTGCAATAAAATGGCAATTTCATACCTTAACCCCTAATATTACAGAATTTAGGTAAGTAAAACACACATTACATCACTACCGTTTACATTTCATCATTACCATCTACGAAAAATAAATAGTGATGATGACAATGGCGATGGCGTTTAAGACTTTAAGAAAAATGGCGTGTCCATGTTATGATATCATGATGCAAGTAAGAAAAATCAATATACCTACTCCGATCACTGATGATAACATAGTAATTTAACTGTTATTCGGTCGGTACTTTTATCAACTGCTTACAACTAGCCCTTAGCCCGCCGACACTTTTTTATGGTTAACCTCCAGAAGGCCATTCTGAAGTCCGGCGAATAGAACGCATAAATGAACGGGTTGATAGCCGAATTGAACCAGCCCAGCCAGGTCAAAATATACATGAGCACCGGGTTCACGTAGTTACCAGGAATGAACGGAGTCAGCAGATAGTAGAGGAAAAACGGCAACCAGCAAGCTACAAAGCCGCCTACGACTAAGCTTAACGTTTGAGCAGTTTTCGTCTCCCTTCTGAGCGATGACACTCGGTTATTCTCCGAATGCTCTTTGACAGAGTGGGTTTTGTGCCGTCCAGTGCCTTTGTACTTAAAGTTAGCCTTGAAAGTGACTTCGTTGTTGTAGAATCTTGACTCTCTCTCTCTTCTCAGTTTGGTCTTCTTCCGCTCAGCGTGGAAGCAGCAGGGACATTTCTGGTCGGGGTTGGAGCATTCACTGAGCTGGGTGGAGTTTTTCGAGGGTTGCTTGGAGGCGCTTTGCCGAAGTGAAAGCTTGTCTGACCCGGAGTCTGATTCCGTTTGTATGCAGGAGAGTTTCGCTCTCTGAAACAATTAAGAAATAGTTGAAATTGACTTAAAATTAACGAAATGTATGTTATTTAATATTAGCTTGATGTATGTGGTTTCTCTGGGATAGGATAAAGCTGACTAAATTGAGAGAATTGTATCTGAATGTCTATTCTACTAAAAAAATGTCCTGGTGCCTTTGACACCTAAAGCTCCGGTTTCTCGTAACCGCTAACCGTGAAGGAAAACATCGTGAGGAAACCGGAGTGTCTCAGTTACTCGCATACCTCAGCGCTTGAAATCGTCAATCCTCGGTGGGCACGCGTGGTGATTAAGCTCATACTGTCTCTCTGATAGAAGGCCTGTGCCCTACAGTGGGACGTATATGAGCTGCTTATGATTTGGCAAATTGACAGTCACAGCTTACATACACTCTCATGTGTATACTTATTTTTAACTATCTTCCTAGACGCGTCATAATTTACTGTTCCTTGCAGTACTACAAACGCCCCGTCCGACATAAAAGGATAAAACCCTCATATCACCCCAAAAAGGGAGACACAGTCATCAATACATTATCATTAATCCTTTTACTGATGGATGAACGTCAAAATCACGATATAACGTCAGCTGTTTCATGCTAAAGTGAAATACATACGACAACAAAATGTTGAAGCTGTTCCTTTATTTACTAATGTAAGAATTTTGAACCACAAGGGATGTACAACACATCTCTTATTATGAATTGGTCGGTTTCGCCGAACAATCCAAAACACGATTCAGCTTTGGTGAACCAATTTCTAGCTTGATTGCTCCAGTTAGTTTTTCCATTTCATGTTCACAATCGTTTTGGCAGTTGCTTCCGAATCGTTTTGTTTTCACACAGACAAGGGCGCAAAAAACAGAAAAAATCTATTCAGCATGTCGTTGGCAAGTTAGTTTCTAACTAGAGGCGCGATCTCACTTCTGTACTCCAACCCGAAAAATGTCAGTGACATTTTACATCACTCTTACATCATAGTTTCCCTAAACAATTTACAATATAGAAAAGTACTTCTATACTCGTGGAAGATGTTGAGCCGAATGGAGTCTAACTCTTAAGGTCTTTGTGCACTCCGTTTATTTTATGCGCTGACGATGCATGTTTTTGATGAGCGCATCCTCTCGTTATCAACGCATAGGGGTATTAGCAGATTACATACGCAAAGATCGTGTGCAAAGGTTACAAGGTGCCTGCGGCCTTTCGTTTGCTGATCGTCCTGATTGCGTTCTAAGCGCGTCGTCAGCGCGTTCAAAAAATGTCGTGCGCAAAGGCACTGAAAATATCAAAAATGTTAGCATGCAATGTACGCATGCTAACATTTTAGCATTCACTTTTAATGGCCCGAAGCATTAGTAAAAATCGGCGCTATATAAGAACATTTAATACGATTCCTAAGAAAGAATGTTGCTGTGCCCTAAGTGGGTATCATGTATGAGACAATCGGTACACGATGCTGGAAGCACTTCTGAAAAAAAGGAATAAAAGGTTCGAATTTAAACCTTAATAACTCCTAAGCTTTTAATTTCCCAGGCATGACTCTATACAAAATATAATTAAGATAAATAAAAGAATACAGAGAATACTTTTCGAGGTTTTCAGTTAAGTTACTTAAAAAACTTAAGCTCTCTATCTGTTGAAATAGGGATCATGCTGGACCTTTGTTCCTCTAATTCCGCTCCAAATTTTGCCGATTGCACTGAACCATTCGACTTTAACTGCGTTACCAAACCCCCTGCCGATGTCGGGCAGGCAAGTATAGCCGTTACAATCACTCACGGACTTTGATCAGACGGTATCCGGTAGGTATACACAAAGTGCAAACATCAAACCACATAGGTACATCGTACTGGATGTATGCCCGTTTAGACGGAGTCTGATTGGACACTGGCATTATGTTCTGGTATTGAGGTACCGCCCTCGCACTTCAGGTGAAATGATAGTGGTGTGTCAGGAAGTTCAAATTAGAAATCCAAAGGGGTTTGTGCATTTTTCTATAGAAGCTGGCATATCCACCCGCCGCCATTTTGATTTTTTTTCAAAGTTTCCGCGCACGATGAAAGTGGTAAATGTGGATAGCGGATACTTATACAAAAAAAAAATACTTCAGTCATATATGGTAACCTAAAGTGTCACGTTTCCGAGATATTTGGGAGGTAAAGATCGTCATATGAAATCAATGACAATAATTCATCATCATCATCAACCCATTATGTCCCCACCGAGGGGCACGGGTCTCTTCCCTGAGGAAGGTATAGGCCATACTTCACCACGGGGGCCAAGTCCGGATTGGTGGAGGCTTGTAGACTAGTGGCTCGTCTACTGTCAGAAGTTGTCAAGCCGCCCTAAGGCCTCTGACTTGGCTTAACGACTGCCATCTATCGACGGCAGCCGGCACCAACAGCTTAACGTGCCTTGCGAAGCACGGACAATAATTACAATAATTAAGAATGCAGTAATTACGAGTGTATTCAAATTTCATTGCATTTAAATAATGGTAATAGAATCCGCAAAATAATAGAAACCGCAATTGTGGTTCGAATTAGCTAATTTGACAAAATAACGTGATTTAGCAGGCAGTGTTTTTTTTTTGTGATACTAGGTTGTGCTGCCTTCTAATAAATAGTTGAATCAACCTGGAGACTATTACTTGAATGCAATGAAATTCGGATACCATAGAAACAGAGTGTATATGTTATAGGCTATGTGTATAATGCAGGCATTCTATACATTTCCTAGGTATTGTATAGAATGCCGGGGTCGTCCAGGCAATGTGTGAAATGATATTGAATGTTCAAACTATTTTACACTTTACCTAGGAAATGTATGGAATACCTAGGCATTGTATAGAATGCCGGTTGACGCATAGGTAATGTATGTAACGTGTTTTTTTGCGTAGACAGCGTTTTTCACATAGCAGTTTCCTTCGGATAAACATTTACAACGTACAGTCAGGTGCACGTAGAGCTTTACATTTGACATTTCCACCTCTTATCTTCTGCGATATTAGGACAAAATCGAATGGCAAGTGTAAAGGTCTAAGTGCACTTGACCGTACCAAAAAATTGCAGCAGAAAGTCGTCCTGTTCATTTCTTACCACTTGATTATGGAAATTTGATCATGATACAAAAAAAATCAAATTCATCAATAAACAGTCGATTCTTTGTAGAAGCCGATTCTCTGTTAGTACGCAATTCTAAGTAAAACCTGATCAATAGCCATTTTCCATTCAATAATTACACAAACAATTAATGATCACACTCTCAGTTTAGAACCAATGCATAAACTAAAAAAATACGCCTGCATAAAACGCCTAGGCATTCTATACAATGCCGGATTATACACATTGCCTATAACATATACACACGTAATTAAACTATTCTTAATTATTGTCATTGATCTCATATGACGATCTTTGCCCCCAAATATCTCGGAATCGTGACACTTTAGGGTACCATACAACTAGAATCATTTTGTTTGTAATTAGTATCCTCTATCCATATTTGCCACTTTCATCGTGAGCGGAAACTTAAAAAAAAATTCAAAATGGCGGCGAGTAGAAATGCCGCTGAGATCCAATCCCCTTTATTTTAACGTGTAGATCGTATTCTCATTGTTGAATGTCAATGTACAATTCCGGTTTCACCTAAATTCTACTTATCTCAATGTTCAACACAATTTTCCACTTCAATTCCCAGTTTTAATCACTTTTTTTCATTATTTAGCCTTATATTGCAACATTCTGTCAATATTTTTTAAATCGGATATTACGTTTTTTTTTATTTATGTAATTTTTATCTTTGCCGTTCTTATCATAAACTAATTCGCGAATCGTTTGGTGTGAATTGGCGGAATTTCAATGAAAAATGCGTGCATTTGTGCTAGTAGTTTGGTTGTCCGATGGAAGACAGGGGACGAAGAGATAATTTCATTTAGCCCCTGTGCAAACTCTTCAAAATACATCTTAAAGAAGATGGAAGGGCAAGCGACGGAATGGTAAGTAAATCGGGTAAACCGTTCTGATTTTTTTTTAATTTCATGACTTCCCTCTTATATATTTAAAGGGCATTCGGCAGTTGGTTGGCGAATGTATAATAACAATTAATAATTATAATAACAATTATTAAAATTAACGGGTCTAGTGACTGCCTGGTTGCTCTAGCGGTTAGTTAGTTAGTTAGTTAGACCTGAGATTTCCGCACTTAGCCTCATGGTTGGGCCATTGTACGTAGCATAGCTGTGAGCTCACTCCAGCCAGCCTATCTCTTTCCAGAAGGCCAGCAGTGCTCTGATGTCACTACAGGCCTCCTGAAGGGATCCCAGCTTCCCAATGATGGCGGTCCGTTGCTCCTAGTCTGCTTACCGGAGTTCGTGGGTTTGATTTCCACTTGGGACCGCTTACCTCTGTACACAATGGCCTCAGTCTGTTTGTATTTCCATGTCTGTGATGTCCTTGCCTGGCTACCATAGCAGAGGGTATCCTGGTTTCGGATCAGGACAAGGGATTGTTTTGTGTGGAAGCTATTATCGCTATAACAGTACTATTTACCGAGTGGGTGAAACGCCCCTTCACGCTTTGAACAAACTCTTCTTCTGTAAACGATCCTCGAAAACCAAGTAAGTTTATCCGGTGTTAAGGTATTAATGTCTAGTTCTTAGGAGAGGTTTAGTTCGAAAAAAGACCCTCGAAAAGATTACCCGAAAGATTATTTTCTTTTGGTAACAAATAACCTTATTTTCTCTAACAAAGCCGTTGTTGATGTTGCTAATTAATAAAGGATGCCAATTAAACGATCTCGGGTCACTGACTTCGCGGTCTTTTGACAGTGACAGTAACAGGAATAGGCAGAATATAAATGCGTACAGTTGGCGAGGTGAGGACAGAGAGCTAATAGGTGTGTTAAGGGGCTCCAGGGAGTAACACTAGCGCCACTTTTTACACATCAAATTTGCAAAAAGTGTCAGTATGATCTTTCAATCATGTTATTAGTGATTTTTAGGACCCATGGCCATGAACCTAAGGCAAAAAACCTAAGAAAAGATAGCATTAATGCCAGAATCGGTCGTTTTTGGCAAAAATGCTATGTAGCCCCAGGTTCATGATCCCAGGTTTTTGCCGTGGGTCCTAAAAATCACTGTCAACACGTCTGCCAAGCGAGGAGATTATGGTAAACCCCTCATGGTTATGAAAACCAGGAAGGAGGCCTATGTCCTGCAGTGGGCGCAAATGACTGATTATGATGATGATGACGATGATTGAGAGATTATAATGACACATTTTGCAAATACAATCTGTAAAAGAAGAAACAATTTTATTTCATTGGTGGCGCAAGCAGCTCCCTGGATCCCGTTATGGGAAAATCGAAACTAATGTAAAAGCATTATCTTCTTTTATAACGTTTTAACGTCTTTATAACGTTTTTGCAAAATGTGAACATCATACATCTCAATACTGGGTTCATCGGACTCAATCACGTACCTAAGTCCAAAACACTAGATTTTGAGGAAGTGAAAAAGACTTATTATAAAATGACCCTATCATAAACAGCCTATATACATCCCACTGTAGGGTACAGACCTTCTCTCAGAGAGAGACTCTATAAAATGTTTATTATCTTCAATACATTAACGGAGAGCTATCATGAAACAATACATACACGCGGATTTCTGGGTGCTTTATATTTTTAACTACTTGTATACTTTTAAGTATATATAGTTAGTTGAGAAATCTTGTTTAAGAAAATGCGCGAAAAATTACTACCGCCTTTCCGTCTAACAGAGCAATGACCCGCGGACCCGCGGCACGCACGCATCACTCTGGATGGCTACTAATGGTTCTAATAAATTCATGTTTGTGTCAAAATATTTTTGAAACTGCGTTTATAAAAAAATAACCCAGCCTATTTCATAGCTATTGTCAGTCACGTTCATTTTGCTATGTAGGAACTACCCAAAATTAATGGTGGATTTTTTTAAAATATTAATTTTACTACTGTTCGTATTTTAATAAATAATTTTACTACAAGAAACATTAAGTATCTTATAAACCAATGCTAATAAATTTATTTAAGTACTGCTTACGTTGTATATAATAATAAGTCAATGAAAATTTAACTTGTGAAAATGTTCTGTAGACCGCCATTATACTGAAAATAACTTGAAATAATAAATTATTGACCCAACCTCCTAGGCTGTAGGCTCTAAAACCAGGTATGACTATTATTCAGATTTGATTCGATTTGAGATTTTGATAGTTCTTTCATACAATTTATGTCAAACATTAACTACCGGTAGGCTGATCTATCATCGGATTGAATATAGGAAACGGCCGTTAGTGATAAAAATCTTTGTTATAGATTGATCTACATGTATTGGCCTAATATTTTCTCTATAGGATTTCCAATCAGCCTTTTTGGTCTTTTTCCGCGAGATACTGGAAATCGAGCGCTTAATTTTAAAATGAAAATGCTGATTATCTGTCCGGCGTCGTGAAAAAGGCACTCTTTCTCCTGGCCTTTTTTAATGAAAAGTGGCGTGAAAGCCTCGAGAGCGCAGTGTTTTCCTAAATGAAAAGTAATTCGCAAAAGATAAGCCGGAAAAGGTTTGGGTAGTGCAGAGCACTGGCTTTGTACCAGAATTCCTCAGAAGGTGTTAGGTTTTTTATTCTGATTTCCTCTGTCAGAAGTTTGTACTGGTATATTGGTTTGTTTGTGCGATTTATTTAATTAATTAATTAATTAATTACTGCACACCAACAGGCAACCTACAAGTATTACACTATGGCTATAACAGGGACTATTCTGGTATGTTAGCTAATTGTCTAACGACAGCGCCATCTTTTGCATATCATTGTAATTAAATCATACATCGCCATCTGTATATTCATTATTATACTAGTGTAGTGTCAAGTGGTAACCAAGGGAACGAAAGGCTGTTGATTCGGAATAAAAATACCAAGGAGACGAACTGAAATTCTCTAGCCTTTTTATTCTGCTCCAATAAATCTTCCACATCGCCTCTGCATCCAGTGACGATCATTTTTTGGTGACCCCGCCGACGAGCCCAGGAAGGACGCTGCGCAGAAGAAACTCTGGTCGGCCGATTTTCAAAGGGAGAAAACTTGGAACGTTCGAGAACCATCGCGACGAACCAAGAACGCAAGCAACACATCAACCTTCCAGGTTTGAAGATACCTATAGGGGCAGCATCAATTGGCGGAGGAGGTGGGTCTAGTCCGAGTCCGTAGACAATAACCGAAACCGATGTTACTTACCTTATTACCTACGAGTCTACGAGGCGTGTCTAGTCCGCGTCCGAAGAAAATAACCGAAGCCGATAATACCTACCTTCGAATCAGCGAGTCGTGTCTAGTTCGAGTCCGTAGACAATAACCGAAGCCGATAACACTTACCGACAAATCTACGAATCGTGTCTAGTCCGAGTCCGAAGAAATTAACCGAAACCGAAAATACCGACACACGAGCTACGAATCTGCGAGGCGAATCCAGTCCTATTTCAAAGGAGAGAACCGAAAAAATACCTGTCTACCAGAGTAAGTGGCTGGCGTGTGGCGAGTAGGTAAAGTTATACCAATTTCCGATAATATTTGGCAAATTTTACATACATTTTATTTGAGTTTGGTACCAATAGTATTCGTCAACCATGGCGAGTGATAGCGACAATGAGACTATAATAGATAGTGGTAAAATTAAAGCGCTTATAAAGAAACGTGGAGTTGTTAAGGGAAAGTTAACCTTATTTAAGAAATACCTAGCTGGCCTGGATACCCAATTGCTATCTGCTGATCAACTCATAGATATCGAGTTAAGAATTACCAGATTAACGTCAGTGTTTTCAGAATTTGAAACAATTCAGGATAGTATTGAAACGTTGAGCACGGAAGTTGAACAGCAGCTAGAAGAGAGGGAATCCTTTGAAAGTACCTATTTTTCTTCTGTTTCCTTAGCAAAAAGCTACCTAAAAAAGCACGGTGAGAGGCAAGATGGTCCATCACGCGAGACTGGAAATACTGCAGGTCACAGTGAGTCGATTAAATACCCAGACATTAAACTCCCTTCATTTTGTGGTGATGTTACCAATTGGATCGAATTTAGAGATACCTTCGATGCGCTTATAAACCAAAGTACTCTAAAACCGATACAAAGGTTTCAGTATTTGAGAAGTAGTTTGTCAGGAAGTGCTTTGGAGGTGATAAGTTCATTGGAATTTTCTGAAGAAAGTTACGATATTGCTTGGCAATTGTTGTGTAAGAGGTTCAATAATCCAAAGGTGTTAATAAATAACCACTTGAGAGCTCTGTTCCACATCAATGCTGTCCCTAGCAATGCGATGGCTTTAAGAGAATTAGCTGATAACATATCTAAGCATATGCGAACACTCAGCACTTTTAAAGATATATCCACAGAAGGCTGGGATTTGTTAGTAATATTTTTCCTAACTTCAAAGCTCGAGGAATCATTAAAACGAAAATGGGAAGAAAAAAATAACACTCGCCAATTACCAACATTACAGGATTTCAAGTCGTTTCTGCGGGCTCAAGCTGACTTGCAGGATTCACTGAGCTACACAAGAGCTGCACATATCGAGCCATGTCCTAATTCGAGAAAGGCCCTTGTGACTACGTCCTCTCCTCTCCCCTCAAACTCAAAGGTAACACCTAAACCTACTGGTGCCTTCCGTAGTCTATGTCCAAATTGTAAAGAATCCCACTATATCAACCAATGTCCTAGGTTCTTGGCTCTGGATGTGATGTCGCGCATTCGTGCTATTAAAAGACTAGGTCTCTGTTTAAACTGCCTCTGTTCGAATCACATACTACCAAACTGCCGAGCGAGTACCTGCCGAACCTGCAAGGGAAAGCATCATACATTGCTTCACATACCTACCAATACAAGCCGTCAATCGACGATGTACGGTGCCGAGACACCTAACCAACAATCGAGCTTTATTACTAACCACCAACCGACAAACTCGGTTACCAAGCAGCTACCGACAAACCTAGTTACCAACCAACAATCGACGACTCTAGTTACCAAACAAGCCGGAGATATTATTTCGAACCAAACCGATTCTCATTCACCAACACACTCTAAGTACGTGTTATTGTCAACGGCACAAGTCAATGTGGTAGACCCGAATAACCAAACCCACACTTTGAGAGCTTTGCTCGATTCTGGATCGCAGTCTAATTACCTATCTCAAAAGGCATGTCAACTTCTGCACTTACCAACACAACCGATAGACATGAAAGTTGTAGGGTTCAACGAGAACATAACCAAAATAAATCAACTTTGTAACCTAACGATTCAATCGAAAGATAAGACATATGAAACCGAATTGTCTTGCTTTGTTGCGCCAACTATTCATATGTTACCGCCGGCTTCTGATAAGTCAATGTTGCAACATCTTAAAATTCCACCGCGATACAAGTTAGCCGATGACTTATTTCACGAGGGTGGCGATATAGATATGATAATTGGGGCCGAGTTTTTCTACCAACTATTGTGTATAGGCCAAGTTCGGCTGGGCGAAGGCCTTCCAATCCTGCAAAGGACTCGATTGGGCTGGGTGGTTTCAGGTGCGATTTCTTCCCCAAACCAACCACAGCATGTCGCCTGTAATCTAGTAGCTAATAGTCTACGTAATTTATGGGGTGCTAGCGAGGGTCAACAGTCTACTCTGTTACCAAATGATGAGGATACCTACCAAAGCGAAAAAATATTTGCTACTCATACAAGGACTTCTAATGGAAACTTCGAGGTTTCGATTCCTCTAAAGGAACCAAAAACCTGCCTTGGAGAATCACGGCCAGCAGTTTATAAACGATTCATGACGTTAGAGTCAAAATTTGAGCGGGATCCCGAATATAAAAGAAAGTATGTAGACTTCATGACTGAATTTAAAGTCTCGGGGCATATGATTGAAGTCAATCCAACCGAATCTTATAATTATCTACCCCACCACGCAGTTATAAACCTAGAGAAAACCACTACACCACTCCGTGTAGTAATCGACGCATCCTATAAGACGAGTACTGGAAAGTCCCTGAATGACATACAGTACAAGGGCGGATTGAACCAAGATGATTTGATCAACATTTTGTTGAGGTTTCGAAAGTATAGATACATAGCCAACGCAGATATCGAGAAAATGTACCGAATGATTTTTATTAAGCCTGACCAACAGAACCTACAGTGCGTTTTGTGGCGTGAAAATCCAACCGAACCATTACTCACATACAAGTTAACGACACTTAGTTTCGGGCTGAAGTGCGCGCCGTACATAGCTACTCGGTGTTTGGCACAGTTAGCTCACGAAAACAAGGAAGAGTTTCCAAACGCGGCTGCAGCGATAATTCGAGATTTTTATATGGATGACTTGCTGCACGGTGGCGATGACGAGCAGAGTGTAGCTGAAACAGCTGTTCAGATCGACGGTATTCTCCGCCAGGCGAACTTCAAGCTGCGAAAGTGGAAATCGAACTCTGCAACTGTACTGAATACAGTAAATACCAACCTACCTATGCAACCAAGCACCAAACCCATTTCAATAGGACCAGACGACACTCATAAAGTATTAGGGCTCGCTTGGAATTGTCATCGTGATGAGTTGTCTTACAATCTAAAACGAGAAGCCGTACCAAAGCAATTAACCAAACGGAAGATTTTATCCGTAGCTTCTGCAATTTTTGATCCTCTAGGCCTGCTAGGTCCGATCATTATTATTGCCAAATGTTTTATCCAAAAATTATGGAAAATTAAAACCGACTGGGATGAACCACTCCCAAGCCGCTTGTATAACGAATGGGTTGTGTTTTATAACAAGTTGTTTTCCTTACGAACTTTGTTAATACCAAGACATGTTATTGCCAACGATTATGTCAGAATTGAACTGCATGGTTATTGTGATAGTTCATTGACCGCTTATGGAGCTGTTATATATATTCGATCTATAGATAGCCAAGGTAACATCATAGTACAACTGCTATGTTCAAAGACGAGAGTAGCTCGACAAGAAACGATCCCAAGATTAGAATTACGGGCTACATTGTTATTAGCTACTTTGTACACTAAGGTTAACAATGCACTTAATATTCAATTTGCAAAGAAATTTTTCTGGTCAGATTCGAATGTAGCATTGGCATGGATAAAGTCAAAGGAACCTAATAAATTACAATCTTTTATTAAAAACAGAGTAACCGAGATAAACAAACTAACCGACTCGAGCGATTGGTATTGGGTTGCTTCAGCTGACAACCCAGCGGATTTGTTGTCAAGAGGGCTTGACGCTGATAAGTTAGAGGGCTGTCACCTATGGTGGCAGGGACCGGCCTGGCTAGCTAAACCGAATACATTATGGCCATCCACTGAGCTACCACACACGGAGGTAGAAATAGGATTAAACGAAACTCAATGTAACCTATTATCGAGTGCAGAACCTAATCAATTCATGACTAACTTGTACCAGAAATGGTCTAATTTTAATAGGTTGGTACGTTGTTTTGCATATATTTTACGATTTATAAAAAACCTACGACTAAAGAATAATAAATTACGTGGTCCGTTGTCTGTAAATGAACTTCGAGAATCCACAAATAAGTTAGTTCAGTTTGCTCAAGCCGAGGTTTACCCAAACGAGTACAAGTTACTACAAAATGAGAAACCACTACCAAAATCATCTAACCTAATAAGTATGAATCCTTTCATGCAAAACGGACTCATTAGAGTTGGGGGGCGACTTGGTTTGTCACACTACGATCACAACAAAAAACATCCTATTATCCTGCCACATGACCATACTTTATCCAAACTCATCGCACACAGTGAACATGTGAGGCTAATGCATGCCGGACCACAACTTTTGCTGTCATCGATCCGAGAGCGGTTTTGGCCAGTTCACGGAAAGAAACTGGTTAATCAAGTAGTTCATAAATGTGTGACGTGCTTTAGAGCCAAGCCAACCTACGACTCCCCCATAATGGGTAATCTACCAACAACTAGAGTCAACCCGGCTCCCGCCTTCCTTAATACTTGTGTGGACTATGGTGGGCCCTTTATGGTTAGGGACCGGAGGGGACGCGGTTATAAAACCAGCAAATGCTATATAGCGATTTTTGTTTGCCTTGTAGTGAAGGCAGTGCATATAGAATTAGTCACAGGACTAGAAACTTCGGCATTTCTTTCGGCTTACCGACGATTTATATCCCGACGAGGGAAGCCGCGGGAAATGCTTAGCGATAATGGAACGACCTTTCATGGGGCTAATACCGAGATACGCGAACTGTACGCATTTTTAAGGGAGAATTCCGATGAATTTATCTATTCTAGCGCTGAAGACGGTATAACTTGGAAGTTCTTACCGGCATATACACCTCATATGGGTGGTTTGCACGAGGCTGCCGTGAAGGCTTGTAAGTATCACCTCAAGCGAATATTAGGACAAGCGCTGTTGACGTATGAGGAGTTCTCGACTGTACTTACCCAAATAGAGGGAATTTTGAATTCCCGTCCTCTATGCCCAGTACCAAACTCAAATAACGACGAAATTACCTTTTTATCGCCAGCCCACTTCTTGATCGGTAGAACGCCAATTTCGATGCCAGACTATGACTACACAGGTACACCGAGCAATCGCTTAACACACTACCAACAACTACAGCAACTTCAGCAGGATTTCTGGCGTCGGTGGTCGCGTGACTACATTGGACTCCTGCAGGAACGCACAAAGTGGAGAAGCTCCAAGGGCCCAGGCTTGCAAGTCGGCACGGTGGTGTTAGTTAAGGAGGCACAACTTCCGCCCTGCCGGTGGAGGCTGGGGCGCATCGTCGGCTGCTGCCAGGGTCGCGACGGAATCGCAAGAGTGGCTGAAATACTAACTAACAGAGGACTCATCAAGAGAGCATTCAATAATTTATGTCCATTACCAATTGAAAATATAGATTAAGTACCTAGATTAAGAACCTAGACTAAGTAACTCGATAAGTACCTAAACGTTAGGAATCTGGTTTTCTTTTATTGTATAATAACTGCCTCTAGCTGAGTAAATATTTAGTTTATCTATTGTTTGTTGATTTCATGAATACCAATTGTTGTGTTATTAATTTAGTTAATGCCAGTTTCTTATTTTTATCAACCTTTGGAGAACCTAATCGTACCCAGCATCTCGAGGTGGGAGCATGTCTAACGACAGCGCCATCTTTTGCATATCATTGTAATTAAATCATACATCGCCATCTGTATATTCATTATTATACTAGTGTAGTGTCAAGTGGTAACCAAGGGAACGAAAGGCTGTTGATTCGGAATAAAAATACCAAGGAGACGAACTGAAATTCTCTAGCCTTTTTATTCTGCTCCAATAAATCTTCCACATCGCCTCTGCATCCAGTGACGATCACTAATTACAGGCGGGCACAACATTATCATAGATTTTTTTTAATACTTACTGTATAATAAATTGGGAGGTCTTAACACTATGATAAACCATCAGACGATATTTGGTAATTTACTAGAATTTTAACTATAACTAGGTACAAACTACTAATTTTTAATGAAGCTAATGAATACTATCAGGGAAAACTTTGAAAACATTACTTTTCAATTTGGACAATTTGGTGTGATCACAATGTTTGAGCCAGTTTCGACCAACAAATGCCAGAGCGGTCTGAGGTGGCCCAGGGCAGAAGGATCAGACTCTATATACACACATAGTTTTTCAATAGACTTATATAAGCAAGATAATAGGTGTTATTTGCCTGTGTTTTTCAATGTCGCTACGTCTTGCTCGAGAGGTTGCAGTCGCCAGCTGGGTTAGAATAAAATGCAAGATTTATAGTTAGTGTTGCCAGTGGCAAAATGGACGAGCGCTTTTAGAATAAAATAACGGTCGGGAACGGTCACGATTTGAGGGATCTGACTTTAAAATTGAATTTCTATTATTTTATTTTCGCGGGCGCTGAGTTTTGAGATATCGAAGTGAAAATGTCAATACAATGTGAAATGCCAAAATGGCAGTTTATTAAATTTTCGGCACCATCATGATTTCTGTATTTACGGAACTAATAAATTTCCCACCGTCAATTTATGAAATTTTTAAGACAGATCTTTTATTTTTTGGAGTGTAAGTTCTTACAAAAATTCCACAGTTAATTTCATTTTTGGGCATTTGACGCCCACTGCAGGACAGTCCCTGTTGGGCGACCTTGAGCCTTCTTATGACGCCCATAGTCCATAGGTTATCACTGGCAACACACATTGGTTATACACCTTTAAATTTAAATACTTTAAATACAGAAAAGCTCTAGAGCGGACCCCCTAAGGAAAGAGGAAACGTGGCCGCCCCAAACTAACCTGGCGGCGCTCAATGGCAGCAGAGAAGAAGACGATCGGCCTAACGTAGGCCGAGTTGACGAGCGCAGCCCAAGACGGAACAAGATTATTTTTAAATTGTTTAAAAATATATTTTTCACTTCTCATGCTCTGAAAGTGCTTATTTGTGCAGGATGTAGGCTGCACAAAATCGAATTTAGTTCAGAAATGCAGTAACGTATCTACTCATAAATGTATCTGTATTAAGGCAAAGAAAATGAGCCATACAGCCAAACACAATAAGAAGTTCATAGATAGAATTTGTAATTTTATAATATTTACTTTAATTTATTTGCCTTATGTGTTTGTAACACATAAAAGATATTAAAATTTGAACTCGAGTACGGTAGGTTCTTTAATTAATTTAAGAAAATTATTATTACAAAATTAATTTTATAGTAGGCTGTATAGGTCTGCAGCACAAGCCTAATATCAATGTCGTAAGATTAAAAAAAAATAAAGCGGCGGGAAACAGAGCTCTTGTTTTTTCGTGCGTTTATTAATTTCTTCAATTTGATAAATTATACTACTGTTTTATTTCCTCGCAATCGAAGTGAAAATAGCTCGTCCACGAAACCATTTTATCCTCGACATTACTATCAGCCCTCGCCTTCAGCTCGAGCTGCTAAAAGTCTCGGATAGTAATGGTTCGTTTTGTGCACTTGTTGTAAAATCTTCAATTAATCGTAAATTGTTTTCCTTTCCTTATTTGTAACTATGAGTGGTATGCCTTTTCTTTCTTGTGATGGGTTAAATTGTCAAATGTCTTTCATTCTTTCTCCCTTAGATGGCGGAGTATCATGGATGCCCTCTGCCCCACTCAGGGGAAATAGGATATTAAGTCAAGTACCTAACAAGTGAAATATGTTAGAACGTGCAAACGAGACAGCATGCCAAACAGCAGCATTATAGCAGGTACCGCCCCCTTGTTTTAGTTACCTTATTCCCTTTATTCGAAGTGCTGGACAGCTGCTGATGTCGCCGGGCCACCACGCAGGATATCCTGGCGTATACGTACACCATCACGGCCATAGGGAGGAAGAAGGAGCCCATGGCCGAGAAGACCACGTAGCCAGCGTTCTGGTTGTACCGGCAGACACCGCCTTGGTTGTGATCGGGCTCGTACCTGGGGACAATTTCGGAAGTGAGAGCGTTGCTGGAACATCTTTTAGACGAGTTTGTTTAGGGGTCAGTGGTATGGCAGGAACTTTTACATCATTTTAACCATTGATAGTTAAAAACATAGATCTGATGTCTAACTAGATAATAGTAGGCTGTATAGGTCTGCAGCCCAAGCCTAATATCAATGTCGTAAGATTAAAAAAAATAATGCGGCGGGAAACAGCTCTTGTTTTTTCGTGCGTTGATTAATTTCTTCGATTTACTAAATTATACTACTGTTTTATTTCCTCGCAATCGAAGTGAAAAGCAGAGTTTATAACCCCACTTTCAATTGTGTTGCCAATCGGAGCGAGTTCAGTATTACCCGGCAAAATATTTATGCACCAGCCACCGTCAGACCGCCGTCTTGCGAGGTACTCGAGATATTTCGACGGGTTATACATCATGAAGTTAATGGTTTGACGTTTTTGAATAAAACTAATCAAAACTTACGCTGTCATTTACCATCTCCCAATCAACGTTCACGTCGTCAAGCATGGCGCACAGAATGAACCAATTACAGAGTGATTTACTCTACAGCGCATCTTGCACTCATTTCATTGGTACAGACTAATCGTTTTTGAGAATGAATTTTGTAGGAAGAAATACTTCTATGGTTTTTTTATTCATAGATTTTTACGCAAACACTTCGCATTAAAATAAGAACCTTTTTTAGTTACTGTTTC
This sequence comes from Yponomeuta malinellus, assembly GCA_947308005.1. Lineage (NCBI taxonomy): Eukaryota > Metazoa > Arthropoda > Insecta > Lepidoptera > Yponomeutidae > Yponomeuta > Yponomeuta malinellus. The sequence continues at coordinate 4,420,540 of OX371016.1, read as the reverse complement.
ATCGTTTCTGTTTTTCGTCTGTTTCATAAAAATAGAACAGCTTTTTTTTTAAATAATTCAAAAGCAGTAATTTAGTTGATTTGCTGTTAGCCCTAAAAGTTATTATTGGGCAATTCCATCACCAGCAACTGAATTACCACCACATCCACTGTTTAGCTACATCGTTGATCTAGCGGTTAACCCGCTTGACTACCAAACCAGAGGTTGTGGGTTCTATTCCCACTGGAGGCCGCCGCACTTGATACCTAGAAATTGCCTCAGAGTGTGGTTACCAAAGTACGGGGTATCCTAATTTGTGACTAGGACAAGATATTGCGTTAAGCTATTGTTATTATTAATATAATTAATTTAAGATAATATAGAGCTACAACCCGACGTACAGACTGATTGATTGACTGGCTGACTAAATAATGGACTGTATGACTATGAGAAAGGTGTAGGCAATGTATAAATTACGGCCATCCTATGAAGCCGATCTAATTTCGAACGCATTCTATTGTATGGATGACCTAACCTTTTTGTTTACCGACCGATATTATAAGGCTTAGGTAATATATAAACATGACTCATCTGAAATAGATATCTGTTTGAAGAGTTTTTGCTAAACATTGATTAGTATTTCTAGCGGGCACACCATTCCTCCCCGATGGATGCCCACACACACGCGCGCGCACGCACGCACGCACGCACGCACGCACGCATGCACCCACTTACGCATGCACGCACGCATGCACGCACGCACGTACCCACACATACACATACACACACACACACACACACACACACACACACACACACACAAAGCAAAACAAATAATAATAATATTTATGTGATTTTGCATGCTTAGGTAATATTAATAAATTTCTCTTGTTAATGTAAATAATGGAAGAGCGGGATCTCCTGACACAGGTATTACTATACTTACTAGGAGGTCCCAGTCAGGAGGGACTCGTTAAGGGATTTCTTTAAAGAAACTAACATCTTAACAGTTGCAAGTCAATACATTTATGAAAATATAATGTATGTTAGAAAAAACATCAGCAATTTCGAAAATGTTGGTGGCCATCACAATATTGATACTAGGAATAAACATAAATTGTCATTTCCTCGTTTTAGACTTGCAAAAGTTAATACATCCTTTATGGGGCACTGTGTACGGTTCTACAATAAGATTCCTCAAGATATATTAGAGTTACCACCGACGGAGTGGTGACTCTGTGCAAAAAAGCCTGTTATAACAATCAGGATTATTTGGAAGACGGGGATGTCTGGTATTTAAATAATGTTAACAGGAACAATTTTATCTAGTGTAGTGTAACTTTAAATTGAAAACTCTTTTAGTTAAGCAAACCTGTTTTGAAAAGAATAGATAAATGTGGAGTTTCTTTGTTAGCTTCTTCACTGCATAATCTATTAATTGTGAAACTAACAGCTTTGACGTTCATTAAGTAAACATTTTGTTTTTATAGTGAATATTTTTTTTTACATTGGCTGTCTTTGTTGTTGTAATATGGCAAAAGAATTAAATTATTTGATTTCAAACAGAAAAATACTGGACCGAAGCGGGATTCGAACAGATGGCGACTCGAATTTAACAGTTACATTCACACTGAATGATATTTCAGAGAAACAACAAGAACAGTACATTGTTACCCTAGGAGTGAAAGTAAATGATTTAGTCCCGATACGGAGTTAGGCACCCGAGCGTAGCGTTGAAGCTTTACTTTCAACCCGCTCCTCAGGCAACTTCACACCTATTTTTCGAGTACGAGTAATGAACAATTTTGTACAGTTAGATTACCTTATTTTGTATAGTTTAAGCAACTGCTATTTAATAAAGGATCTCTGGTATTTAAATAATGTTAACAGGAACGATTGTATCTAATGTAGTGTAACTTTAAGTTATACAACTATTTAATACTATTTCTTTAAAATAACATAGATTTGAGCAAAATATTTACCCATTTTTAAGTGATGAAAATGAAAATAATGGCTAAAAAGCTGGCCGGCCACCGAAAAAAAAATAGGCAGGAAAGCGGCAATCCCATCTACATTTGCTTTTTGGATTTACTCATTTTTTCTTTAGCTAATTCATGTTTTTTATTTTTACGTGCCTTATATTCGTGATGAAAAGCACAGTGTTTACTTCAGCTTATATACGCTCGGGCGCCTAACCCCGTCTTGGGTCTAAATAAGTTACTTTCACCCCTAACATAACAATGTACTATTAAATTCTCGGCTGAGAAGGCACTCACTGTATATATTATAATAAGGAACACGGCAGCTGCGAAGATATTTAGTATTTGCGTAACCACAGTATCTATAGGATTCGGGCAAGGTAAGGTACGTGACTGCAATACGATATTTTAGTCATAATTTACATAAAATACTGCCACTTCTCGAGGAAGCGACTGATCTGTATCATAATGAAGAAAAATATGAAGTTGATGTATTATAGTGAAGAAAAATATGTGAACAACTTTATGGCATTGAGCTCTAGTTTTTTAGAAAGAAGAAAGAAAGAAAGAGGATATTTATTTAAATTGTCACAGAAACACAAAGTAAAGAAAAGGTACACAAACAAAAGACACGAACGTCAAGGTTTTAGGCCAGCTTGCGCCGATGCTATCTGACAGCACTATCTATCTGTTTATCCGTTGCTAAGCTCTAACTAGCCAAGTAGTCAGCATGGCATTTTTTAAATGTTTGTTGAAGATAATATAAATTCAAATAATATAATATCTCCCAACTGAAACCGAAAATCAAAGTGTTTTTATTCAAAATAAGATAAGATAAGATGAGAATATTCTTTATTGCACACAAGAAGCGAGGCATAAAATATGAAAGTTACAATGAAAAAGTACAATGGGAAGGTAAAATAACACAGAAACTGTGACTTAATCAACGTTAACGTTAACTAGGTGTCTATTTTAATATCTAGAATAATCTAGATCATTTTGGAAAAACATGGAAATAAACTCTGAGGATTGGGTTGTTTTGATAGTCGCTAGCTTAACAAACAATTAGATTTATAAAATAAGATGGTGCCACAGGTACTATGTCCAGAAGATAGCTTAAGCAAGAGATTTTTGCTCAAGCTATCTGCCTTATCTATTTCAAAATTAGCACAGTTATCTATAGATAAATTGTATAAGACACTCAGATTTCCTCACGATGCTTTCCTTCATAGTTAGCGAGCGATATAACACAATTGATGCAGCAACATAACAGCATCCCGCAGAACATCTCCCCGCACAACATCTGAGGGTGGCTGAAAACCAGCGCTGCCCGGGACTGATCCGGGTCAGTACCAGCTGAGCCACTACCTTTTGCCTTATTTTATGTCATCACTAGTTAAGCCTTACTTTGTTTTAAGTTTTTTTTTTATGATGAGGTAATAAATACTTTTTCATCTTTTTTAAATTCTCAAATGTAAGTGACCTGCATAACAAATTTACTGCTACATGCCGGAATCGAATGCACGACATCTCAGATGTAAGGCAGGCAATGTGCTAGTACCGATTATTCCTCTGTCCTATTTGATTCAGTTCTAAATTCTTGAGCAAATCCTAAAAATGTTTTTAGCCTTTTAAAAATCCGTAATTACGGAACATTCCACCCCAGGCCCAGCTAATGCAAACGCGGTACGCTCAATTTAGGAACCCATTAGCCTCTTGCCATTTATCAGAATAATTAAGGCAACTTCTGAAACAATCGAGTTCGGATAGTAACAAATACCTTTTAGGTACAGTGAACCACACCACATGGTAACTTTTTTTGTTTGATATTCGCACTTATGCTGGTCATACTAGAAACTGGGTTCGAGGTACGCTGCCCAGTATACTGGGATGACAAGTGGACAGTTCCATCGATCAACCAGCCCGTCCACTACTCAACATAGGCCTCCCCTAAGGCACTCCACTTCTTTCTGTCCTTAGCCATCCTCATTCAGCCGTCGCCAGCAATTTGCCTCAGGTCGTCGGTGTAGCGAGCTGGTGAGCATCTCACGCTGCGTTTGCTAGTAGGTGACCTCCACGCGAGAACTTTTGCACCCCACTGACAGTTCATTTTTGGCATTTTTGTCATTACGGAATATCTGTCAAAGCTTAATTGTGAGTAGGCGTATCTATTGATAACCAACCAACGACCAACTGGAAGCTAGGTCATCATCAACCCATTATGTCCCCACCGAGGGGCACGGGTCTCTTCCCTGAGGAAGGTATAGGCCATACTCCACCACGGGGGCCAAGTCCGGATTGGTGGAGGCTTGTAGACTAGTGGCTCGTCTACTGTCAGAAGTTGTCAAGCCGCCCTAAGGCCTCTGACTTGGCTTAACGACTGCCATCTATCGACGGCAGCCGGCACCAACAGCTTAACGTGCCTTGCTAGGTACTTTATTTTTATTAGACTCACTTTTTTGCTATTATGTTTTCGTAATGCACATTGTAATGCACATCGTCGAATCCAACTCGGCTGAGCAGCATTCGGGAAACTTAGAAAAGTCTTTTCGTCTGATAAACCTCAATCGCTCAAGACAAAATTATACAACCAGTGTGTGTTACCAGTGATGACTTATGGCACTGAAACGTGGTCTCTCACTATGGGCCTCATAAGAAGGCTCAAGGTCACGCAACGAGCTATGGAAAGGGCTATGCTTGGAATTTCTCTACGAGATCGAATCAGAAATGATGAGATCCGTAGACGAACGAAAGTCGTCGACATAGCCCAGCGGATTAGTAAGTTGAAGTGGCAGTGGGCGGGGCACATAGCACGCAGAACTGATGGCCGATGGGGCCGAAAAGTTCTCGAATGGAGACCACATATCGGCAAGCGCAGCGTAGGAAGACCAGCCACAAGATGGACAGATGACCTCATCCAAGTGGCAGGAAGGCGCTGGATGCAGGCCGCTTCCAACCGGTCTTTTTGGAAATCCATGGAGGAGGCCTGTGTCCAGCAGTGGACTTCTTGTGGCTGAATGATGATGATGAATGCACATTGAAATCTGGGTGGTTTAAAAGCCGCGGTTATATAATTAGTAATTAAAACACCGTTTATTAGACTATTACTTGTTAGTAATTATAGTCGTAATTTTAAGAAATCGGGCCACGCGCAGTGTAGGTTTCGGTAGAAAGAGGGGGTTTTATCTGCTTTACAGAACTAACAACTTCATAAACGTAATTTTCAATGGATTTTTACAACGGTTTATAAGTTGTTCGCCTATTACTCATTCATTAACTTGGAAAGCCTTCTTAGTCGTAACTAAGTCCTTTTAAGTTCATTATATGTGCTACTATACAGAATTTCTTCATTTAGCAAAATTTCCGATTTAAAGCTTAATATTTCGCAAATGGCACCCTCAATAAAAAAAACCAGCCAAGTGCAAGTCGGAGTCGTGCCCGACGGGTTCCGTACCATTATCTATACAACATTAAACACAAAGATCGAGAAAATATGCCAAAAATCACGTTTATTGTATGGGAGCCCCCCTTAAAAATGTATTTTATTGTAATTTCATTATTTATTTTTGAAGCGAATATAGAACTAAATATTCTGTAAATATTTAATATGTTGCCGTTATTGATATAGAGCAAAAAAAATACGTTTGTTGCATAGGAGCCCCCCTTAAATATTTATTTTATTCGGTATTTAGTGTTTTTTGAAATACATCATTTGTGAAAATTTCAACTGCTTAGCAATCACGGTTCATGAGATACAGCCTGGTGACAGACATACAGACAGTGAAGGCTTAGCAATAGGGTCCCGTTTGGCACCCTTCGGGTATGGAACCCTAAAAATGATCAATCCAACGATACCCCACACAATGGTGACAGACCATGAGTTATGAAAACCATCAGGGAGGCCTATGTCCTGCAGTGGGCGTCAAGGGGCTAATGATGATGATCATGATGATGATGGTAACAGACAGACAAACAGACAGACAGACAGACAGACATACAGACAGACAGACACACAGACAGACAGACAGAGAGACAGACAGACTTAGTAATAGGATCCCGTTTGGCACCCTTCGGGCCCGGAACCCTAAAAAAAATTGCATTGCAATCTAGGTGTAGAGGGATACCATAAAAATGTTTTTCTAAGATTTTATTCTACGATTAGTTCAATTCAATTCAATTCAAATATTTTTATTCATTATAAAACCAGAATGAACGTCAAAGTTGTTAGTTTTACAATTAATAGATTATGTGGAGAAGAAGCTAACAAAGAAACTACACATTCATTCTTTTCAAATCACGTTTTCACTTAATTATCAGACTTTTCAACTCAAAATATTAGTCATGAATGTGTTGAACACTAGTCACAATCGTTTTGTAATTAATATTAATCTACTGTTTAATGCCAAACATATCTGTCTTCTAAATAATCCTTGATGTTATAGTAAGCTTTTTTGCACAGAGTGTGCTTAACACATTTTTTAAACCGCGTTGGGAGTAACTCTAATAATAGGGGTTAAAGTATGAAATTGCCGTTTTATTGCAATAGGTTCTTTGAATTGACATAGAATCTTCATGGTTTGAGGTTTTCGAATGAAACTTTTTTCAAATGGTTTCTATGATGTTCTTTTTTTAAAAAATGTGAAACATTTCAATATCGACTTTCAATTGTTTTTGTTATTCAATTTAGACAAGAAAGATGGGTACTGCGAAAATTCGAGTGATTTTTTAATACGAGTTCCGACGCGGAACTAACGCGGCAGAAACAGCCCGCAATATCAATGCTGCGTTTGGAGAGGGGTCTACTAATGAACGCACCGTGCGATTTTGGTTTAAACGCTTTCGTGATGGAAATTTCGACTTAAAGAACGAGCCACCGCCCACACAGGTGAATAACGATGAATTAAGAGAGATAGTGGAAGCCGACCCTAGTCAAACTACCCAGGAATTAGCGGCATGGTTTAACGTTACCTTACCCACAATATTGACTCACTTGCGTCAAATCAATAAAATAAAAAAATACGAAAAATGGGTGCCTCATGATTTGACTGATCTGCAGAAAGAAACGCGTGTTGAAACTTGTGTTGCCTTGTTGATATTCAATATTCGATATTCAAATGTTTCACATTTTTTAAAAAAAGAACATCATAGAAACCATTTGAAAAAAGTTTCATTCGAAAACCTCAAATCATGAAGATTCTATGTCAATTCAAAGAACCTATTGCAATAAAACGGCAATTTCATACTTTAACCCCTATATCTTGAGGAATCTTGTTGCAGAACTTTATACAGTGCCTCATAAACGATGTATTAACTTTTCTAAATCGTGTAAATGACAATTTATGTTTATTTCTAGTATTAAAATGATGATGACTACCAACAATTTCGAAGGATTTGATATTTTTTCTAACGTACATAATATTTTCATAAATGTATTGACATGCAACTGTTAAGATGTTAGGACAGACAAACGAATGGACATGGCGAAATTATAAGGGTTCCTTGTCGACTACGGAACCCTAAAAAATAGGTTAAGAAATCTCGTTTCAAGTTGAGAAATTTTGCTTAAAAAAATCGGCGTACAACAGTATCGGCGCACGCGCCGCTCTGGCTAGCTACTAATGATTGTAATATATTCGAATTGATGTCGAGATATTGTTGGTTGGTGATATTGTCTTTAAAAAAACAAACTAGCGTATTCGATAGCCATTGTTAAGGCTTTTAAACCAAAATTCGTGGTATATATGCGTATACTCACACACATGTCAAGGCTAACGTTCCGGCAACTGTACAGCTTCTGAAAACAATGCCCCGCACACACGAGTTTCTACGAGAACTCTCCCAGTTCCGGTCAAGTAGTATTAAGAACAACACAAGTTTGTGACATTTCTGCGAAAGTAACAAGAATTGTGTGACGGTCATAAAGAGCCCATATACTTCCAACTGTAGGGCACAGGCCTTCTCTCAGGGAGAGAGTATGGGCTTAATCACCACGCGTACCCACGGCGATTTCAAACGCTGAGGTACGTGTATGACTCAGACACTCAAGTTTCCTCCCAATGTCTTCATTCACCGTTAGCGAGTGGTATTGGAACTTCGCAAATGTACATAATTTTGAAAACCAAGTCATAGGTGCATGCTCGCACTGGGGATCGAATCTGGGTCTCACGCTTTCGAGTCCAATGTTCGACCCACTAGGCTACCACCGCACCTGAAAGTTATAAGTTAGTAGACTATTACTTCAACTAGTAATAGTCACTAACTTATAAAAGGAAAACGTAGTACAGATTCCATTGGAAATTGTTTTGAAGACGTTGTTAGTTGTGGAAAAGCAGGTAGTTAATTTAAGGAAAATAAAATATTAGTATCAATAAAACATCCCAAGGTTCCTACTCTACCAACTTTGAAACCCTATAATGCGCGTGGCACGCACTTAACCAGCTTTTATTTTGAAAGAGTAGCAGCTCAATTTAATTTAATCATCACAGGAATAAAACACAGCACTAGAAAAGACTCTGAATGTGTGGAGTTACAAAACTGATTGGGATTATGTCCCTTAACTCTGTGGTAGTCGTCGATAATAGCCGTCAGCCCGCTCTAACAAAGTGGAGACATCAATCAATGCAGGCGACTATGACTCGAGCCGATTTGTTACTGTCCAAGCTCGATTATAGCATTTGGTCCATTGTTCAATAGTATTCCAACTGTCAAAATGTCTCGGAAGTAATTATAGTCCCAGAGCTTACAGTCCTTCACTCTAAGTCATGAAGCGTCGAGTTGAGAGCTTTGCATATCTTAAGTCGGTACCTTTTGGCGTAGAAGTACCGACTGCGAGCTCCGGACCTATATGTAAGTTGATGATAAATATAGATAGATAACACAAGTTTAATTCGTTTCATAAGACTACTTAAACTTCTGGCATACCTCTCAGTCGCATCATCTGACATATTCATATTGAAAGCTAAAGGGAAAGAAAGAAAAGAGTGGAAGAAATAAAATGTAGAGTCTCTTTATTTACTTCGAAAAATATTTTGAGTCTAAGACTGTCTCGCTGGACTAGCCGTTGAGGCGCTTACTACCAAGATAGAGATCCTGGGTTTGATTCCCACTGGGGACCGCCGCTGTACATTTGTACAAATGGCCTCAGTCTGGGTGTATGTCTAGGTTTTTATGTCCTTACCCTATGGCAATCATTCCCTGATCTCTGCCTACCCCTCTGGGATACAGGCTTGAGTTTATGTATGTATGTATGTAAGATAGCATTATTACAAGTCAGGTCAGGTGTCAGGTGACTCATACGTTATGGTGCTTGGAGAATTCTGTCATTTAGCTTCTACTTATGGAATACTCTTTGTAACAGTATGTCATGCTCCTTTTGTCAAAAATAAAATGATTTGATTTGTTTACCTAAACGGCTTTTTGTATCGGAAATGCTATCTTATAGGATATCCTGGATTCCAGACTGTTCCAAAATATGTACCTTTTTTAAGGACGAATAATGTTTTTAATTTTTTTTTTGAATAAACAAAATACAATCAGCTAAATGACATTTAAATGATTATGCCAGCTTATTAAGTTTTCGTTGTTCAATCTTTTGAATTTGACCCGGAAACCCGAAGGTCCTAGTACTGATAATAAAGTGCATCTTTTCATTAACTTTTAGCATATTACGCCGAAATATTAAATCATAGGTAGTGCAATATTCATCTACTTTACTGCAATCACGGTGAGGCCAACCGCGGCTTGATGGGCTCCGCACGTATTGACTTGTCCTTCGTGTGGGCGAACCCACGACCTCTAGTAACGGCTAGTCCACCGAGGCAGTCAGAGAAATGAAGCAGAGCGGATGCGATGTACCTAACTACTAATAGAAAACTTGAAAAGATTAAAATTTACTTTTTTAAGTATTGAATTATATAAATACTGAAAATAGTATCAATTGTATTCTTTTTGTTGCACTAACCCGTGCTGAGGACAATTGTAAAAACCTATTTAGAGGCTAAAAATTCCACCCATGCCGGGACTTGAACCCGCGACCTCTGGCACGGTGAGCCAGAGGTCGCGGTTTCAAGTCCCTTCATGGGTGGAATTTTTAGCCTCTAAATAGGTTTTTAAAATAGTATCAATTATTAAGTATTCTATAGCACTAACATTGGCCTCTGCATCTACGTAATGAGATGGCCAGTGGCACCTTCACTCACACTAGATGGGTGAAGAGACCACTCGGACGCTGCAGTGCCTGCGATATTGTTTTTTAGATGGAGTAGGTTTGCCCAGCACCTATACCATCCTCACAGCTTAGTCGGCCTGACAAAGCTGTGAGGATGGTATAGGTGCTGGGCAAGTCTACTCTATCTAAAAAAACAATGTCCTAGGCACTGCAGCGTCCAAGTGGTCCCTTCACCATTTAGTGTGAGTGATGGTATCACTGTACGCTCATCTCATTACGCAGATGCAAATGCCAAACTTTTACTGCAATGCCAAGAAGTCGCTTTCTAATCCCGACATTTTAACCAGACCAAGAAAATATCTCACAACTGAATTATTAAACTACAACTTCGCACACCTCGAAGCGCAAAATGCCTCGGTGAATTTTGTATAACGTTATATTTTTAAATAAAATTCCCACAATTTGCGAGGTAAGCGCTCAGACCGGTGAAATGCTCTGAGTTTTTTCTCAAGTCTGGTTAAGAAATAATGAGATTCACAAATTCCGCAGAACGTCTAATGAGCAAGTCATTTTGGCATTATTTGACAGGTTTTCTTGTACTATTTGCCCTGGACAAACCAGCAACGGTTTAACGAAGCATTAAATAATGCTACTCAATACGTCCCACTGCAGGGCACATACCTTTTCTCAGAGAGAGAGAATTTGTACGTGAACATCTGAATCTCAGACACTCACGATGTTTTCCTTCACAGTTAGCGAGTGGTAGTGCTACTACAAATTCACAAATGTACGTAGCTTCGAAAACGAAAGGACCGAAAACTCTGGACTCAATTGGTGGACACTGCTGGGCAAAGGCCTCCCCCAATTCAGTCCAGAGTTTTCGGTCCTGGGCCACCCCAGAGTAATCCGGCAGATGTTGATCGAAATCGTCTCGCCACCGTCTCCTAGGCCAGCTTCGACTGCGATGTCCATCTTGTGGCACCCAGTAGTGGGACACAATATGTTTGTGACTCTACGTAAAAAAAAAGACAGACGGACGGACGTACAGACAGACAGATGGACAGTGAAGTCTTAGTAATAGGGTCCTGTCTAGCACCCTTCGGGTACGGAACCCTAAAAAAACATAAAAATTTTGATTTTTCTGCCACACTACTATCAATCAATCACCTCTTTACTGCTCCAATCAATGACTCCTCCACTGCTGGAAAAAGCCCTTTCCTTAAGCACCCATATTTTTCTTCACTTGGCCATCGTCATCCAGCTGCTACCTACCAGCAATCTGCCTCGGATCGTCAGTTCAGTCAACTGGTGAGCGTCCTACGCTGCGTTTGCCAGTTCGTGGTCGCTACCATCGTCTTTTCTCCCTTATGTCTTTTCTTTCGATCACTGAAAACATTACACTCTTTTTACCGACCAGCAGTCGTGTAAAGCACTCACCATCCAAACATGGGCGGACACGTGATCGTCCCAGCAGCGATCCAGACGAAGAATATCATTGTGAGGGCCAACTTCTTCGACCTTCGCCGCCGGGAGTAGGTGAGGGGTCGCGTCACCGCCAAGTAGCGGTCCACGCTGATGGCGCACAGGGACAGGATGGAGGCGGTGCACAGCAGAATGTCCAGACTGATCCAGATGTCGCAGAGGATCCAGCCAAGCTCCCATTTGCCTGTGGAATAATGTGGGTATTAAAGTAGTTGTATTTCTTACCACAAAAGAAACAACAAACCGGCAACGTATTACGAGCCGTGATGATGAGATCTGTAGACGAACGAATGTTGTCGACATAGCCCAGCGGATTAGTATGTTGAAGTGGCAGTGGGCGGGGCACATAGCACGCAGAACTGATGGCCGATGGGGCCGAAAAGTTTTCGAATGGAGACCACATATCGGCAAGCGCAGCGTAGGACGACCAGCCACAAGATGGACCGCATCCAAGTGGCAGGAAGACGCTGGATGCAAGCCGCTTCCAACCGGTCTTTTTGGAAATCCATGGAGGAGGCCTGCAGTGGACTTCTTGTGGCTGAATGATGATGATGGTGATTGCCAGCCTTGCAGGCTTTACAGAATCTCTTAAATGCTATTGGTACACTTATCAATTCGGCTAATTGCCAAACTAGGTGGTCCTATATTTTGGCATTTAGTGATATTATGTATGTAGTGTACTGTACACATCTTTTATCTGAATGTATATGTGTTTGTGTTAATATGTATAAGTATGTATTGTGTATAAGTATGTCTTATATGCGAGAATGTATGTGTTAGATTCGTTCAGTGCTCTTAGCACGCGCTTGTGCTCTTTTCCTGGGCTTAAATGGTCCGCAATTCTACCATAGAATAGAATGGAGAAGATAAAAGCAGAGGTCATTAATACCACCATGAAATGAAAGCTAGATTATTTCGGGCATATTTTCCTTATTCGTTGCGTGAAGACAAATAAACATTTTCTATTTCTACTTTGCGTAACACTCAAGTACAGTCCTTCAACTTCTCATACAAGGAAAGAAAATCAGTAGATCTGAGAGACTAAAGATATCATGTCTACACAATTTACGACGGTGGTTTAATAATAACGGTTTAATAATACCACGAAGCGCGACTTCCGAACATAATAATATCGCTGCTTTATAATAAGGGCCCTGTTTATGCTAAGGGTTAAGTAAAGTACAGTATTGGAATACTCGACTGTTTTTAGTATTAATCGCCCAATACCTTGTTAAATGACACCACGCTACTGAGTATCCCGTTTCTGTAAAGCCTTTTGCACACGGACGCCGCAAACCACGATTTTAAAGCAAAAAACGGAAATGGTATCCCGTGCAGCAAAATCTTAGTGGTAGAGAAATATATAAACACGGAAAGATAGAGCGAGATTTCGATTTCGCGGTTTGTGAAGTCAGTGCGATTTAGGCGGCATTAAAGGGTCTCCTACCTAACATCGAATGACCAATAGCCGAAAAAATGATGCCCGAAAACACATGCCCGATTTGTTAATTTATCAAAGCATCAATAGCCCTATAACTTCAAATCCCGATCGTTCATAAGCCCGAAAAGTAAGAGGCCGACGCACCAACGCCCGAACACAATTGACCGAAAGATTGCTTATATTGGCCACTATGTGTGGCAATTTTGTTTCTGTGCAATATGACGCTGAAAAAGAAGGGTAGGTGTGTTTTCTCAAAAAACATTGTGTAAATATATTGATTATTCCCGCAAAAACGGTGTTTCATCATCAGCCCCCCGACACCCACTGCAGGACACAGGCCTTCCTCGGCTTTTACAACCATGAGGGGTTTTGCCATAATCGCCACGCTTGGCAGGCGGGTTGGCGATCGCAGTATGCGGTTGGAATCTCAGGAGGACGCTGCTGCCCGTCTCCTCGTGATTGATTTCCTTAGTCGCCTTCTACGACATCTAAGGAAGGTAATGGAGTGACGCTATTCGTAATCCGGCGCCACACGGAATTACATATATATGTTACAGTCATAGTGATTAAATAGCTATTATACATAATGACTGGTCATTATATATAAAAGCCAAATTCACTAGACAAAGTAATAAATTAATCACTTTATCTGGATATTATTCATAATAGCGTGTCAAAGTTAGCCAAAGTAATAAATACGGTCGGTTTTATTTTGGCAAGTGTTATATAGCAAATAATTGTTTGATTAAATTTATATTTCGCATTTTGTTTGTTAGGTCAGTACACATAAGCAAAAATAGGTTCGAAGTTCCACCTAACACCTGAAACTTCGGGTGTTAGTTCTTTTTTTTTATATAAAAGCGAAAAAAAATATTTCACTAAAAAACTTAGTTTTGTGTCAAACTTAAACAAGGTTGGTGCATGGAAAAGTCATACGTACCCTACATTATGATATGGCAAAACGTGGGATACCGCCGTTTTTGCCAAACGAATAATGCTTGGTAAAATGAATTTTGACCAAGTATTTATTTGGTAAACAATAACTTGCCATAATAACTTTTGCTAACTGTTTATTTGCTTTAAGTTGTTTCGAGAAATGTTTTTTTGCCAAGTGATAATTTGCGGAAAATAGTTTGGGAAGTAATACTTTGGGAAACGATTTTTGGAAATACATTAGTAAACCGTTTTATTACATTATCCAAGTCTTCAAAGATATTATATAAAATTGCTAGTAAAAGTGATTAATTTTGTGTTAATTATCACTTTATCTAAACTGAGTAGACATTATATATAATGACTAGACAATATATATAATATCCAGATTTATTACTTTGGCTGTAACATATACATACTCTCAATATGTTTGTCAACGGTGTTTATTTACCTTTATTTATCGTACCTACTAACTGAATTTTAAAATATTGCGCAAGTACTCTCGAGGACACCCGAAAGAAGTGGAATATTTAGCTGCTCGTTAGTCTCCAAATCGGGCGAACTTTATTCAAATGAGCCTGAGTGAAACTTATTATCGGGTGATAATTGAGTTTAATAAAAATGTCACTTCACTTCGTCTGACTAACTTCCAGTTTGACAACGGAGTTGAAAAGTACTTTTATCCATTTTAATAAATATACCTATTATTTGTAATAACTTTTGACTTGAGAAAATGTTGACGCGGAGTATTACGATTTATCATTTGATGTAATGATTGTAAAAACCCACCATACGACATTTTTTCCGAAATAGACTTTTGTCATAGCTTTGTTCGCGAAACCGAAATTTAAAAATTTGCCTATTAATTTGACGGCTGCTTAAATACACCAAATGGCTGCATATGGTGGATTTTTAAAATCAAGCCTTGGTAGCACCAACTGAGAGATGTCATTGTCAAAGAAATAGTTGGCAGTTTATTCCTGTTAAAGACATAGTTTTTGTGTTTCGTGGACATTTGCCGCCAGTTTGCATTGTCAAATTGTGTCATCATCATCATCAGCCATTTGACGCCCACTGCAGGACATAGCCTCCCTCATAGTTTTCCTAATCATGAGGGGTTTTGCCATAATCGCCACGCTTGGCAGGCGGGTTGGCGATCGCAGTATGCGGTTGGAATCTCAGGAAAACGCTGCTGCCCGTCTCCTGGTAATTTATTTCCTTAGTCTCCTTCTACGACAACCACGGAAAGAAATAGAGTGACGCTATTCTTAATTCGGCACCACACGGATTGTGGCACGTGACACGTCAAATTGTGTATTTTATAGGAATTAAAATAGAACCAGGTACTGGTAGGTACCAATAAAATGCCGTGAATTTATCAACGGACTGACAAAGCACATGTTTTTTCTAAGCATAAATAAGAGGGGGGTGGTACCCCCCCCAGAACTCTCAGATCGGCGTATTCAGGAAAAATACTCATTAAAACAATAAAGATGGCCGATTAAAAAACTGTGTAGAGTATGTAAGTACCTGAAGAAGAAAAACAGAATTTCCGGAATGAGTTTCTGAGCTCACCCACTATTGGTGGTGGTACTGTTGGTCAAGAGAATGATTAATGTTTTCAAAATATGTAAAATAAACTGATTATTGATTAGAAACCGATTTTTTATTCCAATATTGTTTACACACCAATATCGAGATGACTGTAAAAACCCACCAAAAATAAAAAAAATCCAAATTCATGAAATATCCATAGTACCCCTTAATAATGTTTTATTTTGTTTATACCAGTTTATATTCAGACTACCCATTATTTTCATTCATTTACCATTTCGTATAATTATTTTTTTCTATACCAGCCAGATTTTTTGAATTTCCCACAAGTTTCATTTATTCATTTATTTGCGACTAATGAATGTTGATGAAGCGAAAGAGCTCTGTCAGGATCGTGGCAAGTGGCAGACGCTGGTCTCTGCCTACCCCTGCGGGATACAGGAGTGAGTTTATGTTAATACGATTTAGTGTTCGAAATAAGCACACGATAAACTCATCTCACTTTATAATAATAATAATAACTTCCACACAACAACAACAACACAATCACGTCTTGACCTGGTCCCAAACTAGGATACCCTGTGCTATGGTAACCAGGCAAGGACGTCACAAACATGGAAATACACCCAGACTGGGGCCATTTGTACAAATGTACGGCGGCCCCCTGTGGGAATCGAACCCACGACCTCTAGTAACGGCTAGTCCACCGAGACAGTCAGAGAAATGAAGCAGAGCGGATGCGATGTAACTGTTACAGTCATAGTGATTAAATAGCTATTATACATAATGACTGGTCATAATATATAAAAGCCAAATTCACTAGACAAAGTAATAAATTATTATGCTAACGTTTTATTTTGGCAAGTGTTATATAGCAAATAATTGTTTGATTAAATTTATATTTCGCATTTTGTTTGTTAGGTCAGCACACATAAGCAAAAATAGGTTCGAAGTTCCATCCTGAAACTTCGGGTGTTAGTTCTTTTTTTTTTTATATAAAAGCGAAAAAAAATATTTCACTAAAAAACTTAGTTTTGTGTCAAACTTAAACAAGGTTGGTGCATGGAAAAGTCATAGGTACCCTACATTATGATATTAATATGATATTAAATAAAATTGCTAGTAAATGTGATTAATTTTGTGTTAATTATCACTTTATCTAAACTGAGTAGACATTATATATAATGACTAGACAATATATATAATATCCAGATTTATTACTTTGGCTGTAACATAACTACTAATAGAAAACTTGAAAAGATTAAAATTTACTGTTTTAAGTATTGAATTATAAAAATACTGAAAATAGTATCAATTATATTCTTTTTGTTGCACTAACCCGTGCTGAGGAAGGACGACGGTGAGCCAGAGGTCGCGGTTTCAAGTCCCTTCATGGGTGGAATTTTTAGCCTCTAAATAGGTTTTTAAAATAGTATCAATTATTAAGTATTCTATAGCATTAACTTTGGCCTCTGCATCTACGTAATGAGATGGCCAGTGGCACCTTCAATCACACTAGATGGGTGAAGAGACCACTCGGACGCTGCAGTGCCTGCGATATTGTTTTTTAGATGGAGTAGGTTTGCCCAGCACCTATACCATCCTTACAGCTTAGTCGGCCTTGCCCACAAGAAAGACAAGTCAATACTTGCGGAGCCAACCAAGCCGCGGGTTTCCTCACGATATTTTCCTTCACAATTCCATAGCATTAATAATAATTTAATCAAATATAATTAAAATGGTATACTTTTTAATTTCAAGTAATCTTTGTTTACTTGAAATTTGTTGTCATACACATTTAAGCAACAATGGACATCAATAATTGTCGTCGAAAGTTGCTCAAAAAAAGTGAGAACTTACAAACTTAGCAGTCAACGACCGTAATTATGGCCGAGCAGCTCTTTGTGCTTTGAGCAAAGTTTGCAAAAAGGTGCATTTTATAAGATTTAGAAAACTTTTCTACGAACGAGTTTGCTTATTCCTCCGAGATCAATTCTCAAGTTGAAGTTTTCTAAGACATACTACAAAAATTTAATTCCACAAAAGAACATCCTAGTTTACAGTCTCCCAGCAAACTACAGACTTATCGAGCAGATATGAAAAGAACTTAGCTTAGCAAATATCACAACCCTTTTTAAGCGCTCAAAACCGAAACTCGCGGTCATTTAAGAAACGAATTCAAAAGGGCATTTGTAAATGAAAATTATGTATAGAGACTATAAAGCACATTGCTACCAACTACATTACTTAGGCCCGTATTACAGAACGATCCTCAAGCGCAGATTGATCTCGGATCGCCCAATCATAACTTGAGCGCTGAATCGATGCTCAAGCACACCCTTTATTTTTAAATAGTACTTAAGGGTTCCTCAGCCAATCGCTGCTTAAGTAGAGATTCTGAACTGCAATCAGATTGTCTATGACCAATGTTTGTTTTCTATGACAAGAAAAATCAAGTATAAACTTTTATTTCGTTCTACGCATGATGTAATAAAAATAAAATAAAATAAAATAAAACAAAGGGCCTATGGATGCGAATGGAAATAGACCGGGAAAGATGGCGTAATGGAGAAAAGGCCTATACCAGCAGTGGGCAGAGGTGGGCTGATGATGATGAAAAGTTGTTGCCAGACAGCAACTCTAATTAGGGGAATTACGCATTTTAAGCGCTTGAAATCGCCAATCCGCGGTGGGCACGCGTGGTGATTAAGCCCATACTCTCTCTGAGAGAAGGCCTGTGCCCTGCAGTGGGACGTATATAGGCTGCTTATGATGATTACGACGCATTTTATCATCATCATCATCATCAGCCATTTGACGCCCACTGCAGGACATAGACCCCCCCCCCCCTCATGGTTTTCCAAGCTTCCCGGTCGAGTGCCGCCTGCATCCAGTGACTTTAAAAATAACCCTCTATATCGTCATAAGGATCAATATCTTCAAATATATTCATTTTACAATAATTACGAAACAATTCACAAGGAAAATCGACTCTCAAGCGTGGTTCCGACCACACTTGAGTAAATACAGATTTGAACATGACTTAAGTAGAGATTGCAACCCAAGTATCGTTCTCGAATTAGCTATTACTCAGTCGAGTTGTGATTGGTAAGTGTCAACTCAAGTAACGTTCTAAAATGAAAACCATACTCAAATCTAGTCTTAAACTGAGATCGGCGCTTGAGTACGCTTCTGTAATACGGGCCTTAGACTACCATTCCTTAAAAACTTGTACCCAGGTCGCGGGTGCAAGTCCCGGCATGGGTGGAATTTTTAGCCTCTAAATAGGTTTTTTAAATTGTCTTTAGCACGGATTAGTGCAACAAAGAATATTACCATTCCTTAGTCGGGCGTCACTTGCAAAAACCGGCCAAGTTTTAGTCAGACTCGACACGAAGGGTTCCGTACCATTATCTATTCAACATTTAAATAAACAAGCCTCTACCTGTTGCCGCGGGTGAGCAGCAAAAAAATCACGTTTGTTGTATGGTTTTTTATTTTATATTGTTTTTAGTGTTTGTTGTTATAGCGGCCACAGAAATGTGAAAATTTCAATTGTCTAGCTATTACGGTTCATGAGATACAGCTTGGTGATAGACAGACACATAGGCGGGTCCCTTACCCCTTGGGTACGGAACCCTAAAAATCGTATTCTACATATTCATGATCAAGAAACCGTGAATCGAACCAAAGCAATGAGCATAAATTTCACAAGCCAAACACAATCAAGCTTTGAGTTTGAAGCCATCAGAAATCAGTTCCCGTACGACGCACATTAGTTATTTCAAATTGGTTTAATTCGAATGAAATAACGGGGTATTCATAAATTTAAAAGTGACTTTGTTCCAATATTGGCGCTTCACTTGGCCATTCCTAGTCGCGTGTTTGCCGTTTAACAAAATCATTGCTAAAGATTCTTCAGAAACCCAGCTATGGATGATTAATATTTGCCAAATATATAAATATGAGTGGCCAAGTGAGGCGTCCGCTTTAGATAAAGTCCTAATGCCACATGCCATGTAATCGCTACGCCGCGCGCGTTCTCAATGCTGCACTCGTGTGTACGCGCTACGGCGTAGCATCGTAGCTTTGGCGTAGCGCGTAGTATGATTGATCAGTCGACTCGCAGTATTGTATTTTGTAAGACAGGAAATATTTGTCCCTGTGAGATAGTCCATGTAAAGCCAAACTGCCCAAGAATTTACCCCAAGTGTGGTACATACTTTGCCTTACATATTTTGTAACACAAGTACCTACGTTAACTTCAGTACATTTTTACACATTCTCTAAGTCCGGACAATCCTGTAATATGTACGTTACAGTTTATAATTAACTTTGAAAAAAGTATATTGCTTAAAACCTAACGTGTTAAATAACTTTACTGTGATTCTTTTATATAGGACAAATAATGTGCCGCGAGGCGTCCAAGAGGGATCTGTGGCCTAATTACGCTCACCAAATCCTGAGCGATTCCAATCGTCTAACTGTCAAATTCCATACTAATTTGACAGTTAAACGATTGGAATCGCTCAGGATTTGGTGAGCGTAATATAGGGGCTGGTGACTGATTCGAATGGATCAGGTAAACGCAAATACATTTTATGTAATACCCTTCAATGACTATATCTATAAGCGACCTTAATTTGTATATCTTTTTGAAAATAAATATTTTACTTACTTACTTACTTACTTACTTACTTACAAACCTAAGTGTTCCTGGATTTTATCTACCTTGCAGATACTGGACACAAGTCGACAGATGCCGAACCTCGCAGGGTAGATAAGTAGACCTGATGCATAGGTGGAAGTTTGGTACAGACCCCACCTGTAGATGCGGAGAGGTGCAAACTATGTGCCACATTACTGACCAATGTCCATTGTGGTCTATAAAGGGAGGCATTCGGAAAATTTACGAAGCTGACGAGGAAGTGATCGAGTGGATTGATGGCCTCCTGTTCGTACTTTAACCCGCTGCATACCATACGCAATATAAATAACAAAATGTACCGCAAAGTACGACATTGGCAGAGTGCGTAAACTACAAAATCAATATAACGTATTTATTAGACTCGAGAAAAACACTCAAAAAAGGCATTTACAAGAAACGCTTAGAGGTCATTGCTGGTGTTGGTAATGTCTAGACAATCTCAACTAACCCAGAGACTACCTGCATACATGAGGTCCATCTCTACACACCGTGATTAAGCTCTGCAGATAGTTAGAAACCTTCAGACTCCTCCGACAAAATGACAAGTAAGTGAACCCGGACGGAAATTAATAACGTGTAGCGGTTTTTCTTTAACTTTTTTTTTCTTTTATTAATTTGTAATAAAAAAATATTGTAAATCTACACCAGAAAACCATATAAAACAGGTAATTAATGTAGACGAGACATACAAGTAGGCCAATTACAGAAATTTTACGTATTTTTAGAAATTTTATTATCTGACAACACTACAGTCATAAAAGCTTTGGCAGTTGAAAAGAAAACTAAAAGCAAATTAACGAAAGTGTGAAAGAAAAACCCGGCGTATATTTGTGTGCGTTTTGTGCATGTATGTGACTGTGTGAGTATTATAATATTGATGAGAAAGACTAGAATTCAAGTTATTTTTTTATAGCTTTTGCATAACACGTCGTTTGAAAGTTTCTTGAAATACGTGAAATATATCAACGTCGGAAAATTGTATAAGTATATTTTTTGCATGCCACAAAACACAATCA
This sequence comes from Yponomeuta malinellus, assembly GCA_947308005.1. NCBI lineage: Eukaryota > Metazoa > Arthropoda > Insecta > Lepidoptera > Yponomeutidae > Yponomeuta > Yponomeuta malinellus. The sequence continues at coordinate 4,399,281 of OX371016.1, read as the reverse complement.
CTTGTCCTGGTTCCAGATACCCTGTGCTATGGTAGCCAGGAAAAAGCATCATAAACACGAAAATACACCCAGACTGAGGCCATAAGACAGACTATAAGTGTCTGGCGCCCCCCTGTGGGAATCGAACCTACGACCTCCGGCATGGCAATCAGACGTGATCCCGCTAGCCCAACGAGGCAGTCATTGTACAAGAGACTATACAAGCGAGTATATGGAGCTCGTAACTCTTAGTTCGAAAATCAAGTCAATCAATCAAGTTACAAATTGTGTTTTATTTCCCTAACAAATAAAAAACGAAATTCATCGTTTTGCAACTTTAATCGACTACAAGGGCAAATACAAAGCCGGCTTTGACAGATCATCAATAAATAATGTATTATTGTTTGATTAATATGTCCATTTAAACTGCTCACTGAATTTGTGATTTATTTGGTTTGGTTTTACGTTTTAAATTATCTTTATTGACAATTTATTTATTAACAATTTGTAGGCTTACATGACGGTTATAAGCAACATATGAAGTATGAACTAGTTATATACCTCCCACAGTCAGGCTTACGTACCTATTACATACAGCATAGCGTTAAATACTAAATTAAGAGTTTTAGAAGTATTTATAGTCCTACAGGGTGTCTTCCAATTCATTCACTGTTTTTTTCTAACCATGAGTTAGAAACATCGGTGCCGAACAGTTAAAAAAAAAAGAGTAAAAATATTTTTTTTTTTACCCAAAATCACTTTATTTAAACATAAGCAAACAATATCGGGTTACAAACAAATTCACGGTAGTGAGTGGTATTGCTACTACAAATAACGATCGGAAATGATGTCAATAAATCGACGCTTTCATGCAATTTTAATTTTACTGGACATAGATTTGTTTCATTGTTAACGAGTGATATTTTTACCACAAATAACGATATTGTGATGTGGGTTTAGGGGTAACGCAATTAGCTATAAAAACAGAGGTCGTGGCTATGATTCACAGTGGAAGCCGTCGTGTTTTATATGTGCAAATGGCCTCTGTCTGGACGTTTTTCGATGTTGGTGATGTCTTTTTCCGGTTACCGTAGCATAAGACATCCTAGTTTGTGACCAAAGCAGAAGAAGCAGAAGAAGAAATACATTTACTTAACGCCACATATACATATACAAGAAGTGAAACCGAAGGAAAAAAATAAAATAAAAAACACGGCAAAACAACAATTTGGGAATACGAGCTATGTCCATGCGGCGGTAAACCGGCCTCAGGCTCAGTAATTGCTGCAGGTTTGTTGCCCACAGCACGCACTGATTTTCAGCAAGGGCCTAGTCTAGTGACTCACGGAACAGCGCATCAACGCAGACAAACTGCCTGATTATGAAGATTAAGAGGCCTGATTACGCGCACTAAATCCTTTCGGAATCCTGACGCTTGCGATAGCAATTGGTATGGAATTCGACAGTTACACAATTCGAATCGTTTTGGTCTTGGTGCACGTAATGTAGTAGCTGGACAAGTGTTTGTGCTATGTGAAAGTTACTGTTATTAAATTGTAAAAAAAACCTCAAAAATGCGGACTCACCAGTGATATGCACCGCGATAGCTGGAGGCATGACGAATACGCCCACCATCAGGTCAGCAGCAGCCAGACTCGTCACAAAGCAATTTGTCACAGTCCTCAGTCTTTTCGTCGTCACCACGGCCGATATTATCAGCGTGTTACCGATTACCGTCACCACTATCAGCAGGCAGAGTATTATCACAACACTTATTTCTACACCGTCATAATCCGTCTCCGCATCACAGAGGTCTGAGAACTCACTTTTGTTACTACCGTTCAGCCGATTCCTACATATTCTATTTGCATTTTTGAGATTGGTTTCTAGCGTCGAGATTATATTGTACACGTCATTGGTTAAGTTTCTTTTTTCTTCGTTGATGTTTTCTACTGACGTGTTGGCATTTTGTTTTTGCTCTGTGTCGTTCCATTTTATCAGGTTGTTTATTATGTCGATGTCGGACTGCGATATCATCTAAGCTAAGCTCTCTGTGAGGCTTTTTTCAACTTCTTGGTCGGTGAGGACGCGTTTTGGCACCGTGGTCATTTTCTGTAACAAATAAACTATTCTTAGCATAATGAAGTTTTAGTATGGGTATATCTTCGTGGGGTTACATGAATCGATTCCTCTCTAGTCTGTTTCTCTTTCTTTCTATCTTTTTTAAAGATATAAACGATTGAATTTCCTATTCAAAGACGAAGGCCATTTCTTGGAGAGGACTGCCGCGCAACGACAATTTCAAGCAAAGCGAATGAATACCATTATACACTCAGCTTACCTCACGATATTTTTCTCCACAGTCGTAATATTGCGACAAAATATTTACAAATATATGTAACTTAGAAAGCAAATTCATTGGTAGACGGTGAAGTAATTTTTATTTTATTTTATTAAAAAAACCGACAGCGTTAAGTTTCATAACTTAAATTAATGTCTTATAAGTAAGGCCAATAACAGTTTCAACTATTTAAACTGATAGGATATTTATCGTAAGCTTAGCGCTAAACGTGAGTAAACTTCGGGCCGACCCCACCAAACCCGTGCGACTCTCAGACCGGGTACGAAATTAACCCCTTGCCCAGTAAGAGCTCAATACGCACCCAGGTAATCCCGATAAAATCGGCCGCAAACCAACTAATCTTTTATTAATTTTTATTTTATTTATATTATTTTTATATTAATAAATTTACTCATTAATAATAGCGTGTATAGAATAAACTGAATGTTTATATTTAATAAGTATAGACATAGATAAATTTAATATTTAATGATACAAGGGGGTGAACAAATGTGAATACTTTTGTAATTGGTGTGTATGACCACAGTAAAAGTATGTATGTACCACTTAACTCCCCTTCCTCCCAGCCCTACGATTAGAAAGACAATATTGGGGTCGGAAATTAAGCCACTGGGAAGATGGGACGCGGGTGCATTGAATATAATTATTGTATGTAATATATTATCACAGAACTGATGGCCGATGAGACCGAAAAGTTCTCGAATGGAGACCACATGTCGGCAAGCGCAGCGCAGGACGACCAGCCACAAGATGGACAGATGCCTCATCCAAGTGGCAGGAAGGCGCTGGATGCAGGCCGCTTCCAACCAGTCTTTTTGGAAATCCGTGGAGGAGGCCTATGTCCAGCAGTGGACTTCTTGTGGCTGAATGATGATGATGAAATATATATATTATCATAAATACGGATCTGCTAATTTTGTGAATTTTAGTTTGATAATTGGTCTTTCCACTGCGCTGTCCTCGGTCGGGTTAAATGTTTATTTAATTACTTAATGATTCATTCATAGACGTGGTGGTGGATAGCAAGAAAACAAACCCTTTGGGAATAAATAATATCATCAAAACTCTGACTGACAATGACTATGGGCGTATACGCCCATGTTCATTTTTCACAGCAAATGTTTTCAATAGATATAAGTGTAAAACATCAGCAGTGCATTGATAATGTCAACCATATTCGAGTACGAGATTGCGTTTATACTTTACAAAATACAATTTTTAACTACAAATAAATTTAATTTTAATCCTTTGGCATTCTCCAAAAGAATGTCTTGAACTTTTGCTATTGCACTTTGAAAAAATAAACATAACGAATAATAAAATATATTAAGAGACCTGACAGAAGATTACACTTTTACTCTGTCACGTAATAAATTTGGACGTAGATAAATGCTTTGTACTAAATAGCGTTATCTTTAAGCCCCGACTAATGAGAGTTCCCGTTTTGGGCTTAGATTAGCGATAACTTTTATTTATTACCTTCTTTGTCTCTGTTTGTTTTAGTACTAACCTGTCTAGAACTTAACAATTAACAAGGCATTTTATTACTCTATAAAAAACATTCTTATAATCTCAAGATAACATAAGGATGAACATAAAGTTTTTTTCAAATTCATAATTTTATTAACTACTTTTCTTTAACAAAAACTTAGCATAGAAAAATAAGACTGTATAATATTCGTTTTTCAGTTTACTGGCAAAACCTCCATGCTACAAAATTGTAGTCTGTTTCTATAGAAATGTGTTTTGAGGGATGTGGCCCGAGGCTTTGCTGAGAGTTAAAATTACAAACATTTTAAACATATCTTTGTTTTTGTATTCTACACTTGAATGATACGAATACATTATGCGTAGAAGAAATTTCTCTGATGACTAAAAGTCTAGGCAGTCATTTTATATTGCTATATTTACGCCTTGTTGATAGTGTTGGCAATGTTGTAACTTTTCCCTTTTGTGTGTTACCATTAAGGCTGTTCTTATGTCGAGCATACTGTCTCGCCCGCAAATTTTCTCATTTTTAGTGATTAAAATAAAATGCTTGTGATGAATGTGGTCCGAGGGTTTGATGGATAATTAAATTGCAGATATTCAGGGCATATTTTTCTTATACTGTACGAAGTTTTTGATTAAGACAATTTGATTTCAAAATTAATAATTTTGGGAGCAACTTTTCTTTGTTTAACACTGCGTATAGAAAACCATAAATGTAATTAAAATTTCCGTAATATAATTATGCATCAAATACTCAGACTGCATTTATTAAATGTTTACTCATTTTATTACAATACCTAATTGAAAATGTAAAATTTTACGAGCGAGACAGCATGCTCTACGTAGGTAAAGACGTTTGAATTTATAATAGACAGAAAGTGAATTCAAACTGCAACAGTTTCATTTCAGTGTGACTCAGTACAATATTTGCTAATACCAATAGAGGTACTGTAATAATGACGCTTATGTTAATACCCGCAGCGTAGAACCTCAAATATTGACGTGCAGTTTCTATGTGTTCAGCTAGCTAGGCTTACACAGCCAGGCTACGTACACATTGCGAGATTTGGAGCAACGTTACATGAGCTTTACATATTATTATAAAACTTTATGCAGCTACACATAGATGTACACGAGCTACACATAGCTTAAGGGGCTCCATGCAAGCATTAGCGCCACCTATCATTAGCTCGATATCTGAAACTATATAGAATACCGTCGTGGACTGAAAGAGGATGAAATACATCCTATTTCAGTCCACGACGGTTTCCTATCACATTATCGTGTACCCTGTTATTCAGAATACCTCAGTACATACATATTATTCTTTTAGCGAAATAAAATGGTTAACTTTCTTTTCATTTCTACGTTTTATTCCGCATCTTGCACTTGGAATGGGTGGTTTATTTATTAATTTATTTCATAGACACAGCCAACAGATGTTAGCTTAAAAAACATTACACACACTTTATAGAACTTAGAATCTAGCCTAACACCCAATTAAAGGCGTGCAACAACACTCATGGCTGACAGTTACTTACAAAACTAATTATTAATTATCTGGCTTATAAACTAAAGTGAGATCCGTTAATGAATTATTACAAATTGTTTAAGTTAAATCTAAGTAAACTATAGTAAACCCATGTGGCGTCAGATTAAGAATAGCGTCACTCCATTTCCTCCCGTGGATGTCGTAGAAGGCGACTAAGGAAATAAATTACCAGGAGATGGGCAGCAGTGTCTTCCTGAGATTCCAACCACATACTGCGATCGCCAACCCGTCTGCCAAGCGTGGCGATTATGGCAAAACCCCTCATGGTTATGAAAATCATGAGGGGGGCCTATATCCTGCAGTGGGCGTCAAACGGCTGATGATGATGATGATGATGAAACTATAGAAAAAAGCATTGAAAAATAAAACAATAATGAAATTAAATTCGGTTGCAATATTTTTGATCTCCACACCTCTAATTTATCATTTTAAAGGTCTATTTCATCATCACCATCTAAACAGATCCAACAACGTTGCATTGGTTCATTTGGCGTCTTTAATTTTTCCACATTGAAATACAGAATGAACGTATAATCGGATTACGTCATACAATTTTGCTCCTGTATCGGTGAATTGAAGAAATTGATTGACCAACTACTGGCCTTGCTCACACATCATCATCATCATCATCAGCCGATGTCAGTCCACTGCTGGACATAGGCCTCTCCCAAGACACGCCACTGAGCTCGATCTAAGGCTCTTCTTTCCCAGTCACTGCCCACCGCTTTGCGAATGTCGTCGCTCCACCTGGTCACAGGGCGTCCTACGCTACGTTTGCCGATTCGCGGTCTCCACTCTAGGACCAGTCTTCTCCAACGGTTATCGGTCCTGCGGCAGATATGACCAGCCCACTGCCACTTCAGTTTGCTAATCCGTTCAGCTATGTCGATCTGGCGAATTACTTCGTTTCGGATTCGATCCCGCAGAGAAACACCTAGCATAGCTCTCTCCATAGCTCGCTGAGCGACTTTAAATTGGTGGACTAGTCGATCCGTGAGTGTCCACGTCTCGGCCCCGTATGTCATGACGGGTAGGACGCACTGATTAAAGACTTTTGTCTTTAGAGACTGCGGTATAGGCGACGAGAAGACTCGACGGAGTTTCCTGAATGCTGCTTGCTCACACAATGAACGGCAATAGGTATGTCTGAGTGAGATGCAAATAGTTGCTGCAACTATTATCATTTGGACGTGTTGTAAAAATGAATGTTAATTTTAACCATGTCGTGAACAAATGACACAGAAAATGAACGACCACTCGAGTGAACTGATTTCGCCTTAAGTTAATAGTACCATTTATTGACAGTATATCAATTAGAGCTAGTCTGTCCTAAGCGGCTCTTACCGGCGTGAAGGAGTGAACAGAGACAACGTATTGCTTCCAAGACCATTTACTATAGACTGACGTACGTACACTACAAGAGCCATCACCCAGGATGACTTTGGTTCACGCTTCTTAGAGCGTTTTGGGTTTTTTTTGATAAGCGATGCAAGCGCGCTGCAGTGTAGCATTATATTTTTCTTGCATTGATTCGGAAGCGCCGTGCCAGTGCGCGTGAATCGCGTTTGAATCGCGTTTTGGAGTTGTCGAGGGAGATGGCTCTATATTCCCATATAGTTATGTATGTTTTTGTTATTTATTCAAGTTTATTTATTCAACACAAAAAGAAAAACAAAGTTAGGTTGACGTGACGTGACGTGACGTATACTTGCCCATAAATAAGTACGCTCTCATCCAGGGGTTACAAAACTTTTTCGGTTCGGTAACTTGTGATGGGCGGGGGAGAGTGCTATCATTCCCGCATGAAAAGAAAATATTGATAATGAGGTGGAATTATATTTGCGGATTACACTTTAGCACTGAGCGGAATTAATTGAAAGCATACATAATTATACATACATATCGGCAAGCGCAGCCTAGGACGACCAGCCACAAGATGGACAGACGACCTCATTCTAGTGGCAGGAAGACGCTGGATGCAAGCCGCTTCCAACCGGTCTTTCTGGAAATCCATGGAGGAGGCCTATGTCCAGCAGTGGACTTCTTGTGGCTGAATGATGATGATGAGGATGATACGTAATTTTCCCATTTACATAGTCTCGTCAAGCGAGAATGTTCTGGGAGAATATTATTGCCGCCCCATCTTCCGTCGTAATTAGTCAATAACACTGAGTAAAGAGATAACACCTACTTAAAAAAAAATGAATATATGTATTTCAAACTCACTCAAATAAGATTGGCAAGTTCATAGAGCGTTAGTAAATTTAAAGCCTTGACCTATAGTTACACAAACTTAAATGCATAGTTAGAATAGACATGAATGGATGCCCAATGCTTGAGAATTGGGCTATCCACCCTGACCCCGATCACCCTGAGAATAATACTGGCACTGACGCGCTAGATATCATTAAAAAACCGGACTAGTGCTTTACCCGACTGTTTTTTTTGTCATTCAATTAAAAAAGCATAATTTCAAATAGTTTCAGTTTCTCGTAATTCTAGTATAAGACGATATTACTTGCCAATTGTCATAGTTCTAGATCAACGGAAAATACCCTATAAATTTTGATTCCCTTGAGTGTCGAAATATACGTTTTTTGTGACATAAACGGCCGTATCTTTTTTTACATAACTTTAAAGTTATATTTTTTCACAGCTTCATGGGACTGTAGACCTGAGTCATCATCATCATCTTTCAGCCACAAGAAGTCCACTGCTGGACATAGGCCTCCTCCATGGATTTCCAAAAAGACCGGTTGGAAGCGGCCTGCATACAGAGACCTGAGTATATAGTTTTAATTTCAACTCGATACCTCCACGTGTTCCCGAGATAAAGGGTCTTGACCGACAGATGGATAGACGGACGGACGGACAGCAAAGTGCTCCTATAAGGGTTTCGTTTTTTCCTTTTGGGTACGGAACCCCAAAAATGAGCGTTTAAGTATGAGCGTTTAAATAAATGTTTCAGCCTCTGACGTTCCATTTTAATCTTGTAAACCTACGACCGAAAACCTATGATCAAGACCTAAGACTAACCTGACTATATAAAATGTATCCTAAAAACGGCTGTTTTACCGTTAATGTTATGTTGTTCTAGGTTTTCAGTCTAACGCGTGGAGCCCACTGATCTGGCACGAGCATGGCGCGGACATCATTCTTTTTCATTCAAATACCGTACCAAACACAGGGTCATAAGGTCATTATTCGAACACACTCAACGGCCTTTCATCGGACGTGCTCTAGCACGCCATTTCGGCGCCGGCACCCGATTGCAGTCAGTTCGAGGTCAGTTCGCTGTCAGTTCCTTCGCTCCACGCCGTTTAACGTCATGCCGGTGCCATGACTGCACATGCCGCGCCAGGTCCGCGCCATGCCCGTGCCAGACGCCAGATCAGTGGGCTCCGCGCCTTAGCTTCTCGGTTTTTGCAATAGAGTTCTGTAAGAGAGGATACGATCTATTCCGTTGGCTAGTGAACCTCGTAGAGCTTTAAGGGTGATTATGCAACAAAAATATAAAAGAAGAACAACTGTCGGCTGTACCAAAGAGGCGCGATGTAATGACCTGCACTTATTCCTCCAAAGAATATTATATTTAATGGCAAGACATAAGTCTAAGTTTCCTTGTGAAAATTTCAGCATCTGAATAACTTGTTTCAACGTTACTTGGAGAAGGTAATTTGCGCCTGAAAGCTGAAATATTAAGTCGATTTATTTTAACCTCTTTTAAACGCGGTGTGAATTTCAGAAGTAAAAATAAATAAGTGTAAGAATCGTTGTGTCGGCGGAAGGTCCGGGAACGAGGGTGGCAAGGGACAGTGACAAATTGCATTTAGGCGAAAAGGCCTGCACCCAGCAGTGGGCTGATGAAAATGTAGAGTAAGAAATATTTTATTCATAAGCCATGTTGGAACCAATTTATTTTATATACATACATTAACTCACGCTTCGCTTCATTATTGTTTATTTGCGTCATGTGGTACATGGTATGGTCTTACATGTTAAATTCCAGTTCACAATATGAGCCCTGTAAGGGCATTGCAATATTAATTAGTCGCTGCACGCACGCACGAAGGCTTCTGGTACTTTTTGTCTTGCTGTTCGTCGGAGTTTTTTTACCAAGGACGGTCCTTACTCTCCGTTCCACCATCCAATTCCCACCGCCACATTCACTCAATATATGTTTTTTGTCAATCTCTTATCCTTTATACTCTCCTTATATCTAAACCCGTTAACTTGATGCATTCCGTCGCTACATTTATGTACGTGTACAAGTCTCGTCGTGATATTTTTCCTGTTATTTTTTTCTGATATACACTTCTATTTCAGGCAGTATTAAGGAACTCACAAACCAAAGAGGTCGCGGTCGTGGTGGCAGTAATTTACTGCAGTAGTATTTGTATGGATGTATTGTACGAATCGCTCGTAGCCCCGGCTGCCTGAGTGATCTTAAACGATCACGAAGGTTAAGCAACACAGGGCGCGTTCAGTGCATGGATGGGTCGCCGTCTATGCCTAACGCTAGTGGCATTTTTCCGAGCGATTCCGTGCTTCGCAAGGCACGTTAAGCTGTTGGTGCCGGCTGCCGTCGATAGATGGCAGTCGTTAAGCCAAGTCAGAGGCCTTAGGGCGGCTTGACAACTTCTGACAGTAGACGAGCCACTAGTCTACAAGCCTCCACCAATCCGGACTTGGCCCCCGTGGTGGAGTATGGCCTATACCTTCCTCAGGGAAGAGATCCGTGCCCCTCGGTGGGGACATAATGGGTTGATGATGAATTGTACCAACACGATCTGACCGCAAACCCAGCAATCATTTATTTAGTGCTGCGGGGAGCGATGTCAACTCTAATGAACGCACTATATACTCGGATATTCTTGCATCGCGCAAGAATAAAAATATAACGTCCGACGAACATCAGTCGGACCGGCCGTCCCCAGTCGCTTCAAGTTTCTCGTTTTTGCTGGCACAAATTTTCTCACGCACAAAATTACATCCAACAGAACCCTTCTGAGGGCATGCGTCCCCAACACGTCTATGCAAATACTGTTGCAGTAAATGACCACCGTGTGGCGCTGGATTAAGAATAGCGTCACTCCGTTTCCTTTCGTGGATGTCGTAGAAGGCGACTTAGGAAATCATTTACCAGGAGACGGGCAGCAGCGTCTTCCTGATATTCCAACCGCATACTGCGATCGCCAACCCGCCTGCCAAGCGTGGCGATTATGGCAAACCATTCATAGTTATGAAAACCACGAAGGAGGCTATGTCCTGCAGTGGGCGTTAAATGGCTGATGATGAAATGACCACCACCGCGACCGCGATTGCTTTGGTTTGTGAGACATAGACCTAAACTTACGCGGAATCACAAAGGGTTGAACCCACTCAGCTGTACAGTTTACGTTCCCTTGCCAGATAAATCGGATGGAACTCAGCAATTTACCATTCTAGTGTTCCGCATCCAAGTAAGGAAGCTTTTGCGTATATTGAAACAAGAGCTTTTTCCAAAATACCTTCAAGCTCTATTTTGCGCAACTGACGTAATTAATAACGTAAATATGATTGTTCTAGATTTTAGAGCTAGTTTTGACTGTATTCTTAGCTAAAAGTAGAACGACCGAACACGAAACGGGTTTCTTTTACAACTAAGCATCATATCTATGTATAAACACGAAAGTTTTAAGGAATATTTATGTCAAGATTTTTGTTTGACGGATCTTCCCGAGCCTAACACTGTTGAAAACCTCAAGAAGACGTCCTTTACACGCTCTTGGCAGTTTTTATTTCCTTTGCGCTGCGAAATCGCATTATTATTCTTTTGAAGAATTTCAATAGACTCCGTTTTAAATTTTATCAGTTCGCAAAGCAACGAAAGGAACGAAATTCCTTTCATATTTCTTTGAATCTGCAACACAGAATGGATGAAAAACTTGAATCCATAAATACTTAGTAATAAACGGTTTTGATCATAGAACTATCTTCCGTTGACTAGTACAATAAACATATAGCCCAGCCTCACGCACACCAACAAATTTGGTCAAGGTGAAAATTAAAAAACCGGCCAAGTGCGGGTCAGACTAGCACACGAAGGGTTCCGTCCCATTATCATTACAACATTTGAATATTTCAAGCGTCTACCTGGTGCCGTTATTAATATCGAGCAAAAAACGGCAAAAAAATCACGTTTGTTGTATGGGAGCCCTCTTAAATATTTATTTTATTTTGTTTTTAATATTTTTTGCTATAGCGGCAACAGAAATACATCGTCTGTGACAATTTAAACTGTCTAACTATCACGGTTCATGAGATACAGCCTGGTAACAGACGGATGGACGGACGGACGGACGGACGGGCAGCGGAGTCTTAGTAATAGTGTCCCTTACCCTTTGGGTACGGAACCCTAAAAAACAACTGACCACATTTTTCTGAATAAATTTTTAGTAGCGAAGAAGCCATTTGCTTTTCTATTTGTTGTATCGGTGTAAAAAAAACTAAGAAAGACAAATTATAAAATAAATAACCTCCATTTGTTTAGTTGATACATATTAGTTTATAATTTACATCATTTTACTAGCTGACTCGGAAAACATTGTTTTGCCATACTAATAAGCCGAAGACCTTTTCTCAGACCTACCAAATATGTACAAAAAAATTCATAAAAATCGGTGGAGCCGTTTCGGAGGAGTTCGATAACAAACAGTGTGACACGAGATTTTAATATAATTTTATATTTAACGCATGCCTACCTGCCTTGAATCCTGCCTTGCTGAACCTAAGAGCCGGGGAATGCTGAAAACCAGCATTGGTTACTACTTAGTGGTAAACGCCATATTAGCAAAGCTCTCTCCAATTACCGAAATGGTTAGACGCAGTCTAAAAAATTGTAAATCTCTGCTACCATTGCTTTATTAATTATTTTGTGTTTTGGTTATCATCACCATCATCATCATTCAGCCACAAGAAGTCCACGGCTGGGCATAGGCCTTCCCCATTGATTTGCAAAGAGACCGGTTGGAAGCGGCTTGCATCTAGCGTCTTTCTGCCACTTGGATGAGGTCATCTGTCCATTATGTGGCTGGTCGTCCTTCGCTGCGCAGGCCGATAGGTGGTCTCCATCCGAGAACTTTGTTTTGGTAATAAACGATTTCTATTCTATTCTATATGCATTTAAAAAAACCGTTTATTAGGGTTCCGTACCCAAAGGGTAAAAACCGGGACCCTATTACTAAGACTTCGCTGTCTGTCTGGCCGTCCGTCCGTCCATCCGTCCGTTCGTCTGTCTGTCTGTCACCAGTCTGTATCTCAAGAACCGTGTTAGCTAGAAAGTTGAAATTTTCACAGATTATGTATTTCAATATAACAAATACTAAAAACAAAATAAAATAAGTATTTAAGGGGGGCTCTCATACAACAAACGTAATTTTTTTGCTGTTTTTTTATCTTTGTGTCTAATGTTGTATAGATAATGGTACGGAACCCTTTGTGCGCGAGTCCGACTCGCACTTGGCCGCTGTTTAGATACAATCACCTTGACGTCATTGAGAGACGATTGCTCCATAGAACACTAGAGTAAAATAGGTATACTAAGTCTTTTTTACATAAAGACTTTTTAGTCTATAAAAAGTCGATTTTACTAAGCCGGTATCCAATAGGAAATCTTGTCATAAACCAGCTTTAAGTCTATCTAACAGTGTTCTAGCGGAATCGAATTTTTATAAATAACACTGTTATTTTTTTAAGTTTTAAAATAAAGAATATTCTGTTTATAAGTCTTGCCTGTCATATTGTTAGGCTCGCGCCTCACAGACAGATATGACATATGGCGCGGATATATCGCGGTCGTATCGCAGTTGCATTCCATTTTCATGCAAAACACATGGAAATAAGGTGCAGCTTCAGTCACACCGAATGGTGAGGCGCCATTTCAGCGCCCCCGCGTCTGATTGCGGCAGTAGGACGGCGTCAAGTTTAATATTGCATTTTATGAATGTGCCATGTCTGTGCTAGAAAATTCAGTAGTCGAAAATAATACATATTTTGTTTGTCCATAAGCAGCCTATATACGTCCCACTGTAGGGCACAGGCCTTCTCTCAGGGAGAGAGTATGGGCTTAACCACCGCGCGTGCCCACCGCAGATTGGCGATTTCAAGCGCTGAGGTATGTGAATAGCTCAGACTCAGGTTTCCTCATGATGTTGTCCTTCACCGTTAGCGAGTGGTTTTGCTACTATAACTTCACAAATGTACATAACTTAGAAAACCAAGTCATAGGTACATACCCGCACCGGGGATCGAACCTGGGTCTCCCACTTCCGAGTCCGAGGTTCTACCCACTAGGCTACCACCGCCGTTTGTTCACCATGTAGTTTTACCTGTGACGATGCCAATAGCTTTCATTCAACTTTTTATTCGTCAAATTGGTCATTAAAACTAACATCCCGACAGTTGCTAGTCAGTATATCCATGAGAATTATGTACGTCAGGAAAAATATTAAAAATAAACATAAACTTTCGTACCCAAGATTTAGGCTGGCAAAGGTTAATACAATCCTTTTTGGAGTGTTGCATACGTTTTTACAATAAGACCCCTTTAAGATATAATAAGCTTGCCAGAAACGCGGTTCATAAAATGGCTAAAGCATACTTTTTGCAGAAAGAGCTACTATAACATTAAAGATTATTTAGACGACAAAGATGTCTGGAATTAAAGCCAGTTCAATGCACGAGTTTCTAGGCTTCAGAATAATATGTAAACTATGTTAATTAAGCATCAAAAGACTTTAAAAAGACTACGTTTGGAGTATTTTTGTCCCTTTTTAGGGTTCCGTACCCAAAAGGTAAAAACGGGACCCTATTACTAAGACTTTGCTGTCTGTCCGTCCGTCTGTCTGTCACCAGGCTGTATCTCAAGAACCGTGATAGCTAGAGAGTTGAAATTTTTACAGATTATGTATTTCTGTTGCCCCTATAACAACAAATACTAAAAACATAATAAAATAATTATTTAATGGGGGCTCCTATACAACAAACGTGATTATTTTGCTGTTTTTTTTTATTAGTATCTAATGTTGTATAGATAATGGTACAGAACCCTTTTCAAACACCTTTGGATTTCCGAGGTACACCATATTTATCGCATATCTGTAACCCCGAAATAACAACGCGTACCTTATAACCCGGGCACGGTCGACTGGTTAATTAATAATTTCCCTCGGGGCCAGATCTGTGGACTTATTAACGCGGTTATAAATTGCCAAGATTGTAAAATTACGCTTCTGAAGGCTATCTGCTTGGTTAAGAGAAAGGTGGGCTCCGTTTCAGCCAAAATATTTACAGCTAATTAAAACCAACAGGGCCGAGTTTCGTGAAAGTACAATTCGTAATTTATTATGACAATTCGAGGTACACTATGTGTAATTCTACCACCCATCTATCTTTCTACATTGCGTAGGCTAACCCCTGGTTTCTCGTATACTAACAAGCTCTTAATCTACTGTTAACAGCTGACAGTGGTTTTTTTGTATGCACTTTGGTCAATTGACAGCTGTTAACAGTAGATTAACAGCCTGTTACTGTACAAGAAACTGGGGGTTAGTCTTCCTACGTGTTAATCGACTTTGAAATATACGTCGAATTGTCAGAGTAAACAATGAGATGTAGTTCTATGAAACAGGCCCCAGATGGTTTATAAGACCGGTAGATGCTGTGAAACAGTACTGGGTCGCATTTCATAAAACTGCAATGGATAGCCAAGTCCTACTTCTTAATCTGTGAGTTATTTTATTATAGCATACCGGCAACCATTTGCCTTTCGCTCATACAATGCGGTCGTCTGTATTGTGAGAGCAAAGGACACAGAGTTATCCAGTCCATGTATATCGAATCAAATCAAAGTCTTTTTGTTACTTAGTCACGTTAAATAATTATTCTCAACAACACATTTTGCCAAAACAAATTTGCCATTTTGAGCATGAAATTCCAGCCCAAAATTGGACTCCAAGTGCTCTTTCCATCAATGTTTTATTTGCCAAATGAATTGTGGTCGCCCTGTGACAAAAGAGATATAACAAAAGCGCAACGTGAAGGCACTCTGAAGAATTACGTTTCTACTGAAATCCGGGTGGTATGAAAGCCACGGTTAGATTACGTAATTAGTAATAAAAATGCCATCTATTCAGACTACTTAAATGTAGACCTGAAATTAAAAAAAAAAACTGTTGTTAAAACGAATCTTGTTTCGAAAAATTCGCCAGCAAGAAATTACTGCCTTTCCGTCTATCAGAACAACGCCCCGGACACTCGGCGCAGCACAGCTGGCTGGCTACTAATGGTTCTCATAGATTCGAGTTTATGTCGAGATATTTTTGGAAAGTGTCTTTTAAAAATAAACCAGCGTATTCGATAGCTATTATTGTTAAGGCACGTTCATTTTGTTGTGGCTTTCAAACCACCCCCAATTTATTGTGTATATACGTATATGGAGCGGTGGCATTGTTTTCAAATGTATGCACATTTGTAAATTTGTAGCAACTAATGGACCAATTCTGGGCCGACGCGGACAAAGTCACGGGCAGAAGCCAGTTGTTATATTGGAGAGATGATCTCGGCCAACATCTGCAGGCATGGTCTGAAGTGGCCCAGGACCGAAAACTTTGGACTGAAATCTGGGAGGTATTTGTCCAGCAGTAGAATAAAAAAAATCTAGTACGCTGGCTACATTATCTAACGAGGTATTTGATTCTTACAATAAATCTGTTTTATACCTTTCTAGTTGAATATAACCAGTGGCTTAGACTTTTTTAATGCATAAAATAAACTAGGCCGCTGTCTATATCCAACTAAGTATTTCACTGTCATATAGGAGAATATATCATGAAAGGAAATAGCATCAATTCCATTAAATCTTCAGCCAATCTGACAGAGCTAAGTCTGATATTGTTAGTTAATGCCTTTGTATTGTGCCGCTAATGTCGCGATCTATCCAGCATTCAGGCTTTTCATGCGATAACGGGACAATGAGTTTAGACTATCTTTGTATTCCTTGGAGACGTTTTATCCCGAGAATACTCTCTTTTCATGCAACGAAAAATGTTTACCTTAATTTGCCTAGGCGGATAAGTAGACGAGAATATTAGGAAAACACTGCAATAACAATCAACTTCAGATATTTCGTTCTACTGGATGTCATATGTTCAATCAATAAGAAAAAAAAAACCTCTCGTATTAAGTACGTATATTTTGACGCCCCACTAACTACCAAATACCTTACACTGTGCGTGGCTCGACACGCATTTGGCCCATTTTTATGTACAATAAAGTAGGTGTAATAAATAATTATTCTTGTACCTGCTGGGACAATCCGTCATAAACACCAGCAATCCTTTAACAAAATGAACTTTGTGAAATATAAATGTTCAAGAATTCGCAACCCAATGTGTTAATTACAGTACTTAGTCTCGTTAAATAATGATTCTCAACCACAGAACACAGTTCTCAACAACCCATTTCGCTGAAGGAGAATCGCTATTTTGAGCATGAAATTACAGCCTAGAATTTGACTCTAATTGCTCTTTCCATGAAAGTTTTATTTTCAAATGAATTGTGGTTGCCCTGTGATAAAACAGATGCAACAAAAACACAGCGTCAAGGCTCTCTACAGAGTTACGTTTCTACAGATGTCTGGGAGATCAAAAGCCACGGTTATATAATTAGTAATTAACAAAAGCCATCTACTTAGACTGTTATTTTTAAATATAGACGTAAAATAAAAAAAAATAAGTTGAAAAATCTAGTTTCTAAAAATTCGCCAACAATTAGTACTGCCTCTCCGTCTATCAGAACAATGACCCGCGGATCCTCGGCGCGCACGCACTGCTCTGGCTGGCTGCTAATGGTTCTTATGGATTCGAGTTTATGTCGAGATATTTTTCTAAATGTAATTTATTGTGTCATATAACCCGTACTGTCTTTCGTGTGCAATACATCCATACATACAACTTACCGGCCCTTTCAACCTTTCTTCCTTCATCCTCTCCACATATCCAAACCAACGCAAAGTGTGCAGTAAAGTATAATAATACCAATGTGTTGTTACTACAATCTCAAAATATCTGGTTAACAAGCCCTGTAGGCCAGTTCTGCTACGTGGGCTTTCTACACATTTACTTTGTGGCTGCTTAGTTAATAGAATTAAGGGGCCCTAGTTAATTCGTTTAGAAGTCAAAGTGTGTTTAATTCTAACTTCTGACGGCGACCTGCTTTGAAATACGACACTTGGTGTATAATTATTGTACAGTTACGATTGAAAAATATCCGGAGAGGAGACCTAAATTTTTGAGGTCTCATAAGTTTATGTCTTTATCGTCACTATATTTTATTTTATTGTTATTTATCAAGGAAAACAAACAGTAGTACAATGATAACTTAACATAATTACTTGATTATTCAAACTATTATGTAATTGTACCACCAGCAGCGATATCCACAGATTTAAATAATTAGGAAAACCAAACAGAGAACTTAATATTTTATTCTTGTGCCTTTTAGACGTACCGTAATCATCATCATCAGCAGCCATTTGACCCCTACTGCAGGACACAGGCCCTTCGTGGTTTTCATATTCGAATGGTGTTAAGTTTTCCTGACGCGTGTCAACGCACGAATGGCATTGTAAACGTTTACTCTCTTGTTTAATAATATATTCTATCAATCTTAATTTTATCTATTGAACAAATTTTATAAAAAAATTATGTCTAAGTACAATTTTTACCAACCCTGGCTATGTATCTATTAATTGTATATGTGTATATTCTTAAATATCTATCTAATCTATTTATTAATATATAATCTATTCATATAATATATACATTATTGTTTTTCTTTTTGTTATTATTTTATTATTGTTTTATATTTTCATATATATTCGTTTATCTATTTAGTGGGGCATTTTGGATTTCTTATGCTATAATTTGTTACGCCTTTTGCGCAGTTTATACTTGAGATTGTATCCACTAAGCGACTGCTCTCTTGATCTAGATATTTAAGTCGTGGAAACCTATAATTCGTTTTTTAAGTGTTCACTATAAATACTAATGTAAATTTTTTATACTGGTTGGTTTTCCTAATAAATAAAAAAAAAATAAAAAAAATAAAGAGTTGTAACGTCTTCTAAACCGATGGACCTATAATCCCTAAGATATAGGTTTCATACCTCAGAATTTCGACCTTAATTGTGTAACGGTGTACTACAACTTTAAGCAGGTATTATTTTTAAGGTAGATATTGTAATAAATGTAAAAATAAAGGTTATCCATAATTCTTATATCTTTATCAGCGCTTGAAAACGCCAAGCCGCGGTGAGCACGTGTGGTCATTGAGACTATGATCCGGTTTCTGACTTAAGAAATTCACTAAGTAAATACTTAAGTATCGTTCTGTCACGCTCTTTTCTGAGAAATTCGGAGAGACAGCACTACAGTTAACTATTTACTTAGCGAAATTCTCAATTCAGAAACTGGCTCTATATCACCTGTCCGAGAGAAGTTCTTAGCCCTTAATATGCATAATATACTCTGAACTGAGGCCTTAAAAGTAAACAACGTATAAACCACTAAACCACAAATATTCGTAGTTTCATAGGCAAGGCAAAATTCTGAAACAAATATTTGCCCAAGCTTTGGATCAACACCCCGATTTGACTTTTCGTTTTAATAGAGCTGAGGTAAACTGTTACGTGAGCGTAAGTGAGCTACAATATAAACTATGGTGCGGTCATCAGAAATTGTTCTAGAGCAAAAATCTAGAGCGTTTCTTACGTAGATGATGATGATGACTTCGATTAGCGGTCACTAACTAGCGTAAAAAAGTCGCGTCGGTCGCGGTTTTGAAAAAAAAAAACAGTTTTGTTTACTTGTCTTTCGCTATCGTAAAAATTTACAAGACGTCAATTGGTACTATACTAAAATGACCGTTTTAAAAGACTTTCCTTCTTGTAATTAACTAAAAGTAACTCAAACCTTTACCAAGTCATTATTTCTGATATTCTGACATATAATAATGATAATAACTTCCACACAATACAATCACTTGACCTGGTCCCAAACTAGGATATCCTGTGCTACGGTAACCAGGAAAGGACGTCACAAACATGAAAATACACCCAAATTGAGGCCACCACATATTGAATGGGGATATTTGTGGCGCAATTTCGAACATTACTGTGCTCGAAACGTCTGTGTATTCGACGTTAATACGTCAAAAGAAGAGAGGGGCAGATCTAGAAATAATATTTCCAGCATTGCGGGATTTTTGGTCATTATGCTTTTACTCTTCGCAGGCTCAATGGAAGTAGAGAAAAACAAAAAAAAAAACAGGCAAGTGCGAGTCGGACTCGCCCACCGAGGGTTCCGTACAAATTTGTAGGTACTTACGTAATTATTACAAATAGTTCAGGAATCAAGTCTCGCAGTATTTTCTCGAACTTCAAAGACAATTTTACAAATGTATAGTTTTAAGATTTTTCCCTGCATTCGAGGTATAAAACGATATTACTTTCAAAATTTCATAGTTCTAGGTCAACGGAAAGTACCCTATAAAGTCTGATTCCCTTGAGTGTCCAAATATACATTTTTTGCGGCATTATTTTTTCACTACTTCAAGGGACTAAACCTGAGTATATGGTTTCAGTTTAAACTCGATAATTTTACGCGTTCCGAAGATAAAGGGTCTTGACAGATAGACAGACCGACGGACAACAAAATGATCCTATAAGGGTTCCGTTATTTCCTTTTGAGGTACGGAATCCTAAAAACGCGTTCTAGAAAAGTTTGGACAAATTAAACATTTTCCTGATTTCCTGACAAAGGACCCTAACTCCGGATATATCCGGAAAATTCGTACCTAGCAACCCTATGTGGGAGGACCCTCGTTAGCTTTTGATTGTCTACGCTGTATCATAAATTTCCCGCATCCTAGCGAAGTTTATTAGCTGGGTTAACAAGCACCCAAATTTTTTGCGGTTTTTCAGATCGTAATTTTCCGGAATCGCCAGACTTATTTCAGTGACTTCGTGTTTTCAATTTGGGACCTACACATTTTTAGTTTCCAAGAACGTGCTAAATTTCAAGGGAGGTTTATCTTTAGCGACATACTGCAAAGTTCATGGCTTCTACTATGACAATATGCCGTTTGGGGTCGAAACCATAGGCACTTGGGGCCCAGAGGCGCGCCTGCTGTTCAAAGACTTAGCGGCGCGCCTAATCGACGCATCGGGAGACCAGAGGGCCGGCGCGTACCTCGGCCAGAGGATAAGCCTGGCCATCCAAAGAGGTAACGTCGCCAGCGTTCTGGGCTCATTACCGCGGGACAGTGACCTGGGGCAGGTGTTTTATTTGTAAATATAGAATTACTTACTTGTATATTTTTATCATTTATATATTAATTATTAAGTCTCTTATTTTATGTTTGAAATAATTAAACTATTTAATGACAATAAAGATTTTTGTATTTGTATTCTACTCGGCATTCGTACTTTTTATAATATATTCCTTAAGTTGTTTTCCACATACAGTCTTGAATATTCCACATACTTAGCATGATGTGGAATATGACGGCCTCATTGGTCTAGCCGTTAAGGCGCTAAGCAACCAAAACAGAGGTCGTGGGTTCGATTCCCACTAAGAGCCGCCGCGCATTTGTACAAATGGTGCATTTTCATGTTTGTGACGTCTTTGCCTCGTTACCATAGCACAGGGTATCGCGTCTACTTAGCATTTAATTTCATTCACTTATCTCAACATATTAAGAAAACTGTAAACTTAACCACACATTTGTGTCTGACAAGAACAAGGCTCAAATGTCATATAAGAGTCTTCGCTGGCCGTTTATCACCTAACGTTAGTCGTCTATTAACAGGCACATTTCTCACCACACCTTTGCAACGAAAGCCACCAAAATTTATCTCCGTAAGCCTAATGCTTAGGCCTTGACAACTGGATCGGTGCTTAGGCAAATGGGCCACATACCGGGGTAAGGTGTGGGACATTACGTAACAGTCTCGAATGGAATATGCATGATCACGAAGAGCTAATATGAGAGAGAGACGAGATGATGAGGAAAAATGGAGGTGGAGGCAAAAATACGGGGAAGAAAATTTCGGTAAGTATGGGTAAACTTCGGTGAGTTGGAGCCCTTTACATTTCGAGGGACATTTTAGAAGACAGTCCTCGTAATTGAACCTGTAAGTACTCTCTTTACATTATATATCAAATATCAAATAATATTTATTATCGTAAAGAATAATACACAGAGGCAAATAAATGTTAGTTAAACAATGCTTAGAATGTAAAATTTAACATGTGTAAATATCTTTGAGTAACGCTGACCCCACACTAGGTCAGCGTTACTCAAAGATATTTACACATGTTAATATATATCGTGGGCGTCACGACATGAAATTGGGCTTTATATTGACATTTCATTACGGCAATCTAAGCAGACTTTGATCTAATAAAAATATTTATGTAGTACATTTAATTTCAAAATAATATCAATAACAAAAGTTAATTGTTCTAGAAAAGTATAGTTGTTTATTCGATATATTTTCATTCATTATCAAACTTAAGTCAAATCGATCTTCCTATTTCCGTTGTACTTCTCCTTAGCCCAAAACTAACTTATTGTGAAAATTTGCCAAAGCACGATTCCCAAATCACCCCAATTACAATTTACGTCTTAAAACAACTTTTATTCTATGATTATTTTGAGATTTACTCATATTTTTTACATTTTTGTTTGATTTAAATTTTTCAAGATCAGAGTTTATTAAATTAGCACTTTATTAGCGATTCTATTTTATTCATTATCCCTAAAACATAGTTACTACAAAAAGAAAAACAGTAGCAACAAAAAAAAATAATAAACTGCCTGTATCCTGGAGGGGTAGGGAGATACCAGAGTCTGCCACTTGTTACGATCCTGACAGATGTCTTGCGCATCATCAACGTTCATTAGTCGCAGAAATAATCAACATAAAAAATATTCAAAATTGTTAAATTAAGAAAAATGTCTTGTCGTACAATAAAAGTAACTAAGAGACTATTAAACCTGGTTGAATGTTTACAGATAAGTATCATAGACTTTTCCAAGACGCCACATCACAGTTCACATTAATGGTATGTAGGTAGATTAATATTATTTAAAGGACGATTGTGACTAGTGTTCAACACATTCATGACTAATATTTTAAGTTGAAAACTCTGTTAATTAAGTTAAAACGTGTTTTGAAAAGAATAAATGTGGAGTTTCTTTGTTAGTTTCTTCTCCACATAATCCATTAATTGTGAAACTAACAACTTTGACGTTCATTAAGTAAACATTCTGTTTTTACAATGAATAAAAATATTTGAATTGAATTGAATTGAATTGATCAATAGCCAATAGTTGAATGTCATGGTACAGTGTTAACCGCTGCCTTCAGGTCGAGTTGTAATGGAGAAAATGACAGCAAAAAAAGAAACTCCACTTTGACTATCCTTACTCAAATCATATTAAGTCTAATTCTTAACAAGACCCCATTAGTGCAACCAATAACGCGCTTATGCTGTATATTTGCTCCTTGGCACCCACGATACGTCACGGGGACTCTTCAAATATTCATGAAGGCCGGTTCGGCTGCTTGCAGAAGTCACGTTCAGGGATTTGCCTTCTTTACTCGACCGAACAGCTATAGCCATGAAATGACAAGGTTTTTACCCATTTTTTTAGGCAAATAGCGACAGTTTCTTAGGGTACCATAATAAACAAGGAACCCTTATAGTTTCGCCGTGTCCGTCCGTATGTACGTCCGCCTGTCCGTCCGCGGCTTAGCTCATAGACTATTAGTACTAGAAAGCTGAAAATTGGCATAGATATACATATTAATCACGCCGGCAAAACGGTAGAAGAAAATAGTTAAACATATTCTACATACTACACACCTGAACTAGGTATGATTTTTTATAGTGTGGGGTGTAGGGTCGTGGAATCGTTTGAAATATTATGAATGTAGGAACACCATTTTGCCATTTGCGATAAGCTTTATTTTTTTTTATAAGGAATCCCCCAATGGCTAAACGGTTGATTGTAGAAACATGAAACAATCAATGTAGTGCTACTACATCATGAACTTAGAAGGAAAACTATCATGGCTAAGAGTAGGCTCTACAAGTTAACGAGTAATGGGTGACCAACTTAAAAAAGGAAAACTTTATACAATTCCCATTGAAAATGCCTTTAATGCTGTTATTAGTTATGTAAGGCAGATAAAAAAAAACCTTCTTCTACGAAACCCTACACTACGCATGGCCCGACACACAGTTGGCCGGTTTTTTAATCACAACTATTATTTCTTTACTATTAGGTATATCTTTATTCCTTTGTACGTGGCCTACAATTTTTCTCACTGCAGGAATCTGATATGCAATTAGAGGCACGCTCCAGAAAATCACAACTTCATAACAATAAATGAATGAAAATGTCGTAATTTCATTGCATTTTCGTTTTGAGGACTAATGTTTTACGTGATGTGGTGATTTTTTTGCATTAGAGAAACCTATTTAGAGGCTAAAAATTCCAAAGGTTTTAAAATTGTCCTCAGAACGGATTAGTGCAACAAAATAGTAGATTTTGCATTAAGGGGATAAAGCAGTGTATTATGTCTCGGGCGATATTTTAATTAAACCCCAAGGACGAGGGATCCTAGGGTTAACTCACAAGCGAAGCGAGGGAGTTACAGAGTTAACTCCCGAGCGAAGCGAGGGAGTTAAAGCTAGAATCCCGAGGCCGAGGGGTTCAAAAACGCCCGAGACAAATACACTGCTTTATCCCCAAAATGTATACTCTACTTTATATAAACACTGCGAAGCAATAAAACATTATACAATTAAAAAGAATTCTCCTTGATTTAGGGCTCTATGAAAAGTTTTCATTCTAATTTTGAATAAATTCTTCTTGGTGTAGGGCTCTATGAAAAGTTTATATTCTAATTTTGACGTTTGGTCATGGATTGCAAGGAGCTCGTATATTCAATGTTGATTGCATTTCAAATTCAAATGTCATAATTCCCTAGGGGATTATGAAATTCAGTACATTTATAATGACCCGGCTAGACCATAGGACACAAATGACTTGCTTTAAGTTGAGTTTGCATGACACATAATATGCCATTGACGAGCAGGTGTTATATAAAAAATATAATATTCTACAGTCTTCAAGGCAAATAAATGTATAATTTAGTTACATGTTTATGCCCGGTTTTACCGACTTTTGAAGCCTACTTAAATATTTTAAGGGCTATTTGACAATTATTTTGGTATCACGAACGTTTATTCTCACTTACCATCCTAAGGAACGGACGTTTTTTAAATTGGTTTAAAATTGCTCATATTATTGATATTTCCGTAGTCACTTTTAGGTTTTAGGATATATATTCTATTCTGTTGGTGGCGCTAGTAAACTTTTGAGGATGTCGCTTCGAGGATTTCAGCAGGGTTTTTGAAAACGGTGCTTTGCTAGGTATTGGTGTAAAATAATTTGAAATGCAACATAATTTTGTTTTATTTACTTCAATGTTTAATGGACCATGGGTACATAGGCGATAATTTTAGCCTGTTAGATTATGACCTTATTCCGAAATAAATGTATTGATTGATTGATTGAAAAGAACAATTAAAAACCATTGCTATGGTGGCCCAATCGGGTCATTTAGAATTCTACAGATTAAGGTGCTTTGGTGAGCGAATGACAATTGACGTGGCTTCAGGCAGCCCCCGCCCGCGCCTCGCACCGCCTCAGCAAGCAACGGTGGTAAAAATTTGGTTTACCCCCAGTCACCGATAGAGGATCATCATCATCATCATCTTAGCCATTTGACGCATACTGCAGGACATAGGCCTCCCTAGTGGTTTATAGAGGGTGTTTGAGAAGAATTTTCAATTTCTGTTATTTTTATACAATATAGTTGACCCGCCAAACGAAACAAAGCAACGGTTTTGCCATATCAATTTATTAGCCTACCACCTATTCATAGACCTATCAACTATACACAAAAAAAAGAATCGATGAAGCCGCTTCAGAGGAGTTCGATAACAAACACTGTGACACGAGATTCTTATATATTAGATCGAGATTTGATGCTGTGTGGAAATAAAAAAAGAACAATGAGAATTCCAAACTTTATTTAAATAATTCTTTTTTGGAATTGTTTTCATTTTATCTATACTAAAGTCGCGACTTTCTAATTTGTGGTTATTACATTAGCACGTTGTATTGGTTTAACATGTCTCTATTTATAAATTAATTTGCAGTAAGATGAAGCGTATGTGGTTTGTTGATTGTACTGGCACAGTACAAATAATGAGTACTGGTGTACATTTGTATTTGGTGTTGGCTTCTTCGTGACTGGAGTAATTGGCGAAAAAATTGCGTGCACTCAAATGGGCGCATTAACCCCCATTAAGGGTCTACCCGGTTGTTGACGATGTAGACCGGATGAAACTAATAGGAAAAGCTTGTAATATGGTTTATTTTTTCCGTGATTTTCCTATACTTCAAAGACAAACTTTTTACATTATTTTATTACAATTACCAGCCACAAGATGGACAGATGACCTCATCCAAGTGGCAGGAAGGCGCTGGATGCAGGCCGCTTCCAACCGGTCTTTTTGGAAATCCATGGAGGAGGCCTATGTCCAGCAGTGGACTTCTTGTAGCTGAATGATGATGATGATGATGATGATTACAATTGTATAGTTTTCATATTTTTCCCTGTGTATTACGAGTATAAGACAATATTACTTACCAAATTTCATAGTTTTAGGTTAACGGAATTTACCCTATGAATTTTGATTCCCTTGAGTGTCGAAATATACGTTTTTTTTGCGGCATAAACGGCCGTAACTTTTTTTTACGTTAACGTTTGAACTTTAATTTTTTTACAGCTTCAAGGGACTGCACTGATGGTTTTAATTTCAACTTGATACCTCCACGCGTTCTCGAGATAGAGGGTCTCGACAGACAGATGGACGGACGAACGGATGGATGGACGGATGGACGGACGGACGGACGTACGGACGGACGGACGGACAACAAAGTGATCCTAATGAGGGTTCCGTCTTTCCTTTTGATGTACGAAACCCTAAAAAAAGAAAAAATCTTATAATTACTCCAAGGAGTCTTCAACACCGGTGCTAACTAAAGCAACCTATGTAAAAAAAAACAGATATCTTCTCTCATAACACGTTTTTGCAAAAAGTTAACACCATAAATCTCAATACTGGTGATAGCTGTTTTTAGAACTGATAGCCTAAGACCTAGGCTTAGACCTAGTAGACCTAGGACCTCAATCGATTTCCGCTAACATGCTTTTAGACCTAGTTTCTAGGTTGTTGATTCTAAAAATATCACCATTATTGAGATTTATGTTCACTTTTACACAAACGTATTATTAGAGAAAGTATTATATTTTTCTACTGGTGCTCACTAGCGCATGAGCACCGGGTAGCTCCTTAAGGCCTGAGGCACACAGGAAGGTCGTGGGACGCTAATAAATAGTCCATAAAACAACGACTTACGTACGACTTACTTTCATTTTGTAGACTTTTTTGTCAGCACATCGATGTGAAAACAAAAATACTAAAATATCGATATTTTGACTCGTTCGCAACATACATGTGAAACTACATAAATTAACTCGACTTTTGGAAAGAAAGAAATACATTTATTATACCAACAAGACACATCACAGAAACAGAATAAACATAATAAGTAACATAATATGCACAACAACAGAAAGAAAACTAAATACACCACAGGCAAATCAAATAAATATAACAGGACCATATAAGAAGAAGAAGAAGAAGAACATTTATTTCAACAACAGATACACACACATACATTAACAAGTTACAAGATAAAATATTTAATTACAATATGAAAGGTAGAAAAAGAAAGAAAACAATAAAACACTTTATATTAACGTAAGTTGCGGTGTGTCCCTGTTGCTGGAAAAGGCAGCTGGCTCAGCATTGTGCTGAGGGTATTCACCCAAAGCGCTGATTTTCAGCCAGTGCCTGTCCGTCTCACAAATATAATAGGTTGCGGTGCAGTACATAACAATAATAACATAGTTAAATAAATGAATGAATAGATGATTAAATAAATAAGAAAATGAATAAAATTACATAAAATACAAATAATGTTAATGACTTACAAGGTTAATGATTATGATGCGATCACATTGTCAGTCACTTGCGGCGAGAAGTTGGGACAGGATGGGAAAGTCTCTGCTGCTCAAGCAAATATGCCCTGAGCTTGCGCCCAAAGGCAAATCCACTAGGCGCTTCACGGACTGGAGGAGGAATATCATTCCAACACTTGGACGCCGCATACCTAAAGCTACCACGGAATGCCATAGTTCGGTGCGCGGGGACACAGATTGTGATATATGTAGCCTGTGGTGTGTCTAAGTTGCCACAAAAGGCAGCTGACTGTGTTGAGTAAGTGATCCTTCTGTTGATTCTGCAATAAGACCGAATTTCCACATAATAACCAAAGACCGACTCCGACGTTGGAATTGAGCGAACTTTTTGACATCTACCTTGGCAGTTGGCAAAATTGACTAATTGGCAATTACTGCAATAATTTCTGTCTTATTACACGGCATAACTGCCCTTATAACCGGCGTAGTGCAGCATATTATCGTGTCACGTTTACACTTTGGGATCGAAGGACAAATGATACAAGACATCCTATACACATAATGTCCGACGAACAACAGTCGGATCAGACATTCCCAGGTGTACGATCTGCCTGAAGGGAAATTTTCCTTTCTAGTGGTAGAGCACGACCACCCGCCCTCCCCTGTAAACCTATTCACCAACGTTTGATGTACAGGCTATGGATAACTTGAGAAAGTTCTTTGATAATAGTTTTTTTTTTTGTGTGAACTGTCGAATTGTCTTATGTTGTACATAAGATTTTAAACATAGGTATGATTTAAAAAAAAAATGTTACCTAGTCCTCCAAAAATGACTAATAATGACAAATAATCATTGCAAATATCACAATGATATAACACGTTTTGAATTCGGAACTAACAAGTTCCAATTTAAAAACCTGTTATTGCCATCTTTTTTTTTACTGCAGCCACGAGTCTTTTATTTAGCGGCAGCCACTGGTTTTGTCGCGCGCGGTATGTTCCATATTTTATTTTATTTTTTACTATCGCTGCCGAAAGTACATGGCCAGCACTCTCTATTTCAATATTCCATTTGGGTGACTTTTATACGTTGATGAGCATTCTATTTCACACATAATGCAATATTCTTTGTCTGATAATTTATATCAGAGCACAGATTAGATTATCGTTTTCAGTGATAAGACAGCCAGTTGTATACTATGTAACTTCGATATTTAAGTTTTTCATTGCACTTTTATTATGTATGGCGTGTAATAAAGAGTTGTAATCTAATCTAATCAAGTAGCTCGGACAATTATTGAGATTTATGATGTTCACACAACATAAACTCACGCCGGTATCCCAGGGAGGTAGGCAAAGAATATGGACTGCCACTGACAGGTCATTTTCGCTCCATCGACATTCGTTAGCCGTTGCATGCACGCCGGTTTCGGGAAAAGGAAGATATGATATTTTTTTCCTTGGTGGTAATATTCAGGGTCGCCCCTGATAATGAAGTGCACACAAAAACCACTGGGTTCAGAATTCAGAAATCCGAACTCAACAATTTATTTCAATGTAAAGAATTTACATTCTGTCTGCTGAACGTACTATGTTACTATGTTAGCCGCTGCCTTCGGGCCGTATATGTAGCGGAGAAAAAGGCTGTCGGAAAAAAAACTTTCAAATCATCTTATACTTAATAGATCAGAGACTATATGATAAGATTCCATGATTGGCATGATTTCCCTTAAAAGCCAAAAAATGCTTAATTTTCTTACAAAAGAAGGAAAAACATAAGTGCTGCGGCCAGACACACGAGCAGCACCCGTTCACGAGCATAACGAGCGTAGGGGTCAGCCATCACCAGTCTCAACCATTTTAGAGGGAGATAGGTGACCCGGCCACCACGTTACCATTCAAATGATCTTTAGCAAACCTGCGGATTGAGTTCCTGTCAGCCATAAAAATTAAATGTGTGATACAGTTATTCATATGCAATCAGGTCATCAGTAAACTTCTTAAAACTAAATAAATTATAATATTATTATTAAAAATTAAAACGCCGTGGAATTGGTTTACTACCAAGGGCTTATTATTGTACACTTTCCTCCCTTTTTTATAATGTTCGTATCACCACATCCACGGTTGGCTGGAAGAGATTTCTGCTGAAATAAGCTCGCCATGTACACTTTTTCGCTTATTCGTGTAATTTTATGTGTGCAATAAAGTATAAAGTATAAAGTACATCATTCATATCCTCGTCTATTCTATAATAGGTTTTTTTACATAGCGACTTTTTAATAAATGTTTTAAGTTTATTTTCAGACAAGGATAGAACATGTCCTGGAATTCTGGTGTAAAAACGAACGCAATAGCTTACAAATGATATATTTACCTTGGCTAAACGAAATTTAGAATAAGCAAGCTTGTTCCGGTACCAGTGTTTACGTTATGGACGTCCCGATTTTGACTAACACTATCGCTATCGCGGCAGCGCTAAATGCTACACTCCGATCCTCGAGTCGAACTCCTAGGGAACAAAATACTCTAAATACAAAATCTCATTCGGGTCAATGCGCGCGGCTAGAGATATCCGAAACAATAAGTGAAGACGGTTCACTTCATAGGGTAGGTTTACATGCATTGAAGGTCACGCGCATTTACAAATGGGTGCACATGGACGATTTTCTTCTGGAGCTTGTTTTAAGGAACGGAGTATAGGTGTTGCAGCGTGCGTAATGCTTGACTGCCTCATCGTTTTAGCGGTAACATGCTACTAAAACATAGATAGATCTATCTATCGCCGCTTTAGTTGAACAGTATAGAAATGGTCTCAGTCTGCGTGTATTTCCATGTTTGTGATGTCTGCCTGGTTAACATAGCATAGGGTACCGCAGTTTGAGACCTGAGCTCTAATTATGCGCCCCAAACCCTGATGGAATCCTAACATTTGCGATTGCAATTAGTATGGAATTTGGCACTTAGGTGATTGGAATCATTCAGGATTTGGTGCGCGTAATACGAGTATAAGTGACAAGAGATTGCATTTTGAGAAAGTTACCACTCTTTCGAGCTTATGTAAGTACATACATGACACATCCCGATTTATGTTTTGACATTAGAAATGCCTTTTCGTTCGCTCCAGCGTAGGCTCCGATTTCACGAAAAAGTGCAATCCCTTTATATCTCGAAGAGTTGTGAAGATGTGATATTCAAAAAAAGCTCAAAAGACAGTTCACAAGAACTGTAAGGTTTGAAAAGAATTATTCAAGAAAGTCGAAAACAAAAAATTTATGGCCGAAATAGTGAAAAAAAAAATATTTTTTTATTTTCGCCTTCGATATTTTGGAACCGAATAATGATATCAATTCAATATCAATACCTATATGAATAGAAAAATTCCTCTGGACAATTTAGCCGGCTACAATTTGAGCCTAAAACAAAGGTTAAGGGTTGCAACACCTATACCTTTTTGAAAAAAGTCAGAACGACATTTTCACATGACATTTTATGACTCGATTAATTTCCAATGTCGATAGTCGTGTGAGGCACGAAATCTGTGATTTTTTTTTCTTTTGTTTTAAATGAAGTAATTTGAAGAATTCTTGGTTTACCGATTTCTTGTGTGTTATAAAGGATTTTCTTATTCTATCTCGTCTTATTTCGTCTCGTCTCGTTTCATCTCGCCTTATCTTAATCTTTCTTCTCGTACAAAGTGCGTGTAACTGAGCATTGGTAACTGACGCAGACATCTAGGTCACAAGAATATACTCTTCGCGTAATAACATATTCCACACGTTTGCTCGCGTCTGCACGGGACAGTATTATTGCCCCCGGCAAGATTGATGATCTAAATACATTTTCATTCGTTCACGCCTCTCCACTTGCAGAAAGCTCTTGCCGACGTGCGATCTTAACTTACGCCTATCAGAAATGTACCTTTAGTTATTGCGAAAATTTAGAAATCCACACCACAACGAATAAGTTCATACCAAAGTGCGTTTACAAAAAAAAATTCAAATCCACACCACATAAAACCTACTAATCCTACTAATATAATAAATGTGAAAGTTTGTGAAGATGTTTGAATGTTTGTTACTGAATCGCGCACTAACGGCTTAACGGATTTACATGAAACTTGGCATACAGATAGTGTGCGGTGGTAGCCTAGTGAGTAGAACATTGGACTCGGAAGGGAGAGACCCAGGTTCGATACCCAGTGCGTGCATGTAGCTATGACTTTGTTTTTTAAGTTATGTACATTTGTGAAGTTACGGTAGCAATACCAGTCGCTAACGGTGAAGAAAAACATCGTGAGGGGAACCTGAGTGTCTGAGCTGTTCACATACCTCAGTACTCGAAATCGCCAATCCGCGGTGGGCACGCGTGGTGATTAAGCTCATATTCTCTCCCTGACAGAAGGCCTGTGCCCTACAGTGAGACGTATATAGGCTGCTTATGGTTATGGCATACAGATAGACAAAGACCTGAATTGAGACATAGCATACTTGATATCCCGTGTTATGCGTTCCCGTGGGATAATATTTATTTTAAGTTTATAATTAAAGGCGTTGTGCGAGCGAACGTTGTGTTTTAAAAATAGATGGCGCTGTGCAAGAATCGTATAAACGGATTCTGTGGCAGCACGAAGTTTACCGGGACAGCTAGTAATCTATATATCTATCTAATCAGCCCATAAACAGAGTCCACTGTTTTGCATAAACCTCTTCTCTTTCACGCTAACCCATGCGGCCCTAGAGTCAGTAGCAGTACAATGTCATTCCAGTGGTATAACCTGCCCAAGTTAATTAAGCATCTATCGGGAAGAAGATCGAATTGCGCGAGGCGCCGAGTTAAGTTGATCGGGTTATACCATTGGAATGCGATTGGTCACTGGACTACCTGATTGTCAATTAAACAATAATTACCGCACTAATATGACTATACTGAACAACTATAATAATAATATAATATTATAACTATGCATTTTAGAGACTCGCGACAACCTAAAAGCACTTTTAAACAGAGTACAATGCAGTTTCTTGTTCGTATTGTGGCAGCCTCGAAAAGCAATATAGCCGGACGGGTTGCCAAAGAAAAGAAGATAGCATAAAGAAGAAGGAGAGGAAATACTTTTCAGACTTAAGGTCTGAAAGGCACTAGCGGTTACTGAACATGCGGTCAAATCTGCGCATTTGTAGGATGAAACTATACAGTAGCTAGCGCACTTGCGATTTTGTTCGTTTCTGCCGCGACTCTCCACTTAGGACGCCCCCTAAGCCGTAACTGGCTAAGTTTAATTGGTCAGAATTAACATATAAAACGCGTTTAACTTTTCAATTGATTTTACTGAAGTGCTGTTGTTTGGAGCTTTTTTTGACAGGCCCTCTTTAGTTTTTATTTTTTGCCAGCATTTTTCAATAGCAAACTTGGGCTGTCGTGCTGACCAAGTGAGACTCGCTAAACGGGTTTGATAATAATGCTTGACTGGGCGGAATTAGCGGACAAACCCCGCTTCAAATCTCGGTCTTATCTCCAGGACATAAGGTAGTGATTAAACCACGTGAATGTGATTTAAACAATAAAATTGTAAGAAAGAAAGAGAAAGTGAGAACGGAAAACAATGGAAGAAAGTACTAAACTCATTCCATAAAAAATAATGATACGTCCTGTAGCGAAAGTAAGAAAGTGCTGATATTTTTCGCTGCATACGTCCTACCGAGGGCACAGAACCTCTCTGAGATATAGATTAGGGCATGACAACCACGCGTTAGGAACTCAGGTTTCCTCACAATATATTCCTTCAAGCTAGCGAGTGGTATTGCTACAAAAAATTCGCAAATATACGTAACTTATAAAACAAATTCACTGGATTCAAACGTTCTACCGACAGCATAAACTGCAAATAAATAATAATTTCATGTAAATATTGAGCAGAACTATTCCCTTCATCATCATCATCATCAGCCACTTGACGCCCACTGCAGGACATAGGCCTCCCTCATAGTTTTCCAAGCGTCCCGGTCTTGTACCGCTCGCATCCAGCAACTCTCCTTTTAACTATTCCCTTAATTTCTACTAGTTTCTACAAAACATTCTTATGCCCAAACTTTTCTTTGCTTTGAAAGGAAAACAATGCGTTCCAAGCGTTTCTCTCCTAATAACTTGTTTGTTGTTAATATCCGAAGATGGATGACACACAAATACGAGTTTCATTTAATCTCCATTTAACCGTCGCGTTTATTCCCTGCAACCGAAATGGCGAAGATTTGCGACTCTAATGTATCGTCATAGAGCCTATTTCAATGTTACAAAAGGAGGCCTTCAGTAACATTAGCATTATATTTTACTTGGATGAAATACTGTCGACTTGTCAAAAACTACTATAACTATAAACTAATTGCAATGTTACAATCATTTAGGGCCCTTAAGACACATTTTTGAATACATTCCGGAAAAAAATCCAGGCAAAGTAGAATGCTGCGTTTGTCAATATTTCGCAAAAATATTCAATTTAAATTACAAATATATTACATTGAATGTTTTATTCCACCTGGAATGAGTTTCAGCAAACGACAGGCTGTACCGATGGGAGACAGCGTATTGAGGTAGATACGATAGTAAATTTAATACAACAGCGAAAAGGTTTCAAGGGACGAAATATAGAGCGGAGATAGACCATGACCTTGATTAAGGGTCAGAGCGTTTAATATTTACTGCACAATAAGCTTATTTGTGCAAAGGCGAGCTAAGTATAGTAACCTTGGGTTATGTGGATAGTGGAAGATGTTGCGAAAAATTACATAGACTATAATAATATAGGTAATACAATTCGTAGTTACAGCACAATTCTCAATATCCCAAATAAAACAACGTAAATACACATTATCTAATATTATTAAAATCACAGTATTTGTTTTCGAACTTCTAAGAACCGGCCTAATTGATTTTTATGATTTTTTTGTGTATATTTAGTAGGTCTGAGAATAGGTCATAGGCTTATTAATACGACGTTTTCCGGGTCAGCTAGTATGTAAATATACATTGCATATACTTACGGGTGTGTTCTAGAAGGATAGGCAGACACTGGCCACTCACCACGATCCTGACTGACCTTGTTCGCTAAAAATTGTAATAAACATAAATTTTGATTTCCGGACAATCGCTTTAAGCAATAAGACGGTAAATTTTATACCATTGTAATACTTTGCTTCTGCTGGTACAATAATATATATTCTATCTATCTAAATTGATAATTGATGAAAGAAATATTTTTTGCATGTACTCAAGTGTTCTCTATTAAGGTATTTAAATTATTAGCGGTAGTGCATCTGCATACCATGCGAGAGGGCCCGGGTTCGAATCCCGGCTGGGGACAAAAAAGACCCCCAGGTCTTGGATGTTTACATGTTTGTGATGTCGTTGTTTCTGGTTCCCACGAAACAGGGTATCCTAGTGTGGGGCCAGAAGCAATGTATGTGCCTGTATGTAAATTTTTATGATTATGTTTATTATACAATAAAATTTTCTCCATCTATAATATCTATCTGCTTTTTGAATTGACAAAAAAAGTAATTTTCTCTGCTTGTTTAATCGTCAAGCAGAAACGTAACTTTTTTATCAATTAAAAATGTAGACAGATAGATAGAGAACTTTTTATTGTGCAATAGGCACCAAGAGTACCTTATTTCTTTGCCAAAGGATTTCTTTGGCGGTGCAGAGAGACAATGCTGCCAGCGTGATGGGGATCTTTGGTTCAGCAGCTTTGCAGGGTGGTTTGTTAGGTTAGTTTAAGTTTTTGTTTTTTAATTTTTATTGTCCGAATTTGTTCCGTGATGTGGACGAAGCTCTTGGTGGATATTGTATGGTGCACGTAATGTAAAACAAAAATTAAAAATATAGATAGATGTTGTCTACCTAAGTATCTAAATTGTTAACTAGTAAAAAAAGTTTTTCATCACTTCACACGTGAGTAGTCTTCCACAAACATTACACCATCTGGCGCATTGTTATGAAAATTTGTAATTTCAGTGACGTCTTTGTGAGCCCTTAGTCCTATTGGTGAGTGCCTTGAAAAAGATGACACGGTGTATAAACTGCGGCGTTTCGTATAAACTGAGTTGAGTTGCTGTCGCTTAAGGTATGTTGCCTTTTAGGGTGTAAGGTTTCGTCTAATGTTGCGTAACTGTCCATATTTTGTGTTGCTTAAGTTATATATACGTTTAGAAAGGTTGCGAAGACGGGTAATGCCGTGAACTTGCCCAAATTCACACCATTTCTGGGAGTAATATGAGACATGAATATTCTTTGTAAAGTACCTACATAAAAATAAATTCAAACGGTCTTATTTATAAATGACACTCTAAGGATGTTAAAGATGATTTATTCCAGGAATTCCTCTTATAAGCCGGCTCTAACTCTTTCTTAAAAGTGTTTTAGTGGAATCCACTTCTTGTAAATAAGACCGTTACTTTAAAATTTATAATTTATGGCGTACGTAAATCAAATATATAAACACAGCGAGTCTTTTTCAGCAATAGCAGAATATACGTTTTCTAAAATCAACAAAATTTGTAATTTGCTCGTATCTCGTATTAATAATACTATTATTCTCAAAAACTTAATCTTGACGCTTGACTAACGAAACCAAGGACGCGGATTCGGTTCTCGTTGGAGGCTGCCGTACCTGATTGGTACAAATGGCCTCAGTCTGGGTGTATTTCCTTGATTGTGATATCCTTTTCTGGTTACTATAGCACAGGGTATCCCAGTTTGGAACCAGGACAAATGACTGTGTTGCATGGAAGTTATCTTCTAATATATAAAAATCTCGGGTCACAGTGTTTGTTATCGAAGTCCACCGAAACGGCTTTATCGATTTTTAGGATTTGTTTTTTGTGTAAGTATATTTGGTAGGTCTGAGAACAGGTCGTAGGCTAATTAGTATGGCAAAACAGCTTTTGCGGGGTCAGCTAGGCATTACTATAAAAGTTTTTAGAAATGTACCTAGCGATTTTAACAATAAGGTCTAATATTACACACACTAATGTTACGCATTTATTAGATGCGTTTCATTTCCGTAGAAAAATAAATCGCTTGGTGTCACGATCCGTGGTCTACTCTAAAATCATGGAATTGAAGAGATGATAATGATCTCATATAAGTATTTCACCATCGTTAAAAATTAGTGGTAGATCACTATATTATTTTTGTTGCACTAACCCGTGCTCATGACAATTTTATAACCTAACCTAACTGCAAAGTGGGTTACTCGGGGCTGCAAGTGATGTAAATTGCTTCGGCCAGATGTAGCTGCCTGTACGTAATACAGAGAAGTTTGTAAAGAGGCTTGAAATTTCACTGATGCCTACACTTGCCCATTAGCTCAGTGGAGAGAGCGCTGGCACGCTAGCCAGAGGTCGCGGGTTCAAGTCCTGGCATGGGTGGAACTTTTAGCTTCTAAATAGGTTTTTAAAATAGTGGTAGATCAATAATGACTAAGTAAGGATAGATAGATAGATAACTCTTTGTTGCACACCAGTAATTTATAGAGATAAGGTATTTAATATATAGTTGTTAGTATTATACAATCGGCGTTATTATAGCTAAAAGCGATCTCTTCCAATCAATCTTGGTTGGACAGGACTGAAAAAAGTATGTAGTTGATGGAAAAATACATAAAGAAAATAAAAACTCTTTTATTTAAATAGGCTGGCGAAACATGCAAGGGTTACTAAAAAGTCATCATTTACGTGGTTGCACTTATAATTTGTTTTCTATTTATCGTTATTAGACGGCTCGTAGGTTATGTAAAGGTAAATTATAAATTTTATTGGCAAATACCTTTAGCAAATACGATTGTTTGTGTGTAAAGTAATATACATTTAAAATGACACTTTTTGTTACTTTATGTTGCATATTTAGGCCCTTTTCATGGATGTGCATAATTTAGCTATTTTTCGTGCATATTTTGGGCTTTTTATGTTGCATGTTATCCTGTATTTACTCATAACATTTTATTTTTCTCTCATTCTATCTCATTATATCTGTGAAATTTCCTTTTTTATGTACAGTAAAGTATTCTCTATCTATCTATCTATCTATCTATCTTGCGTAGGCCCCCAACATCAGTTGAGACAGAGTGACATAGTATCCCTGCTGTCGCGGCTTTTGAAACAGGTACTCTCTATGGCATTTTTATTCCATTACTTTCGCTAATGGAATCGGTTTCATTTTTCCCTTTTTTCGCTTTCAAGTTCACTTAAAAGTAGGAACATACGGTCCCTTTGTAGTTTCTACAAAATTTCCATTGTATGGAAATGCAATCGGTGACTTTTTTCTTATATTGCGTTGTTTTTTACGTATCCTCTGTATGTCCCACTTCAGGGCGACAGAGTATGGGCACCGCAGATTGGTAATTTCAAGCGCCGAGGTTTGTAAACAACTCAGACACTCAGGTTTTCTTACGATGACTACCCATAATTTGACTTTAGCAATTAAGGAACCTACAAGGTTACAAAGAAATACTTGTATAGATAATTTCGCTCACAACGATATGAAATGTGAGTCTGAGGTAATTGATTTAGGAATATCTGATCATACAACCCAGTTATTAAAATGTAGCGTCAAAAAGACATGCAGGCTTAAGTACTGGCGAATAAAACGACGTGACTATTGTGACGAAAACTTACAGACATTTAAGAGGTATTTGAATGAATGGTCATTTTCTGATACATACAATACCGATGACCCAAATGAGGCATATAATAGTTTTCTTGATATTTTTACTTTACTGTACGAGCTATGCTTTCCTGTAAAAAGTATCAAGATTTCTTGCGAAAGGAGAGTTAAGTGGATTTCTAAAGGCATAAAACTATGTACAAAAAAACAGAGAAGTTTACTATGGGCCTATAGAAAATGCCCAAACGAAAGCAATAAAATACGTTTGAAAACATACACACAAAGACTTCGAAAGATAATTAAACTTACACAAAAATCTATCAACAATAATTTAATACGAACATCAGAAAATAAGTCAAAAACTACATGGCAAATTATCAACAGCACTAAACCACCCCAACCTAGAGAACCTATTCGTAAGCTTAAATATAAAAAGGAAACTATTACAGACCCAACAAAGATTGCGAACATATTTAACAACCACTTTATAGACCACATAACTACGCCACACACAGACCCAGACCAGGCTCAAGATACGAAGTACAAACCAAAATTGGACACTCAACTGACTTCCCTATTTATTTCACCTACAATTCCGTACGACATATACAAAATTATTAAATGTTTAAAAAATAAAACAAGCGTAGGCTATGATAACATTAGCACAAAAGTCATAAAATACGTCAATGAAATAATTTCACCCCATCTTAGCTACATATCTTTGTATTATCAACGGAACTTTCCCTACAAAATTAAAAACGACAATAATAAAACCGATCCATAAAAAAGGTGATAAAGAATCGGTTCAAAATTATAGGCCAATCGCACTAATTCCAATCTTTTCCAAAATAGTAGAGAAAGTTATCTATAACTCTTTATATAACTACATCGACAAACATAATATTTTTGTAGAGCAGCAAAAAGGCTTTAGGAAAGGAAAAACTATTAACCTCGCTATATACGACTTTCTCGTGGAAATAATCAGATGTGTAGATTGCAAAGTCCCTGTATCAGCTATATACATGGACATGACAAAAGCATTCGATTACGTAAATCATAACATCTTATTGCAAAAGATAGAGTCTTACGGAGTAAGAGGTACACCTTTGCAACTTATAAAATCATATCTAAGTGACCGGACGCAACAAACACACCTCACAAATATATGTACTGATACAAACAATGAAGTAACATACGCATCAAACAATCGCTTGTCTCTACATGGTGTTCCACAGGGCAGTATACTTGGCCCATTAATTTTCTTGCTCTACATAAATGATTTACCATTAAATTTAAGCTACCCAATGACTCTATTCGCAGACGATAGCACTGCAGTCATTAAACAAACTGAAAATAGGAATTATGAAGGTGAAATAAATAGAACCCTTGAAGATATAATGAAATGGCTCGAGTCCAACTGCCTGAAAGCGAACTTGAGTAAAACGAAAATCATGCATTTCCATCAAAGGACTAATATACCGCCAGTAAACTTGGTTTATGATAATATAAAAATTGATGAGGAATATTCCACCAGATTTCTAGGTCTGATAATTGATAAGAATCTGAACTGGAAATGTCACGCTGAAGCTACCTGTAAAAAGCTAAGTAAATCAGCCTATGCTCTATTCAAACTAGTTAAAATTGTCAGTACAGATGCTGTACTTTCAGCTTTTCACGGATACGTCATGTCAACTTTGCGCTTTGGCATTATATTTTGGGGCAATAGTACGGACGTAACAACGGTATTTAAAGCACAAAAAAGGTGTGTTAGATCTATGTGCCACTTAAAAGCCACTGAAAGCTGTAAGCCTTATTTCAAAAAGTATAAGATCCTCACACTTACTTGCTTATACATCTATGAGGTAGCTATTTTCGTTAAGACTAATGAGTCACTATTCCCGAAAGTCCACGAAAATCGATACAGAACTATACGCCACCCCCATAAACTTGTAATTGAGCCATGTAAAACCACTTTCAAACAGAAAAGTATCATAACTATGGCACCAAAAATATATAATAAATTACCAGATGATTTAAAAACGCTAAATACAATTCAACTTAAAAGAAAGCTCTATGACATTCTCATAAACAAATGCTATTATGACTTACAAGAATTCTTTGCTGATAAATTTTAATTCCAATTATTGTTGTTTACTTTGACATTTTAACTATATTTTTAATTTAGATCTTTTATAATATTTTTAATATGTATGACACGTTATTTTTTATTGACATTAGTAATTATTTGACATTTGCAAGTTTATAATTTTTTTTTTTGACTTTATTTCACTTTATTTTTTTTTTATTGACATTGTATTCTTATTGACATTAGTAATAATTATTAATAATTACTTGACGTTTGTAATTCGCATTACGGCCTAAGTCTCAGTTATTAATTATTATTTTTTTACATGATCTGTATGCCTATCAGGTAGAGCGCATAGCAACTCATTTTTTAATGTAACATCTTTATGTACTTGTGTCTCACCGATCAATAAATGAATGAATTATGATGTTTCCGTTCACCGTTAGCGAGTGGTGTTGCTACTACAACTTCACAAATATACGTAACTTAAAAAACAAAGTCATTGGTACATGCAGGGATTCGACCTCACGACCTACCGAACGTGAGGCCATCGTTCTACCCCTGCGCACCACCGCTCAGTAAATTACGTATACTTGTGAATTTTCAATAGTGGTGAGACTCACGAACTGTGAGGAGACCTGAATGTCTGAGTTTGCGGGAATACCCATACTCGAAATAATCAATCTGCAGTAAGAACGAATTACGCTTTCCCACCGCGTGTGTTTTTCAGTAGAACGAATACAGGTGTAATTTCCCAATTTCATGTATCTTAAAAGGGCTCCCCCTTTTATCTACCCGTTTATACAAGCTTCTTTACTACGGTAACAACTATTAAATAGTAAAAAAAAATATTGCTGTTACCAAAGTTGACATATGGCATTGAAATATATGGTACAGCTGACACTTTTTCCCACAGTAATGTATTTCATATTGACAAATTTAATTACACTCTGTATATCTATGTGCCTACAATGGAAGTGCATCTGGTCAGAAAAAAATTGGCTGAGTAGTCTCGTTTGCTCTTCTCGCCTTGTGTTCTATCCTACACATAAATAATTATTATACAAGGCTACTTTAATTCATAATATTGTTTAAATTGTATTCTATTATTTTTTTTTTCAGAAATTGGGCATTTTAAAGTAGCCCTGCCGTAAGTTTTGCCGCTACGCTGGTTCTGAAGCCATCAATTACTACGCCGTAGTTATCTACTACGGCGTAGCAATATATGCTACGAAAACTGCTGCGAATAAAGATACTGACATAATTCCAAAATCCTTTTTTTCTTGGGCCCAGCGATTCTTCGCGTCGTAATAATTAATTAATTACTCGTAAGATAATTAATCATTAAGACTAACAAAATAATCCTATCCTTCTAATATCATAAATGTGAAAGTTTGTGAAGATGTTTGAATGTTTGTTACTCGATCAAGCAATAACGGCTGAACGGATTTAGATGAAATTTGGTATGGAGATAGTTTGAGTTCCAGGAAAGGAACTCAAACTAATTCCATACCTTGATCTCATTACTTTTATCTCGGAAATTACTCATTCCATGCAGACGAAGTGGCGGGCAAAGGCTAGTTAGAAATAAATAAAAATAGAGACAAAACGCCGTAACACAAAGAATGACTG
Source organism: Yponomeuta malinellus (assembly GCA_947308005.1). Lineage (NCBI taxonomy): Eukaryota > Metazoa > Arthropoda > Insecta > Lepidoptera > Yponomeutidae > Yponomeuta > Yponomeuta malinellus. The sequence goes on along the minus strand of OX371016.1, from coordinate 4,357,286 downwards.
TAGGATTTTTCTGTAAAATTACGTACTTATGTGGATTTTATTATTAAACTCACTCGAAAGTTAAAACTACAAAATGTAGGTGGAAGGGCCGGCAATTGATGTCCGTATACTTCGAACAAATAGAGGATGTATTAGCGAAGGGCAAGATAAAGTGCACCGATGACGAAACCTTAATTTAATGTTGATGATGCTTACTTTATCACGATCAGACCTCTTAAGGTCTGTCAAGATCGTGGCAAGCGACAAACCCTGGTCTCTGTCTACCCTTCCGGGATTCAGGCGTGAGTTTATGTAATGTATGAAAGATCTTAAATTAAAGTAGTTGTAAGTGACAAACATTGATTTATTTTTTTTGACAATGGGGAACTTGCGTTTAATTTAACATTGCTTTTGTACCTTAGAAGACATATAAACACATAGTAAAAATTAAAAAAATAAACCATAGAAACTTTTTTTTTCAGTCTATTTCGGGATCACAAAAAATGCGAAAGTATATTCTTATATTCTGTTATTGATTAAGTTTATTCTTTTTCTTGCACTAACCCGTGCTGAGGACAATTTTAAAAATCTAATTAGAGGCTAAAAAAGGCTCTTAGATTAAGTTTTTTTCATTTCATTCTAAACGTTTTCTTGTATCGATGTAGATGCATAAAAACATAATTTTACGAGGTAACTCAAATATTGATAAACGCTTCATACATTAGAAGGCGTTACGTGCAAGTTGTGACGTCATAGTTTGAGCTCGATTTTGTACCACGTGACTTTATTGAAATATTAGTCACATATAGTGACATATAGGCCATATTATGGATAGTATTAATCGCAGAAAAAAAAATATGTACCACTTTTATATACCTTTTGACATGGCCTCTCTGATTATATTAAGAAATTTTTGTGCAAGTTCTCCATTGTGCATGAGAAAAAAAAACAAAATTATTTGTAAAGTAAGATCTATTTTATTAGTGTGTCTGACTGAAACATAACTATCCCTGTTATTTCATATTTTTGATAAATAAAATTATCAATCGTAGAAAACACTGGTAAAAAAACATAAAACCCTGTATATCTTAACACCTTGATAAAGATTACCTTTGTTATTTATCAAAGCAGCATTCTAATAACACATCGTGAACACATCGTGGGAAAACCAGAGTGGCTGAGCTATTCTCATACCTCAGCGCTTGACTCGCCCATCCGCGGTTGGCACGCGTGGCGATTAAGCCCATACTCTCTCTCTGAGAGAAGGCCTATGTCCTACAGTGGGAAGCATGAAGCAGCATTCTTTATATCTGATAATGCTGTTAAAATAATAAGGTATAAATACCTAAATACTATACTTAATTTAACACAAGGAAGACTCTAAAAAATATCCCTATCTAGCTAGTATTTTTCTAAATATCTGACAGGGTTTTTTGTATGTATCCTATGTACGTCCCGCTGTAGGGCACGGGCCTTCTATCAGAGAGAGTACGGGCTTAACGGGCTTAATCACCACGCGCGCCCATCGCGGATTGGCAAATTTAAGTCCTGATGGTTGAACACCTCAGACACTCAGCTTTCCTCATGATTTTTTCCTTCACAGTGAACAAGTGGTATTACGACTACAACATCACGACGATAACGCTCAAAAATCAGAAGTTTACTTCAGTTCAAATGTCAATAGAAAGCTAACATCTTTCTATAGACCCAATAAAGTATAAAAGACGTAGGCTTTGAATGTCTATTGACGTCGCCCGACAACCCTCTCTGGACCAAAATCCAATAACCGTTAAAATAAGTTTCCGCTATGCCTAAAATACTATCTCTTCAGAAATAGAGACCTTTCCCGCCATTTTAGTGTTCCCGCCACTGATAGAAAGGGCCTTAAAAAGGGCTGAACCCTTATCAGAATTTTATCTTAACGGGGTCCGACCAATCCTAGACTTTAAGAAGATTTGCTATCATAATTTTCAAATCTCTACACGGAAAAAGCAGTGTTTCCTTAGGATTCACTTGTACGCAGCCACACCCACGAAAATAGGAGTTTAATCTGTTACAGTAGAAGAATTAAAAATCTTTTCTCTGAGGCGGTGTAACATAAAATAAGTATATTTTAAGTAAAATTTTAAATGAATATAATAAGATAAGATATGCGCATACTCTTTATTGTACCAGGAAAAACACAAACATGATAAATTTACAAAAATATAGCACAATTACATATTAGTTCTTTTAAAACCCACAATACAATACAATGTCTTTATTTGTAAAATATGGATGTTTACATGCAGTTGGTTAAAATTGTATTTTACGATCGCCATATTTTGCCTCACGGCGTACAAATATCGGTGTTCTTAAATTGATTCGTGCGTTAATATTAAATGTCAAAAATGGAAAAGATATTACAACGTAATTTAAAATTATCCTAAATAATACAATTTCATCGATATTAATAGGTCTTTAGTCGATAAATTAATGTTGCCATATTAATGCAAAAAGTTATTTCGAGAAAAAATCTTCTATCTTATAAAAGCATTTATCGCATAACAGTTTATACAGACTTCGTTTGAATTCAGTTAAATTTAGCAACTTTAGACATGTCGGGATATGATTAAAAAATTTTGGCGCCATGCAAAAAACACTTTTTGTCACTAGTGTAGTTTTGGCAGCATGTAATCTTAGCCTAGTTGGGCCGCGCTGACTATGGTGGCTACTGTCCACCACGCGTTCAAATAGTTTTACACGCTACACATGACACATCACAAGCCTATCCCAGAGAATAAAAAACTCGGATACATAATGAAGTAGCTTCGCAATTCTGCGGATAGGTCTACTCTTAGGTATTGTATCACTTCTTGGGCGGAGTTAGAGTAACCACTATCCTGGAGTTAGAAAGAACTCAGCGAGCTATTTTAAAAACTATGTTTAAAAAAACCCTTTCACTATCCCAATATATCTCTCTGTAAAGAAGTAGCTATTTTAAGGCTGAGACAACTTTATATTCACAAGGTGGCTCTGATAACCCATAAACGGGTTTTCGTGGCTTTTCTCATGAAAAAAGGAGTCTTTATAATGAACTAACCACAAAAATGACTTTTACGAATAAACTGTCGTCGCTCTCTACCAGCCGATTATTTGATAATAAATCCTCGTAGATTCGTCGTTGACTTGTATTTGCTTTCGTTTCCTGCATATACGAAGTAACAATGTCAGCAGTAGGGTTTCTTCGTCACATCAATCCATTTTGCTACTCAGTGTCCAAAACGCAGCGAGCACGCCGCGAGCTCGCAACATCATCACAGCGTCGTAACGGCGTGCTCGCCAAGTCGCCACGCAATCGCATCGCTTTCAACTCGCTCGCAAATTTCTAGTCTGATGGGGCTGTAAAATTCGTAATTTAAAAAACCGGCCAAGTGCGAGTCGGACTTGCGCACGAAGCGTTCCGTACCATCATCTATACATTTGAATAATTCAAGCGTTTACCTGTGGCCGTTATTAATGTCGAGCAAAAAACGGCAAAAAATCACTGTTGTTGATTTTGTTTGTTGTATGGGCGCCCTCCTTAAATATTTAATTTATTCTGTTTTTTGTATTTTTTGTTATAGCGGCAACAGAAATACATCATCTGTGAAAATTTCAACTGCTAACTATCACGGCTCATTAGATAAAACCTGGTGACAGACGGAAAGACGGAAGGACGATCAGCGGAGTCTTCGTAATAAAAAAAATTCATCATCAGCCATTTGACGCCCACTGCAGGACATAGGCCTCCTTCGTAGTTTTCCTAACCATGAAGGGTTTTGCCATAATCGCCACGCTTGGCAGGCGGGTTGGCGATTGCAGTATTCGGTTGGAATCTCAGGAAGACGCTGCTGCCCATCTTCTGCTAATTGATTTCCTTAATCGCCTTCTACGACATCCACGGAAGGAAATGGAGTGACGCTATTTTTAATCCGACGCCACACGGATAAAAAAAAATTAAGGCTCCCAATTACTTTGGTGTTAATCCGTATGGATACCATCCATTTGGTTACGTGTTCTCCTCGCGTTCTCTTTTATGCTATGTTATGATGGTAAACGGTAACACCTAAAAAAATCAGCCATAGCAAACGATATCTACGAAACGTCTCGATACTGAAGCTGGCAGAGTGGCTAGATAGTTAAGCGAATTGGGTGCGATAATTACAAGTCAAAGAATGCTATCCAGGCTTTCTTTCCGTGTGAAAACAAACAAATATACTCAGGTAATTGTTTTTCAAACAGGGTAATCTTGCCTAAATCATCTTGTAAGCACCTCACGTGTCAAACACAGATACAGTTCCTCCATAAGCGATTTCACACCTCATTCAGAGGGCAAAAAGGTAGATTTCCATTTAAATTAATAACGCCTCAAACGGGAAAAAGGGTTGTCTATTTACTTTCGCGTCGATTTGGTTACGATTCAACAAAAATCGTGATCCTATTCTGCGACGTCGAGATGAATAGAAAATTCCCGCAGGCGCGACCGTGTAAATAGAGCTTTTATCTGTGCGTATTGAAAATTCAATATCTGGCTGAGGATAAAACTCAGGATAAAGTAATACGTTTTTATAGTCTATGGAATCAACTATACCAAGCGATAAAACCGATTTTCACAGATTCTCTTCTCAAATTTTACACTGACAAGCGACCATCTTGCTACTTCCGATAATGTCGCTGTTTAAGAAAAGAAAAGAGAAGAGAAAGAAATACATTTATTATACCAACAACACACATCACAGAAACAAAATAAGCAAATAAGTAACATAATATGCACAACAACAGAAAAAAAACTAAATACTCAAACCAAATAAATAAAATGGGACCATAGATGTAGGTGTATCTTAGTTGCCACAAAAGGCAGCTGACTCAGCATTGTGCTGATGAAGTGATCCCTCGGCGCTGATCATTGTGCTGTTTTGTAATACAGTACAGCATAGTGGATTGGCCAAATTAAGGAAACGCCATAAACGCGTTAATTAAGGCGGAAAATTAGGGCGTCAGAAACGCGAAAAACAACCTCCTAACTCCACATCACAGATAAAAAACAAAATCAAATCTACACGTTCTCGAATGACAAATGACAAACCCCAGTGTAGCCACATCAACGCAGCAAGAAACGCGATAATCCCTTTGATGTGTCAAAAGAGACCGCCACCCCTTTAACGTCATTGACAACGGCGTTTATAAAATTACGGCGTTAAGCTGGCCACACTAACGTTCAACGCCCAGCAATGCGATAATTAATGCCATTTCCCATTAATGTAGCCAAGGCATAAGAGTACAATAACGTCAAAGTAATAATCTAACCCGTCGTGGTACGTCCCACTATAGGGCACATGCCTTCTTTCAGAGAGAAAAGGGCTTAATCACAACGCGTACCCACCCTGGACTGGCAATTTCGAGCGCTGGGCAAGTAAACACCTCAGACACTCGGGTTTTTCCTTCACTTTTAGAGATGGGTGTTGCTACCACAAATTTACCAATGTGCGTAACTTAGAAAATCAAAGTCATTGGTACATGCCCCGGGGTTCTTACTATTATTACTATTAATTGTTCCAGCACGTTTTGCCACTGAGGCGTATAATCTCATGTTTCGCTAACATGCCGGCGATTCAGGACGAAGCCTTTCTTTTCTCCAGAGCGCATACAGAATACAGATCCGTCAACTACTTTCCCGGCGTTCGACATCGTAAGTAAATACACCTCGCCGGGAAGAGGCTATAACGGTGATAAAATCCGGGATCATCCGTGTATTTGCGGTCGTTGAACTCTTCTAACAAATACCAGCAACATAATTGTGATCTCGTATAGGGGGTAGTTGTGGCGGGTGGCGCCGAATTAAGAATAGCGTCACTCCATTTCTTTCCGTGAATGTTGTAGAAGGCGAATCAGGAAATAAATTACCAGGAATTTACGGGCAGCAGCGTCTTCCTGAGATTTCAATAGCATACTGCGATCGCCAACCCGCCTGCGAAGAGTGGCGATTATGGCAAAACCCCTTATGCTTATGATAACCATGGGAGAGGCCTGTGTCCTGGCAGTGGGCATCGAGTGGCTGATGATGATGATAGGGGGTAGTTGTCAAAAATCCAATAAGATTATTTTTTATGTAGCCTACATAATATGGATGTCCCACTGCAGGGCAAAAGCCTCCCCCCTCTCAGACAAAGATTTTCGGCCATTTGCAATCTCTGACCACTCCGGCAGGAATTTGTTGAGATCATCCCGCCATCGTCTTCTCGGCAGCCCCCGTTTGTGATGACCTCCGCGCGGTACCCACTCGGTAGCAAGTCTCGCCCACCTATTCGGGTGCATGCGGCTTACGTGGCCGGCCTAGTTCCACTTCAGTTTGGCGGTCTGAACACCCACATCCGCTATCCGCGTTTTGGAGCCCAGTGTGCTGTTCCGGACCCGTTCAAATACGAATTAAATATTATTTGATTCTATGAATTAGTTGGCTATATTTCCAACTTATCTCTCTTCTTCAAATTAAACGTTGTGTCGCTGTTACTCCCGTGTAAGTGTCTACCCAAGTATTATGTATAATGACATTTTTTCTATATTTAAGGAGAAAAAGACTCAAGGTCATAAGGACCATTGAAGTTATGTGGTTTAGACTCGTCCATGCTGGCAAAAGGTCAAATAATAGCTCTGAAGCTAAAGTTGATGGGATTATTCTCTTTGCCCATCTGTGGCTTGAGATCTATCATAAAATACAGTATATGAACTATGAACTAAACCCATACTCTCTCAATCTCGCTGTGAGAGAAGGCCTGCATCTTGTAATGGAACAGGGCCACATAAAAAAGTGTAATATAGACACCTACCTTAAGAGAATAGTTTTTTTAATATTTATCTGTATATCAAGTACCTTTTTGATGACATATAAAAGCTTAATATCAACCTTACGCTATTTGTATCCACCAGTACACAACGGAAACAAGCCTTCAAAAGTAAATTAGTTTTTTTTGTATTGTATCTGTTTACCGTAGAAAGAAAATAACTGAAAAATATAAACCTGCTTCTGGCGCAGTCAGGTAAAAATAGTAATATGTAGATTTACAAAATGAAATTGTTGGAATATAATAAATTTTGTAAATTTAAATCATATGAATTTAAACAATATATGCAGGTACGACATTTACGTAAAAAAGAGTAGAGATTAAAGAATGAAATTTACTAGACACTTTTTTGGCTAATATTTTTTATAGGTACATATTATAAAAACTGGACGAATTTCTTTACAAAATAATAATGTGTCAACTCAGATGAAGGTTAAAACTATTTTAGTATTATCGGTTATAAAATTAGTCAGATTTCACTTCTGATTTTAAAACTATTTTGCTAAGATTTGCGAACCCCAAGAAAATAAATAAATAGCAGATTTATTTACACGAAACAATTTAAATAAAATTTAAAAAAGTTGTCACAATTTTATAATAACATATTCAGTCCCAAATTGAGTATGCAGTTGTTACTTTTATCAATTAATACTCAACTAAATAGCCTTGACTTATTTCCGAAGATAAAATTAACTTAGACACATAATTTCAAAGTAAGTTTATCAATGTAGGTACAGGTAAAGTGCTTGAAATATCTAAAAGTAAGAACAAATAGAACAAACTTACCTAATAAATCAAATTGAGAACTCGTAAACGTTCACTTTAAGTAACAAAACTCATTTGAGCACTAATCACAATTCCAAAACGACTCTGCGTTAAAACAAAAAGCTTTGCCAAACTTCTTCGACGAAATAACTTTTTTTTTATAAACTTTTACAATGTGCTGACAATGCACAGCTCATATTTCCACTTACACCGGTATCTTTCTGAACCTAGTTACAAATTAACCGCTATTCCAAAGTTATTTCCATTTCATATTTGCGATCGAATTATTTATCCTCAAAATACGCGTGTGGTTCCCGCTAAGTCAGTACAGCTACTGAAGCAGTGGCCGCGCGTAAGCTTAGTCGCTCTTAAAGCTCTACGGAGCATATCGCGAACCGATGATAACTATAAGAAACGGAGTACACCCCTTCAGTCATGTAAGTACTAAATCCTACAGTAGCTTATTGGGGAACGTTCTGTGAAATTGGAACAAAGATACTTTTTATTTGAACTTCCAATTGCGTGGATCCCAAGAACAATTGGTTTAAACCAACGTGATTGGAGTATTCTGGAGTATTTGAATTTAAAAATCTTTGCTCATTAAATTCAAGATGTACCTACTTTTATTTTTGCTCAAATATGAATTATTATTTACTGACAATTATTTTACTCCAGCACCACCGGAGTACTAGTACACTCGAGAAAAATATCTTTACGGTTATTTTTGAAACGGTTTTATTCACGGTTTTTTGGGTTCCTTACCTGAAACGGTAAAACAAACGGGACCCCATTACTAAGACTTCACTGTCCGTCTGTCCGTCTATCTGTCTGTCTGTCTGTCTATCTGTCTACGTGTCTGTCTGTCTGTCACCAGGCTGTATGTCATGAACCGTGATAGCTAGGTAGTTGAATAATATATCAATTGTTCCAGCACGTTTTGCCACTGAGGCGTATAACCACATTGTCAAAACATGCTGGCGATTCACGACCAAGCCTTTCTTTTGAATATTTGCGATGAATATTTCAGCTTATTTATTTCGATCAGTCACTGTCAGTTAACTATACATTGTTTATCGCCGAGTGAAACGCAAACAGCCTAAGATAGGGATTGCAAAAATATAATAAGTATTAATTAAAAACCTATTTAGAGACCTATTTAAAGGCTAAAAATTCCACCCATGTCGGGACTTGAACCCGTGACCTCTGGGTAACCGTCCCAGCGCTCTCCCAACTGATCTAATAAAGATAAAAATTTGATAAAAAATTATTTATTCAAGGAACATTTTACAGTGACCTTATCACTACGCCAGTGGTACCCTGCTCCCTAAAAAAGGATAAAACCTGTGGTTTAGGATAAGCAGTGCTCCTTCGAACAACATTTTACATTTTCACGGTCAACAGACTTCAATACTACTCTGAACATATTGTGCTTATGACACGAAAGTTTATATTAAATGAAAACTTAAATTAAGTTACAACTAAGTAATATAAAAAGAGCATGTATGTTCGTATGCGTAGTGTGTGTGTGGGCAAGTGCAGGCATCGGCGAAATTTCGAATCTCTTTACAAAGCACGGATTAGTGCAACGCAAAAAACCGTGTGCATTATTTCCTAATTATTTCCAAGGCACGTTAAGCTGTTGGTGCCGGCTGCCGTCGATAGATGGCAGCCGTTAAGCCAAGTCAGAAGCCTTAGGGCGGCTTGACAACTTCTGACAGTAGACGAGCCACTAGTCTACAAGCCTCCACCAATCCGGACTTGGCCCCCGTGGTGGAGTATGGCCTATACCTTCCTCAGGGAAGAGACCCGTGCCCCTCGGTGGGGACATAATGGGTTGATGATGATGATTATTTCCTAAAATAACATACATAAACCTATATCGCAGAGTGGTAGGCAAAGACCAGGGACTGACTGATCCTGTTAGCTGATGGGCGCCCTATGCTGCGTTTGTTAATATTTAGTAAACAGATTTAAATTACAAATCACTGTTTTACGTTGAGCATTTTATTCCACCAGAAATGAGTTTGAGTGAGCGACAAGCTGCGCCGACGGAGACGGCGTGGTGAGGTTTTACCTGTACCTATAATGTAATAGCAAATTTAATAGATTTCAAAGGATGAAATTTAGAATACTTAATATAAGATTACATTACAAAATTCTTTATCGCACAGTATGATTAGATACGATAAGAATATTCTTTATTGTATACCAGAAAAAAATTACAGAAACAGCAATGACAAAAAAAAAAGATACAATTGGCAGCCTTATTGCTAATAGCAATGATAAGCTTATTTGTACAAAGGCGAGCTTAACACTAATGAATATTTTCTTCCAGCTAACCTTGGATTAGAAAGTGAAAGTGAACTACATTTAATGCCAAAAAAACACTTTATACATAAATATAGACATAATTAAAACGTTTTTTTTAATACTTCATAAAAAAATACAACATAAAGGTGCTGTTCTCTGGTGTGTACAACCAGGAATATTCTTAGGCTATTTCCTGAAAAGTTTACTCATATGATTGCAAATAAAAAATGTTAAATTGTGCGAGCGAGACAGCACGCTCCACGTAAGAACAGCCTTAACGCCTGGGACACTATTTTCAAATAGACCTACTCCTGCCCAATCTTCGATTTGTTTGTTCGTTTCCTATATTCAAGGAAAGCACGCCGACAGACGTCACTTTGTGCCAAAAGGGCTACTAAATATTATCTAGATGACAAAGATGTCTGGATGTAAAACCAGTTCAATGCGCAAACTCTGTTAATTACCGAGCCAATTTGAAATGACTAAGTTTGGAGCTTTACTCTTCATTTTTTCTCCAAAATGATCTAGACTCTGAAATGGACACCTAGATTTACTTGTGACGTTCAATCATACACAATGTCAGTGTTATTTTGAATAAAAACACTTGGATTTCGATTTTGATAAGTGACATTCTACTCGCATGTGATTGATTTAGCCATTTTTGGCATGTTGGTAGTGTGTGACCACAATCGTGGTACGTTAGCATCCCTCCCTCCGCCTTAATTACAGTGAACGGACGCAGATGGTTGGGCCTCGAGGTTGTCTCGCTTTGAGCATTGAGCTCAGCTCTTATATTATACGCACCAAATTCTTACTATCATTATAAACGCGAAAGTTTGTACGTGTGGATGGATGTTTGTTACTCTTTCATGCAAAGACGGCTGAACGGATCCGGATGAAATTTTGCACAGAGATGAAGAAGAAGAAAACATTTATTGGGACGAATTGACACATCACAAGAAAAAAAGGCATAACAAGTAACATGAACAAGTACAAAGGAAAAACAAATCACATAAATACAACATAATACAAGACAAAGTCAGAGCGTCAGAGTGCATCCTGTGGTGTGTCAAAGTTGCCACAAAGGGCATCTGACTCAGCATTGTGCTGAGGGTATGGGCTCTCAGCGCTGGTTTTCAGTCAGTGCCTGCGGTAATTGACGCTTATATTACAAATTGGTGCCAAACGAATGAAAATAAGACAATATGTTACAAAAAGTTGCATTGCTAAAAAAAGACAATATTGTACATATATATAATTTATAAAAATTTATAATACAGAGTGATAAGTAGATAATATTCCAAAATAAATATATAAAAAATTAGCACATAGGCTATACACATCAAGCAGCAGCTAGTCCTGAATAATTTAATTTACGTTAGGCTACCGTTCGCATGAAAATCTTATACCTTAGTGCTCGCGGTACATGTCCAATGTAATTTATAAAACAAGTGACTGAAACAATCGACAGCAGGTCAACCTTTACATTTTTTGCCACTTCGCCCTTAACGTAACAGACAAGGTGCACGTGTGCGCCTGTACGTCTGTACATGCAGGTATTCTAACCGAGAACCTCACGAATATTAAGTAACTGGCGATCATCAAATAGCAATAGCTTTGGCATTTGCATCTGCTTAATGGGATGATTTATGCAGCGTCCAGTGGCACCTTCACTCACACTAGATGGGCGAAGGGAACACTCGGACGCTGCGGCGCCTGGGAAATGATTTTTGAGATGGAATAGGCTTGCCCAACACCTTTACCATTCTGATAGCTTAGTCGGCCTAGCCAACAGGAAAAATACGGAGCCAACCAAGCTGCGGGTTTCCTCAGCATGTTTTCCTTCACTGTTAGCGTGTGGTATTGCTACTAAAAATTCGCAAATGTAACTTTGAAAATAAATAAAGGCACAATAAACAATAACAGCTCAGTACATACAATACATTATATAAAATCACGCCTGCATTCCGGTGGGGTAGGCAGAGACCCGGGTTTGCCACTTGCCACGATCCTGACAGACCTCTTTCGCTCCATCAACATTAAGCTACAAGTTATTCGCTCAGTTGATAGAAATAATAGGTAATGCGGTTCGACGCTAGGCCATCACTATACTCAGGCAAATGGATGCAAGCAACCGATGCTAATGGAAATTATAATACGCTAGCGATCGCACCGTTATTTATTCTATTTAGCAACAAAGCTTTGGCTAATCTAATTATTTCCGTGATATGCGAGCGGTTTGCGTTGAATGTTTCGTTTGCATATCGGTTTATAGTGCGGTCCCGATGTTATGTCCCCAAAGCTGATTTTTAAACACGATGGCAGTCAATAAATATAAATTATTCTTAGGGCTGGTTCACAATTGCTTTTTCAATGCTATTTCAAAGCATACTAAAAAAGGACGCATTTAACAATTATGAATCATCATCATCAGCCGTTTGACGCCCACTGCAGGACATAGGCCTCCTTCGTGGTTTTCATAACCATGAGGGGTTTTGCCATAATCGCCACGCTTGGCAGGCGGGTTGGCGATCGCAGTGTGCTGTTGGAATCTCAGGAAGACGCTGCTGCCCGTCTCCTGGTAATTGATTTCCTTAGTCGCCATCTACGACATCCATGGAAGGAAATGGAGTGACGCTATTCTTAATCCGGCGCCACACGGCCAAATATGAATGTGCTATGCTTTTTAGCACGCTAAAAAATCTGACTGGCAGTCAGTTTATCGTTATCTGGGCTTTTCAAAAAGTATCTAAAATTTATTTTTTTTAATTTGGGTTTACAAATTGTAATTTCTCTTTAAACTCATGTAACTCGTTCCTTAAGATACAGGCCTAGCCTAGTTTAAGGACCCCTGGAAACAATGTGCCTTATTTAAATTCCAAGTTATGCATAGACTATTCAACACCTAATGTACACCTTACCGCTTATACTCTTAGTGCAATAAACAATTTTTTACTTTACTTTTACTTTATCGCAAGTGAAAAGGACACGGGATTTGACATTAAATTGTTAACAGAATACGAAAACATGCTTGCTGATGGGATTCGTGCAGCGAAACTTATAAAAACAATATTTTATCACAGCCAATAACTATGACAAAATTTCAACCGCTTGCAAACTTATCAGTGATTCCATATTTTCCGCTTGCGGTACGTGTGTTTTCTTCGTTTTTTGAGACCAATTGTGTTGAAACTAGCATAGCAAATGTGTATAGCCCTCTTTTAGTTTAGCATGCTAAAAAAACAGCGCTAAATAGCACGGAATTAATAGCAAATGTAAACCAGCCTTTACTCTTATTCGGTACTCAGCCACAGGTTTCCAATTCAGGCCAGTTAGTGCCGATTGACTTTACCTCTTGGGCTGTAGATCTTTTCCAGGTGATCCTTGACCGCCCTCTCTTTCAGTTGCCCAACGAGATGTACTTAAGATGGGACGATTCCCATACAAATCATTATTTCCAAATATGGTAAAAAAATACATATTTATACACTGGAATTATGTCTGTCTGCATTAATTAAGATTTTTATTTGCGCCAATATACAGTTTCTTAAAAAAAACACTGGTTTAATAGCTTCAATGAATTCGACAATTTAGTCCGTACAAACATTATCGATCTTATTTAACCTATTAAATTACAGTTTTATTCAAGGAAATTTGTATTGGCGCAAATAAAATCGTAATTAATGCAGACAGACATAATTCCAGTGTACAATTACCTATGTAATTCTTTTAATAAATTTGAAAATAATCATTTTTAAGGGAATCGTCCCACCTTAAGGGCTTGCCTGGACAGGTATCCATTGTCTCGCCGTATTGTGTGTAAATAGGAATGGTTGTTTTATCGTGTGAGTAAAATATGATGGATGAAATAGAAGCGGTGGCAGCGCATCGGTACAACGCTGGCCCGACATTCGAGAGGTGGTGAATTCCGACAAGATGCCACAAGATGGACAGGTGACCTCATCCAAGTGGCAGGAAGGTGCTTTATGCACATTCATGCGTGGAATTTTTAGCCTCTAAATAGGTTTTTATAACTGTTACCTGATTTGATGAAAGCTTGCCATTTTGAGAATAAGCCATTTTAAGAATAGGCCATTTAGTGAATTCGACCTTCTGCGAATAGGCTATTCTGCGAAGTAGGCATTCAGGGAATGAGCCATTCTGCGAATTAGCCTGTTTTTACTGTTATTTTTTTGCGAATTGGTCATTTATCGACTAAGCTCAGGTCCCGTGTCCTCGTATGCGGCTTCCACTTAACTTCTCTAGGACAACAAAAATGAATGAGCGAAACAGCATGAGCAACGTAAAAGCAACCTTAATGTTTTTATCAAAACAATGTCGTGGCGATTATGCTACGATGGTTCATGACAGCCGTTCAAGGTGCTCGCACACGCGTTGGCTGCTACCATTGCGTCGGCTCAGGGCCGAAACAATTTATAACAGTTCATGAGACAAGGGTCAAATTGTCTTTAGCCTTCAGGGAAATCATACAGACATCGACGCTTTAACGTCACGTTTACAAAGAAGGCTTTGACGAGGTTGCAGAATAGACGCGGCATCTCGTCCTTTCAGTTCACTTTCGTACAAAATGTACTGAAGCGATGGGATATAGCCTACACAGAAAAGACGGTGCGAGGACGCGATCTCTATACAACGCGTACATGCCCCACGCCTAAGAATTCAAGTAGACTTGAATATCTGTAGTAGTTTATAGTACTAGAGATCGTGTCAGAACCATTTTGGGGAACGGAATGGCATCCCTCTGCTACCGTGCGACGTGAAGCCGTTTGCGAACCTAACTTTGGGTTTTTTACTTTCCTTTTAAAACTAACCTTCAATATTTTTAGTGTTTAATATAGCATAAAACATAAAATAATCTCGCGCCTGTCTCCCGGAAGGGTAGGCAGATACCACGGTTTTCCACTGGCCACGATCCTAACAGATCTCGCTCCCTTCATCAACATGCATAAGTCGTTGCATGCACGAGCGCCAGTTTCGTTTGGTTTTTACCTGCATAAGCAGCCCATTGTCTCACTGTAGGGCACAGGCCTTGCGGTTTGGCGATTTTAAGCGCTGAGGTATGTTAATAGCTCTACCTCAGGTTTCCTCACGATGTTTTAGCGAATGGTACGGCTACTATAACTTCACAAATGTACAAATCTTAGAAAACAAAGTCATAGGTACATACCCGCACTGGTAATCGAACCTGGGTCTCTGGCTTCCGAGTCCAATGTTCTGCCCACTAGGCTACCATCGCTTCTTTTTATCTTGCTCTTTTCTTATACATCCCCTGTTTGAAGTTGAAAAATGTCCACTTGGACCTTAATTCCACACACATTAGCTGGATATATTTCAATATTTCTTCCTTCATCCTCTGATTTTTTTTTGTACAATAAAGCGTAAGTAACAAACAATTGCGAGCCGTCGCATGTGAAAAAGAAATAAGAAGGATATAATATTACCTGATTGTTTTTTAGGATTCCATACCCGAAGGGTGCCAAACGGGACCCTATTACTAAGATTTCACTGTCTGTCTGTCCGTCTGTCTGTCTGTCTGTTACCAGGCTACAGCTTGGTGAGATAGCTAGGCAGTTGAAATTTTCACAGATGATGTAAATCTGTGGCCGCTATAACAAAAAATACTAAAAATAGAATAAAATAAATATTTAAGGGAGGGCTCCCATATAACGAACGTTGTCTAAAGACAGCGCTCGCCATCTAACGGCCATCTATGTAACCTTCACTGCGCCGATGTCATGTCGTTAAATGCCAATGTTAAACGCTTCTAGTTGATTTTTATAGATGGCGCTGTTCTCAAATTCGACCTTTGTCTAATATTGTATAGATAATGGTCGGAGCCCTTCGTGCGCGAGGCCGACTCGCACTTGGTTGGTTTTTCTTTCCTTTAAGCTGAAGGTCTTTAAAGAGCAAAATACTAGTAAATTGAAACTACGTTCATTAGCGTCAATTCTACCTTTGCAGACGTCAATTAACTCAAACATTGTTAAAGGGATTTCTTGAAGCAACCTGAGAATATTCTACACGACAGTTTTTCTTAGTTTCCTGAAAATGCTGGACGTGTATATTTAGGGTTAAGAATTTAAAAAATAAAATAAATAATATACTCCCACACAACATAGTCACTTGCCCTGGTTCCAAGCTAGGATACCCTGTGCTATGGTAACAAGACAAGGAAAATACACCCCGAATGAGGCAATTTATATTTTTATACACACCATGTCCTCCAGTAGAAATCAAACTAACGACCTCTGAAAATATAGAACCCTTATAGGATCACTTTGTGGTTTGTCTGTGTGTGTCAAGACCCGATGTGGAAAGCAAAGTTATGTAACTTTCATATTTTATGTCTCGCTTCTTATCTTACGTTTTTTGCGCGTGTTATATAGTCCAAATGCCTGAACCGATTTTGACCAAAAAGATACAAGAATTTTTCTGTCGAGTATTCGTCGAAACGACGTAGGTTAGGTGTCTAGGGTTAATAGTGCGCATTTTATGGGCATGCAGTGCAGTTTTCTTTTTACGATCTGGAATAGCACCAAACCTAAACGGCTGAGGTCGCGAATAGAAAGCCAGCATGCTGAACATTGGAGAACAGGAACAAAATGTAGACAAGCCAAGGAGGCTCTACCAACGGTCTCGAAACGTCTTTCACGTAGCCTGCTGCGTCTGAGAAGGGATAATCTGCGCAAAGCTGTGGCCATTTTAACAGGCCACTGCTCACTGAATAGACATTTCCACAACACGGGACTAACCGACAGCCCGCTTTGCCGGGAATGCCTCAAAGAAGAGGAAACACCTGCCCACGTGACCATTCACTGTGAAGGCGTGGAAAAGCAACGGATCGCCATCATTGGGAAGCTGGGATCTCTTCAGGAGGCCTGTAGTGACATCAGAGCACTGCTGGCCTTCTGGAAAGAAATAGGCTGGCTGGAGTGAGCTCACAGCTTTGCTACCTACAATGGCCGAACCATGAGGCTAAGTGCGGAAATCTCAGGTCTAACTAACTAACTAGCACTAATCCTATGAAAATTCTTACTAGAACCGCTTCGTTTTTTAATTAATCCGTACCTGATCTTTCTAATATTTTCCAATGTCTTCCTGTATATCCACATACATGGTTGGATTTTGGTAGATACAAAAATGTTGACGTATAAATGATGGGAGCAATCAAATGATACTCATACGAAATGTCTACGCCCTCGTGATCATGTAAATAAATGCCATTTCCATTCTGTTATTTATTACGTAGGTATACGACAGATATCACATAGAAGATGAGTTTATCGTCTCGTCGTTGCAAGCAGCCATTTGGAAATTACAATTTCTTCTTCGATCCGATAATGATCTCCTGAAGAGCTTTTTTGTACAAAAAATTCTGTTAGCGTTCAGGGTACCTACTTCTTATTAAGTCAGAGTTTTGGGATTTGGAACATTAATAGTGCTTAATGAAAATTATTAAAAATTTACACGGCCACTACCTATGTTCTAGTAGCAATACGACTGAACGGTGAAGGAAAACATGGTGAGTATACCTGAGTGTTTGTGGTTTTCATACTTCAACGCATGAAATTGCTAATTTGCGGTGGGCACGCGTGGTAATTAAGCCCATAGTCTGTCTGAGAGAAGGCCTGTGCCCTGCAGTGCGACGTCTATAGGCTGCAAAAAAAACCTTTGTTTTTTTCCATTTGTTTCGGCGGGATATTTATTATTATTAAGTAGCAGTAAAATGGAAAACCATATACTCGTTTTTTTTTGTATAAATATAAACTAAACATACATTATAAGCAAGTTGATTAAATTAATTATTAGGTATAATGCTTTAATGACGCCGAACCCAATCTAAAACTGCGATCAAAGTACTATTCAAAATGAGGCTTTCCTTTGGAGTGAATCTTTAATTGATGTTGCCTAATTTATTCAAGCACGGGGGAATGGCACAGAAAGTAATTGTGAGATACATTTATGGATACTTACGCAGGCCGTTTGACAAATCCATGACTAAAACACTTTTTTCAAATATGAAACACTTTTTTCTTAAAATGTTTTTTTATTTTTCTATCTATATATCTTAATTAACTAGTAGCTAATAGACTAACATTATTTAAGCGCATAGTCAACAGCAGGTAAACCTTTACATTCTGTTGCAAAGTCGTCCTTAACGTAACTGATTAGAGTGCACGTTTGCCGTGAGGCCGTTTGACAAATCCATGACTAAAACACTTTTTTCTTAAAATGTTGTTTTATTTTTCTATCTTAATTAACTAGTAGCTAATAGACTAACATTATGTAAGCGCATAGTCAACAGCAGGTAAACCTTTACATTCTGTTGCAAAGTCGTCCTTAACGTAACTGATTAGAGTGCACGTATGTAGAGGTTGATGCGCTGTCAACCGTACGACTGTACATGCAGGGAGTCTATCCGAGAACCTGACAAATGCTAAGTAACTGGGCTATCATCACAATCACATTATTGCAAAACAGATAAGTACATCCATTACATCACTTACCTACTTCCTGCGGCGCTACCCTACAAACTGGTAAGGGTCTTGACCTCTTCAACACTTTTCTTCCATTTCGCTCGGTCCATTGCATCTTTCTTCTATGTTGACGCTTTTCTCATATTCTGAAGATCTTCCACCACGCAGTCACGAGAAGTTAGGGCTTATGGGGGCAGGTAAGTTTTTGAATTGCAGTAGCAGTCATCATCGTCATCAGCCATTTGACGCCCACTGCAGGACATGGCCTTGGTTAATTTTACCAAAAAAACTTAGTTAATTTTAGGTCTATTAGTTCTTGATTACGATTTATTTCAGAGTTCTAAGTCCACCCGGCTGGAACCAGCGGGACTAAGACGGTTCAGTCCCGCGACTACCTGGATTGATATTATCCTGCGGGTTCTTTTTCTGAGTGAGGGCATGTGCCCTACAGTGGGATATAAGGTCTAACAAAAATAAGTCTAATAGTATGTAATAAGGATTACACTTATAAATAAAATATGAAGGAAATCGATTTGTTTTATATTATTTCTATTATTCTTTTTGCTAACTCTTTATGAAGTGTCAATATCGATATAGTAGTTTGTGCAACTGTCATATAAGAGAGATTCTTAGAATACGATTGTGGTATTATCATGCGAGGCGAAGCCAAATATGATAATAGAATCACACGACTATTCTAATATCGTTTTATATGCAGTTGCATACACTACTTTATCTTCACTCATGTGTCAATAAAACTAAAGTAAACTAGGAAGGCAATTATTTTCCATTTTTTTAGTCGCATTTATGCAAAAAATAAATGAACTGATTCATTTTATTCATCTGTCTGTTTTCGTGACCCTGCAAGTCATCAGCTGTTGCGTAACGCAACTCCAAAAGGTCGTATCCTGACCGCAGTTGAACCGGATAATACCTACTATTTCACCCCAGAATATATCGTTAAGTACCTATTTTTATCAGACCTTCTACCTATATCGGCTGCTTATGTAATGTTAGCCCCAGTGTAGTTACATTTCGGTGCCCATTTTGTTCGCGTCCGTTTTTTAACCGACTCATTTTCATTCTGGCGAGGTAAAAGACGAATCTAATAAGGCTGAAAAAGGTGCGTATCCCATTGGACGTCATGTCGGCGGGCCTTTGTACCCACGTCATGATTGTGTAGTTACCTGGCGACGAAAGAGGTAGGAGCTTGGATGAAAAAGACGTTATATAATAAAAATAACGACCGTAAAAACGACGACCGGAGGGGTAGGGAGAGACGCTATATCTAATTATGCGCACGAAATCATTTTGGTATCCTGACGCTTACGATAGCAATTAGTATGGAATTTGACGGTTAGATGATTGGAATGGTTCTGGATTTGGTGTGCGTAATATAGGAGCGGCGGTGGTAGCCTAGTGGGTAGAACCTCGGACTCGGAAGTGGGAGACCCAGGTTCGATCTCCGGTGCGGGCATGTACCTATGACTTGGTTTTCTAAGTTATGTACATTTGTGGAGTTATAGTAGCAATACCACTCGCTAACGGTGAAGGAAAACATCGTGAGGAAACCTGAGTGTCTGAGCTATTCACATACCTCAGCGCTTGAAATCGCCAATCCGCGGTGGGTACGCGTGGTGATTAAGCCCATACTCTCTCTCTGAGAGAAGGCCTGTGCCCTACAGTGGGACGTATATAGGCTGCTTATGTAATATAGGAGAAGGGCTTGCCATAATCCAGTATAACCTCTTTCGCTTCGTCAATATTCAGTAGTGACTGCGTGCACGCAAGCCAGTTTCGGTTTCGGTATAAAAAATTCACCCATTCGGTCTCGCTGGGTGAGCGAACAGAAATGGATCTTGGCCTCTGCGACAAAAGGACGTCATATTTCTTATATTGCGATATCTGGCCTTCATTTAAAAAAAAAAAGTACGAAAAATCTTTACATATTTAAAGAGCGGTGAGCTTCTCATTCGGGATGTCGTGGTTTTGAATATCAATGATGTACCAATGACTTTGTTTTCTAAGTAACGTGCATTCGTAATATTGCAATATTGCTGTACAACTCTCCATCTTCGGTTGCCTGGAAGAAATTGCTATAAGCAATAAGGCCGCCAATTGTACTGCATTTTTGTAAACATTTCATGTTTGTGTTTTTCCTGGTACAATAAAGAGTATTCTTATCTTATCTTATCTTACATTTAAGATTACACTTATGTAATTAAGTATAATGTACCTGTAATAGTTATAGTAACTGTAAGAGCGTTTTGGGCAACTGTAAGTTCTTATGGTATAATAAATAAATAAATAAAAATAAATTTGTAGTAGCAATACCACTTGCTAAAGGTGAAGGAAAACATCGTAAGGAAACCTGAGTGTCTGAGGTGTTCATATACTTCAGCGCTTAAAATAGCCAATCCGCTGTGGGCACACACTCCGAATGTACGAATGCACGTAACTTAGAAAACAAAGTCATTCCGAATGTACGAATGTACGTAACGTAACGGTCTACCCAAGTCTATCAGGGAGACTCCATCTGTTGCTGTCTTCAAAGCCAAATTGAAAGAGCACTTCCTTCTTTCTCTATTCCAATAGGTTTATTTAGTTTATTTATTTACGTATTGTAGTTATTTATTATCTTATGAGTAGGTTTATGTAACTTTATAGCCAATATATATATATATATTGACTGCGGAAGTATCAATTGCTGTAAGGGACATTTTGGTCGAAAATAAGTGTTATATATCATTTTTCTTGGATTTTTTTCCTCTATCGGATGGTATTTACAGAATTTTGATATGTTCAAAGAAATGTCCCTTACGCCAAACATTTTTGGCTTGCCTAACACGATTTCTTCGACAAAATTTAATGTAACTGACATAAAGAATATTATTTGCATTATCTCACTAGACAAACTATTTGACCCTTAGATTAAACAGACTAAAAGCATTGTTAGTACTATTTCACTCAGTTATTCAGAGTAACCTTTCCATCCACATCCCCAAAAAAGACAAATGTACCTTTTAAACGAAAAATGAGAATAATCCAGACCAGGGAACTACTCAAGACATGCGAGCTTATAAGTCAGAAAAAGAGGCATCGTATAAACGTTTTAATTTTCATCAAAATCTCAAAGATATAATAGTATTGTATTATATAATGTAAAGAAACTTATTTATATCTTACTAGCTTTAACTATGTACCACTTTTCGTGCAAATAAACTACTTCATTTCATTAATTTCATTCATCATTCAGCCACAAGAAGTCTACTGCTGGACATAGGCCTCCTCCATGGATTTCCAAAAAGACCGGTTGGAAGCGGCTTGCATCCAGCGTCTTCCTGCCACTTTTCATCAGTCATTTTCACTCATTCACTCATTTCACTCATTCACTCAATTCTCTCATTTCACTCATTGCACTCATTACACTCATTTCACTCATTACATTCATTTCACTCATTTCACTCATTTCACTCATTACATTCATTTCACTTATTTCACTCATTTCACTCATTACATTCATTTCACTCATTTAACTCATTACATTCATTTCACTCATTTCACTCATTTCACTCATTTCACGCATTTCACTCATTACATTATTTCACTCATTTCACTCATTTCACTCACATCACTCATTTCACTCATGTCACTCATTTCATCTCATTTAATTTCGTTTCGTTTCGCTTCGTTTCGGTTCGTTTCGTTTCGTTTCGTTTCGTTTCGTTTCGTTTCGTTTCGTTTCGTTTCGTTTCGTTTCGTTTCGTTTCGTTTCGTTTCGTTTCGTTTCGTTTCGTTTCGTTTCGTTTCGTTTCGTTTCGTTTCATTAATTTCATTTCATTTCATTCATGTCATTTAATTAGCCAAAAGGTTCCATCATGAGTATTATTGTCTCCCAATAAATGCAAAATTATTGATAAACTTATGGAGACGGATGAAGATGACACTGACCAAGATTGATTAGGTACTTGAAAATAATTAAGTTTTAGACATTTTTAACTATTTTCGTGTTAAAGCATTATTTTCTCTTTTAAAATAAAAATGCTTTTCTTAATTACTGTGCATTACTATTTTATAACCCTTACTATTGTATTATCAAGCCTTGTAAAGGAAATTTGCACTATAGCCGTGATATAATGTGTGATATAAGAATTTGGAACTCTAGTTCGGTGGTTTTAAGGTTTTAAATACTGTAACCCACTATACTTACATTAGATTCAATGCTTCATTATGACCCTTACACTATAATGGCCCCAATGTTAAGTTTTTACATGTCGCTTATAGCAATCCGACCTAGATTTGATCACAGGTTTCAGTAGTTTAAAGGACAGGAACTTAATTTTTCATTAGCGTAAGGGACATCTACTTCTGTAACTGTAGGATTTAGCTTATGACTACTTACATAGGTAAAGAGAACAACGAATTCTAAGAATCTTTTCCCTACACATCACACAAATAGGATCAGAGAAAAAAAAGATAAGAGCCGTTTTGGCGAAAAAAAAATTCTTTTTGCTCTCCTGAAAAGTTGGGTATGTGTCCCTTACAGCAATTGATACTTCCGCAATCGATATGGTACATATGTATGATTGTATTGTTAACATAATAGTATTTTATAATTATTGTACACTTTCCCCCCTTGTTTATAATGTTCGTATCACCACATCAAGGGTTGGCTGGAAGAGATTTCTGCTGAAATAAGCTCGCCATGTACACTTTAATTTTTCTGTAAATGCTGTGTTTTATTTATGTGTTTTATGTGTGCAATAAAGTATACCTTAGAAAAAAGGTGTTTTGCCAAAAAATACGTGCATAAATAAAAATAAATGAACCTAAACTTAGATTAAAAATAACTGTAGAAAATAATACAACTCCTACGCCCATTCATTCCAATTTTATCTCAATTCTAAGCAGACGTAATGTCGTACAATGCTCGCTTTACAGTGGCCTAAAATTAGATGCACGACGTATCAACCTAATAAAAGCTATTCAGAAGTTATTAAATCCTAAAAATAAAACTGATTAATCAGTTAAAAACTTATATTCTTTATCGAATCAACTGTATACATAAATACATTCGTTCGTTCAAAGGTTTCAACTTAGGAGAAGTTGACAGTGTGGTCCTTCGGACCTTACTTCCGTTGTATATTAGATTAGATTCATCATGATCATAATTATAAGCAACCTATATACGTCCCACTGTAGGGCATAGGCCTTCTCTCAGAGAGAGAGTATGGGCTTAATCACCACGCGTGCCCACCGCGGATTGGCGATATCAAGCGCTGAGGTATGCGAATAGCTCAGACACTCAGGTTTCCTCACGATAGTTTCCTTCACAATCAGCGAGTGGTATTGCTATTATAACTTCACAAAGGTACAGAACTTAGAAAACAAAGTCATAGATACATGCCCGCACTGGGAATCGAGCCTGGGTCTCTCGCTTCCGAGTCCAACGTTCTACCCACTAGGCTACCACTGCATAATAGATTAGATTAATACTCTTTATTAAACACCATACTTTGCATTGCATTGTTGTAGTGTGTTCTTCAATAATTTATGCCGTGAAGGATATTTTAATTAATCTGAGTTAGTGCTATCTGGGTGAGAGGGCCGGTAAGGGACGTCCCAGGTGGACAAACTTCGATCAAATATACGAGTATTAGCGAAGGACAAGATAAAAAAAAAACAACTTCAAGACACTACAGCACTAAAAAGTTAGAAATAATTTAAAAGAATACCTTTAAATTAGAAGTATGTATACATGTCTTCCTGAGATTGAAACCGCATACTGCGGTCGCCAATCCGCCTGCCAAGCGTGGCGATTATGGCAAAACCCCTCATGGTTATGAAAACCACGAAGGAGGCCTATGTTCTGCAGTGGGCGTCAAATGGCTGATGATGATGATGATACATGAAGGTATTTTAGAAGTATAATTTTGTAGTCGGTGTCCAAAATATATGTCCTGGTCATGAAACTGGGCACCGACTACAAATTATACTTCAACCATACCTTCATGTATTACATACTACTAATTTAAAGGTTCTTTTAAATTATTTCTAACATTTTAGTGCTGTAGTGTTTTGAAGCCGGTTTTCATTCTTTATTTTTCAATTTTAAGTTGGGGAGCAGGAGAAAAATAAACAAGTCTCTTATAACCATATTTTACCATACGTCATTGTTGCTCTATTTGAGTGATATCGTAAAATAATATTTTTATGTAAATATCTACCTACACCCTTATAAGAAAACGTTCAAAATTTAGTAAAAAAATTAAATCTAATAACTTTTTTGTTATTATAACCACGTTAATTTTCGCTATTTTCGTGATCCCGAAAACCCCGAAAAAATTGTTTTTGTTTTATTTTGTAATTTTTCCTAAGTTTTTTTATATGTTTTTTGTACAAAAGTCTCATTCCAATCTAAGTTAGACGCAAGTTCCACATTTCGTGAAAAGGCGCGCGTGCAAGTTTGTAAAATGTGGTTCTGCCGTGTTTTTTATTTTTTTATTTTATTTTTTCTTTCCGTTTCACGTCTTGTATTTGTCTACGTATAAATCTATTTCTTCTGCTTCTAAAAATTCCGTGCAAGTTCGTTCAATCAGAAACGGAACCCCACCATAAAATGGCGGTCGAAGCAAAGAAAAGGTTAAATCTGCAGATGATAAACTGAAGGACGCTGGTTGAATACAAATCGGTGGATCAAACGGGCGAAAAAGACGAGAGAGTGGAACAGCATATCTAATAGATTTCCGCGAGGCTTCGTTTTGTTAACCTTAGCAAACGCGTTCCATGTAACTATGATCATAGTTTATTAAAACAGCGGTAGTAGCCTTGTGGGTAGAACATTGGACTCGGAAGCGTGAGACCCAGGTTCGATTCCCAGTTCGGGCATATAACTATGACTTTGTTTTCTAACGGCCGAATACTGAAACGTCTCTCAAATACATCAATCAGTTGAAAGGCTCTTAAATTTAAATTTCTCCCAAATTTAAGTGGTATACACAACCACTACTCAAACGATGAGTACGCATTATCAGCTAAGCAGCACTCAAATATTTAAGTCGTGGCAAGACCATGGCAACATTATCTATGCCTCGATTTACGCAAACTTGCTTCATTAAAGAATATTTACTCTACTACGTATTTCTCCTCAAAATTGTATCGAATAATAAAAGTTTTGATTAATACACTATTCTATTCATATGCAAAATGTTTAAAATAAAACATATCAATTAAATGAACATTAAACAATCTAGAAAATATTTCGTAGAATGAAACGTGTATGTAGCTGAGTGTGAGTGACACTTTGCTATCGCGCGCGCGAATTTTTTTCTGTCGTCTTGAATTGAAAATATTTTTTGAATTTTCTGGATAGTTATTTGGAATATGGAAGAAAGAAAGAAACGTGGTTGTAATTATACTATGGCGGAGAAAGACATTCTCCTAGGACTGGTAAAAATTGAGTATTTATTAGTACGTATATACGAATACGAATATACGTAAATATTATTACGAAACTCCACATCATCATATTTTTCGAAAGCATTAAATTTCACTTCATTTCGACGACTCACAGGTGGTCTTTCATCATCAGAAAGAGAAGATAGCGACGATAAAGACATTGTTTTAAAGTGTTTAGATTATTTGGGAGACCTCTTGACCATTTGACAGCTAAATAAGATTGAGCTGCGTTCCAGTATACGAATTGTGTACTAAGTAGCGTTTGAGCGTTACTCATGCTAAGGTCCTCTTAAATTTAACACATGCTTAGAAAAGACGTTTGAGTATAAGAAATTTGGGTTTGAGAACTACTTAGATATTTAAGCAGTCGTTAAATATTTGAGAGACGTTTCAGTATTCGGCCGTAAGTTATGTACATTTGCGAAGTTATAGTAGCAATACCATTCGCCAACCGTGAAGGAAAACATCGTGAGAAAACCTGAGTGTCTGAACTATTCACGTACCTCAGCGCTTGAAATCGCCAATCCGCGGTGGGCACGCGTAGTGATTAAGCCCATACTCTCTTCCTGAGAGAAGGCCTGTGCCCTACAGTGGGACGTATATAGGCTGCTTATGTATAATGTTATGTATAGTTTTTTCTCGTTCTTTGTGTGTAATGTTGTGTAGATAATGGTACGGAACCCTTCATGCGTGAGTTTGACTCGCACTTAGCCGATTTTTTGAGTTCCGTACCCAAAGGGTGAGGGACCCTATTACTAAGACTCCACTGTCCGTCTCTCTGTCTATCACCAGGCTGTATCTCGTGAACCGTGATAGCTAGGTAGTTGAAATTTTAACAGATGTTGTATTTCTGTCGCCAATATAACGAAAAATACTAAAATAGATTAAAATAAATATATAAGTGGGGCTCCCACACAACAAACGTGATTTTTTTACGCGCATAGGTAGACGCTTGAAATATTCACAGAATATTAGGTTGCATATTCACTTTGTAAATAAATAGATAATCAAATCAAATTAAAATAAATATTTAAATATTTTATTGTTTTTTGCTCGATATTAATAACGGCATCAGGTAGACGCTTGAAATATTCAAATGCTGAATAGCCAATGGTACGGAACCCTTCGTGCGCAAGTAAAGGTTGACATTTGAATCCAGCATCACCATATAATCACAATTCATAGTTTATGTCAATTCGATGTACATTGCGTAGCCGAGCCATCTTACTTGTTAATCCGTTGATAATCGACTTTGCAATGTACATCAAATAGTCATAGTAAACCGTGAGTTGTAGTTCCATGAAACATGCCCCTGATGATAAATGAAAAATGGGTCTAAGATGTTACGTGCTTGCCAGTTAACTCTTGTTTTGAAGACAGCCAGATTTTTATTAATTTCATCATCATCATTCAGCCACAAGAAGTCCACTACTGGACATAGGCCTCCTCCATGGATTTCCAAAAAGACTGGTTCGAAGCGGCCTGCATCCAGCGTCTTCCTACCATTTGGATGAGGTCATCTGTTCATATTGTGGCTGGTCGTCTTACGCTGCGCTTGCCGATATGTGGTTTAATAATTTGCATTTTAATTAATAAAATGTTTAATATACAAGTAAGAGCTCTCAGAAAACCAAAAAAGCATTGGCGAGACGACAACAATGTAAGATTAACAGTCATGCATTTTTGCTATTAACTTAAAAAAATCATACAAAAGGTAGAATAGAAAACGTTTTAGTTTAGAAAAAACAGCCTATATACCTCCCCCTGTAGGGCACAGGCCTTCTCTCAGAGAGAGCACCACGCGTGCCCACCGCAGATTCGTGATTTGAAGCGCTGAGGTATGTGAATAGCTAAGACACTCAAGTTTCCTCACGATGTTTTCCTTCACAGTTAGCGAGTGATATTGCTACTATAACTTCACAAATGTACATAACTTAGAAAACAAGGTCATAGGTACATGCCCGCACTGGGAATCGAACCTGGGTCTCTCGCATCTGAGTCCAGTGTTCTACCCACTAGGCTACCAACGCACACCCAAAAAGTTTTATTGGTGCTGCGATTATCAGTATTATCACCTATTCCATTTTAACGGACACGTTGGCCGCTTCATTTAGTTACGAAAAATCTATTGTAATGGTAAATCCAGACGACGATGAAAAATTACATCTGCCGGTGACTAGTTTTTTGCAATTTTCCCAATCTTTCCACTACGGTAATTCCACTCAATATGCTTCGAAATCGTTCTCTACCTACGAAGGTTCCACTAGAAGCAAATACGGCCTTATAGAGCCAGTTTTTACGGTGGCTATTCGGGTGGAAACAAACGCTATTAAACCAAAGTCGAGTTTTGAGCGCCTGCAATCAATCACGAATATGACATAGCCGATACTCCATTGTCACCCTGAATATAAACACACAGGTATGCTTTTAACGTAAGTGTATTTCCCTTTTCGTGCCGGTTTTAGGACGCGGGAACCCTGTGTTCAACGCAAATTCAGCTTATCAACAATTCAGATATTTTGCTATGGACTTTATATTAAATTCTTAAAAATAAATTAAAATATTTCGAGTACCAAGTACTCGAAACCCGGCGTGCGTGCATGCGATGACTAATGAAAACAAAACACGTAGTTTAATACCAAGTACTCAAAGTAGGCGGTTCAAAACTGTTAAATGTCTATTAAATGTTTAAGTTTCTTTTGCTCAATATGGTGTTGCTCTCATGATAACAGAAGCTTGTAGTGATAAGTAGAAGAACCTGATTGCCATGCCGGAGGTCGTGGGTTCGATTCCCACTAGAGGCCGTCGTACATTTGTACCCATAGCCTCAGTCTGCGTGTATTTCCATATTTGTGATGCCCTTGCCTAGTTACCATAGCACACGGTATCCTAGTTTAGGACCAAGACAAGTGATTGTATTGAGTGGAAGTTATTATTATTATTACCTCCTTGAGTTTCCAGGCACCTTTCTGAAACAACCAGTATATGAACGCGACAAATAAACCAGCTTATTACAATTATCTTGAATCCGGATTTACTGGCGTGTGATTTTATCGGTAACTTAAGTAGTTCAAGTGTAGTACTTACGGAAGTTTTACATAAGTATCTTGTCTTTTTAGGTAACTTTATTTATTGTGTTTTCGCTTCTCATCCGGTTAAATTCGGTGACATAGTTAATTTATTCAGAATCTTACTAAAAGAAACTGCGCAAAAGTACACTTTTTGGAGACAGACATCATCATCATCATCAGCCATTTGATGACATAGGGAATAGAGGGAGGCCTCATGGTTTTCCAAGCTTCCCGGTCTTGTGCCCGATGGCCGTTGGGGCGAAGATGTTCTGACCTTGCGACCGCGGACCGGACGACGCAGTGTGGGAAGGCCCCCCACCAGATGGTCTGACGACCTGGTTACGATGGCGGGGACTAGCTGGATGCGGGCGACAGACCCATACATGAAAAAATTTCACTGCTTTTTGTTTAGGCAGTCACGTAATCATTTAGGCAGTAATAGTAAAATCAAGGCTGCGGAACCCGTTTAATGCCCTTCTAGATATCTACTATTGACTGGTTTCACGTTTTTTCATAAATGCTTAAGGGGCCGCTCACCCCGGAACCAATGGTCCGATATGATTTAATAACGACCACGGAGCCATGCAACAGGCATAAAACCGTGGTTTTTAATTGCAATTAAAATGGAGAGAAAGGAAGGGAGATAAAAATATTACGTATTTTTATTCGGGGCGTTGTCTGTGTGGCACCGGATTAAGAATAGCGTCACTCCATTTCCTTCCGTGGATGTCGTAGAAGGTACCTAAGGAAATAAATTACCAGGAGACGGGCAGCAGCATTCTCCTGAGATTCCAACTACATGCTGCGATTGCCAACCCGCCTGCCAAGCGTGACGATTATGGCAAAACTCCTCATGCTTACAATTACAATTATACTTTATCGCACACAAGACATTTAAAAGGACATTACTTAAGAAATTACATGTACAAAGGCGAGCTTATCTCTGTAAGAGATTTCTTACCATGCTTATGTTCGAAATACCCAGGCCCCCAGTCCCCAGCGGCCCCGCTATTCCTGGCTACGGTAGCGGTCATGATAACTGCAGGGTACACACCTTCTCTCAGAAAAAGAGTATGGGCTTAATTACCACGCGTGCCTACCGCGAATTGGCAGTTAAAAGACCTGAGGTAAGTGAACACCTCAGACACTCAGGGTTCCTCATGATGTTTCACGGAAACATCGAGAAGAAAACTGAGTGAAGGAATGCGCTTTTTTGTAGGTAATTTATTTGTAAAAAATACATCCCCTTTTGGTCGTAGTATGCCCGCCTGGGACGTCCCTGACCGCGGCCCTTCCAACCATATTCACTCGATATATTTATGTTCAGTTAACGTAATGTTTATATACCTCTGAAATTATCATTTTTTATGTGTGTACATCTACTTCCTTTCCCAACGCATTGGGCCAGACCATCCAAAGGTTGTCTGGAAAAGATCACTTTTAGTGATAATGCCGCCGTCTGTACTCTTAGGTTAAGACATATCTGTCTAATTTCCTTTCTTTATGTTCAATAAAGTGTTTTCTATCTATTTTTCTATTGAATGGGATTTCAAGGCGAACAAACTACAATGTTTTGTCCTTCTACCAAAGTAAAAGCAAAAAAAATTATTCACTGTAAACACAAAATGTTTGTTTAATGAACGTCTAAGCTGTTAGTTTCACTAGATTATGTGGCGAAGAAGCTAACAAAGAAACTCCACATTTATTCTTTTCAAAACAGATATTCACTTAATTAACAGAACTTAAACTTACACTACACAATCGTGTTATCATAATGTAAATACCAGACATCTCTGTCTTCCAAACAATCCTTAATGTTATAATAGGCTACTAGGCTATTAGAGCCGTACTAACTAAAGGCTCTATTATCCTTAGTAAAGTAGTGTCGTAAATAGACCTCAAGACACTCAAGGGCAATCACATAGGTGAGGGCGCTTTATTAAAACATCCTTTCGAGTTTCCCGGAGCATTTTTGACTAGGGAACTCTAACAATGAAAAATGAAAGCGTTCCGCTCCCGTGGTTTTTGTTCAGTGGATTTTATTGAATTCGCACGCAACAAAAGGACGCTCGCAACTAGCCGGTGTATGTTCTTCGAAGCCACTCTCTTTGCCTATGGTTTGCGGGTATATTCTACTGTCGATTTATTCCGATAGGCACTTGATAGAGGATCACTCTCTTTCGAATAGAGAGAAAAATACGCCATTTTCTCTGAGGCTGAGAGAATAAAAATTTACCCCTAGATTAGGTAAATACCTACATGTCTCAAGTTTCCTGACTATGGCTTTCATCACTGTTAGCAAGTGTTATTGCTTTGAAAAATTCTCATTCTTCATGTAACTATTTTGACGGTATACGTGTCCTAAATTCGTAGGAACTTGAAAGCTTGCTCATAATAGTAGTTCACGCAACTGTCATATACCTAAGAGAGATTCTTATATATTGTGTATATACATTCTAATATAGTTTTATATGCAAATTTCGTTTTATACGCAGTACAAATAAAGCAAACAAGAAAGGCTATTATTTTCCATTTTTTTCGCCGCAAAGAAAAATTTGTAAACTAATAATGGCGGCAAAACAAATCCAAACTGGTGCAGGTCCGCTTTTTTTTATTTGTCCCATCTGAGACCCCAGTCATACCTACATACAGCCATGTGCTCAGTGTGAGTGAATCAGAACAAAAAATAAATCAAAGAGAAGTTTACTGCAAGGATAACTTTAACCGAAAATGTGTCAGCAAGGAGAATTTTACCCGGAAGTGTATCGTAATAACAAAAAAAGTTATTTAACGATACAAGTTGGCAGAAATTCTCATACAAAACTTGTATCGTAAGATAAAATAAGATAAGAATATTCTTTATTGTATACGGTATACTGCGATCGCCAACCCGCCTGCCAAGCGTGGCGATTATGGCAAACCCCCTTACGGTCATGAAAACCACGAAGGAGGCCTATGTCCTGCAGTGGGCGTCAAATGGCTGATGATGATGATGATACCGAAA
This sequence comes from Yponomeuta malinellus, assembly GCA_947308005.1. Lineage (NCBI taxonomy): Eukaryota > Metazoa > Arthropoda > Insecta > Lepidoptera > Yponomeutidae > Yponomeuta > Yponomeuta malinellus. Next base: position 4,325,338 of record OX371016.1, on the reverse strand, counting down.
AAAATGTTACAGAAACAGCCATGACAAAAGAAAAGATACAACTTTACTGTATCGTAATTTTTATTTTTTTATTTTTACATTTGTCTGTGAAATGTGACATAGCAGTCTTATGTATCAACTTTTAAGATCATAATTCAAATCTTACGACACAAGAGTAGATAAAAGGTATTTTTGAATGAGCTTTTCCTAACAAATGTCACTTACCACTTTAAAAATAAATTTGGGTCACAAAGTTAGATCCAGTTTAAGTTTGAAATTGGAACGTTAATGGACATAGTTTTTTAAAACTTAGGGTAGGTAATATTAGTAGAATCGAATGAGAATGTTACACTTTATGTAACTTTATTGCAATTTCCTTTTATGAAGACTTTATATTTTTCAAATATCGGGGCTTACACAATTTTATAAAATTCGCCATTATAGTAGACTATAATGAATGACAAATAATTTGTCTAAATGACTGACTTGGCAAAACATATTTCGGGTCTCATTGACATGGGTTGTGTGACTAAGAATTCTTCGAACTTTAATTTAGTAAATTTAACATAGGTACCTATATAATTACAAAAATTGCTCTTATGAGTTCATAACTATATATATTATATGTACTGCGCAGGTTTTAGAATTTAAAGGTCGTCCTGTCGTCGACTATGCGAGTTTTTCAGGAAAAACGTTAATATATTAACAAAGAGAAAGAAAAAAAATCACTTTAAAAACAAAATGTTGACTTAATGGACGTAAAAAGCTGACAAAGAAACTCCACATTTATTCTTTTTAAAACAGGTTGGCTTAAATAACAGACCTATTTAGAGGCTAAAATTTCCACCCATGCTGGGACTTGAACCCGCGACCTCTGGCTAACCGTGCCAGAAGTCGCGGGTTCAAGTCCCGGCATGGGTGGAAATTTTAGCCTCTTAATAGGTTTTAAAATTTTCCTCAGCACGGATTAGTGCAACAAAAAGAATATATTTAATTAACAGAGTTTTGAACTTAAAGTTACACTACCCGTTAACATTATTTAAATACCAAACATCTTCAACACCCGATATTGAAAGCTGGAAAATTTGGAAAAATTCTATAACAAGTGGAAATAAAAGCGAATGCTTTTATTTCAAATGCTGTACATAAAACAGTTCACTGAAAACAGCGCGAAAAAACGACTAAAAAGTGCCTCAGTTTGCGATGGACCCAGGTTTCATGTAAGCGCTAAATTAGTAAATGTACTGTATTTCCTTTCGAACCAACACAGCCTCGGGTAAACTTTATTTTCCTATATTCTCTACGATGCCCTACACCTAGCTCGGTAACTAAGTAGGTATAAAACATTATTCAGGGCTGTAATTTTTTTATATACGTCGCATTGCAGGGCACAGGCCCTCTCTCAGAGAAAGAGTACAGGCTTAATCACCATGCCCACGGTAGATTGGTCACATCAAGCGCTGAAGTATGTACATACGACACTAACCATTCCTCACAATGTTTGCCTGCACCGTAAGCGAGTGGTTTTGCCACGAAAATATCACACGTAACTTAGGGAACAAAGTTGTATGTCTGTACGAAAAAAGCTTAGAGAAGATTTTTGCCGTATAAATAAATTACATTCGAGAACTTTTCGGCCCCATCGACCATCGGTTCTGCGTGCTATGTGCCCCGCCCACTGCCACTTTGACTTAGTAATCCGCTGGGCTATGTCGACGACTTTCGTTAGTCTACGGATCTCATCATTTCTGATACTAGTTTATATTAATTTAGATTAATGTAATGGGACAGTGACGGTCACTTCAAAGGCTGAAGTGAAATCAAACTGATAAGGGCTCTGTAAATTGACTGAGGTTTGTTAGTGTTTCGTAAGCTTTAGAGGTCAGCAAAGTTTCTCAAAAAGTAATTTACGCAAACAGGCAGCATTTACAATTGTAGACCCATTCAGTGCTAAGCTTTATCTAGGGCTAGTTTTGCAAACCGATAGTCCCAGACCCTCGTTTATTAGAATGTCACCTTTATGGCTCCTGGAACAATCGAGGCTTTGTTCTTTGAAACAAAGGCTGTTTATGATTACACTGACACAGCCACTGGTGATTTTTAATAAGTAAGTAAATAACGAAATCCCGACTGCTGAATGTCGAATGACGTGATTTGTGCAAATGACCTCAGTTAGATAGATAGATAGATAGAGATCACTTTATTGCACAACCAGGTGAAATAATTACCTACACAAGTTTCTTATATCTAAGTAGTGGTATACAATTGGCGGTATATACTTTGCACACTTGTATCATAATGTGTTATTACTATCTACATTAGTAGGGGATAGTTGTGCCTCAGTTTCTTTTACGTATATTGTACATACAGTATACTCCTATTACGCCATCGATAATATACGAAATATTTCTATACAGGAAAATGGAGCGTAACTAATAATTCAATAAAACGCCATCTTGGTCCCAAACTAGGATACCCTGTACGGGTATGTAATATTTACTCTGACTAGGCAAGGACATCACAAACATAGAAATACCCAGGCCTCCTAGGGGAGTGAAACCCACGAACATGATGCCGCTTGACCAACGAGGTAATCTAATGCTGCATTCTTAAAAGCTAAATTGAATTATTTTAGCTGTTACGTTTCAATCACAAAATCATCCCGACCGCGCAGACTTTTGTTCAAGTAATCTTTCGTATATTATACATGGTTTTTACCAGATGCACGAGAAAAAATTCACTTCTACCCCTACAGAGACCCGAAATGCGTGATGCGAGGTCAAAGTCATTTGTTCAAGTTATTTGTCGGGGGTTATAAAGGTTTTTACTAGATGCTTTATTGAGCTCGCCTCGTTCACTCTTCACGAGAAAATACATCACTGAAACTATTTACTAACAACTTACTTTTTCCCACGAATTATACTCGAAGAATTATATATACAGAACAACGTCATAACAACAAAAATCTTATAAAACAGTCACTGGTTCATGGATTAGAACCTGCTACGTCCCGAATGTGAGGTCGGCGTTCTACCACTGCGCTACCACCGCTCATATCGTGGTTAATATACTGTGGCGCAAATCTCCAGCCAATCATACCGGATTAAAACACTATGACGATTGATTCAAAATTCCAATCACATTGAGATTTTCCAGCAGCGTTTTTCAATACACGGACTATCCGTGGATAAGCCGTACTTTGAAAAGAATTAATGAATTTCTAGCGTGAAGACCAACGGAAAACTCTATTTTATTATAATATCTGTGCAGCCACTAGTTTTAATATTGTCATCATCATCATCATCATCAGCCATTTGACGCCCACTGCAGGACATAGGCCTCGCTCATGGTTTTCCAAGCTTCTTTTCACTACTAACTGTAATGGCTATTACACGATTTGCGGACGGTCCACTTATACACGAACGTACATATCTTTGATATGACTCAACTGGGGCGAGTCGGAATGTCGAATGCGATTGTACAAAATGGCGTCGGTGACGGCGTGCTTGCCGCGCAATCGAGGCAAGCTCACTGCGCAAACCCATCGCTCGCAAATCACTGGTGTGATAGGGCTCTAAGTACTATACTTTACCCTATTACGGTGCGGTGGTAGCGGAGCAGTAGAACGCCGGCTTCTCATTCGGGAGGTCGTGGGTTCGAATCCCGGCATATACCAACGACTTTGTTTTGCTAAGTTAGGTACATTTGTGAAAAATATAGTAGCATACCACTCGCTAACGGTGAAGGAAAACATCGTAAGGAAACCGGAGTATCTGAAGGTGTTTCAAAGTGAGTTTGAAATTACCAATCCGTGGTGGACACGCATGGTAATTAAGCCCATACTCTCTCTCTCTCTCTGAAAGAAGAGGTGTGCCCTGCAGTGGGACGTTTATAGGCCATGTAAAAAGCACCTCACATCAACGTCCTCAGTACTGATGGTTTTCTATTGTTTTTTTCAAGGTCAGGTTTGAGGAGGTTAATTTACGAAACTTGACATGTTTGTTTTTCAAAAACCCAACTGAGTTAAGATAAATAAATAAATAATTGCCGAATGCTTGAATGCTTGCCCATTAGCTCAGTTGGGAGAGCGCTGGCACGGTGAGCCAGAGGTCGAGGGTTCAAGTCCCGGCATGGGTGGAATTTTTAGCCTCTAAATTGGTTTTTTTAAGTTGTTCTCAGCATGGTTTAGTGCAACATAAGAATATAAAGTGGTGTAAAGTTGAGAAATAGTGCGGAAATAAATCCTACTCTTAATCATCGGATTATAAAGTGCTTTTTCATTCACGAACCCACTCCTAGAACGTAACAATATATAAAGATCACTTCCTCAGCACAACGCTGAGTCAGCTGCCTTTTGTGGCAATGTAGATACACCACAGGCTACATCTATGGTTCTGTTTTATTTTTTCGTTTTGTCTGTTGTGTATTTAGTTTTATTTCTGTTGTTGTGCATATTATGTTACTTATGTGCTTATTTTGTTTCTGTGATGTATCTTGTTGGTATAATAAATGTCTTTCTTCTTCTTCTTCTTTTTAAATGATGTTTTGATAGATATTCAGATGATCATTTATTAATTTGACTTGACCTTGTTCGAAGCTTATAGTTATATGAGATAGGTGTAGTTTCCCGCCTTTAGTGCCTTCTCTTTCTACCCTATTGCGCTATCCCTCTCCAGTTGTCCTACCACCGCGGCAGAAGGGGGGGAGATGACGTTCCGGAAATCGCCTCGCCTTTGCTTGTCATTGGCGTCGTGTTTCCCGCCGTGAACGGTCGTGCCGTGTGCGTCCATAAAAATATTAACTTTTTTAAAAACAGTTTTCGTTGATAAGTAAGATTTGTTCTCGGAAATCTATAGTGCGAGCTGTTATCGCCCTACGCGATTGTTAAGTCGGGTGACTTTTTGCATTATTTTCTAAGAAACAACGTCTAACGGTTTTTGCCGCTCGAAATTTTTTAATTTTATACTTCTACCTTATTTTTATTTTAAACCGCGCAATGCTATGGGTACTAATGAAGAAAAGCGCGCTAAAGTACATAGAGGGCCGCCTGATCGTTCACCACAGCCCTCGGGCAGCCAAGCACCATGTGCGGCTTCGCCGTCGCCACGCCACCATCACCGGCGCACGCGCCGAGCGACATCCTCGAGTTCCTCTAGCAGTAGCTCGTCAACCACAAGCTCCGATTCAAATTCAAAAAGCAAGAAGAGACGTCGGTGGCACCGACGGGAAAAAAGGGGGGCAATCCCGCAAGATAATTTCAATCCGGTATATGCGAGACTGAACCATCTTAGTTCTGCTGGATCCAGGTTTTTGCGGGATCCAGCAGGGTGGACTTAGTCCTCTGAAATCAATCGCAATAAAGAACTAATAGACCTTGATTTCATTCATTAAGTTTAACCAAAATTACAGTGCTAGCGTAAGTAATACAGTGACATCAGTTGTATCACTATATCAGTTGTATAAACTGACGTCTCTAACCGCCTATTTATCGTACGCCAACCATCTATTATTCTTAACAGTTGTGAGTTGGCCAAAATTTGCTTTGCTAACCAAAAGTTGGTCAGTTGTTTACTTATGAGAAATTGGGGGTTAATCGATTAAGTAATTCGGCAAAACTTAGATTTGTAAGCCTTTTAATGTATCTTGTTTTCTGGTGTCTACAATAAAGTGTTCTAATCTAATTCGCTTTGGTAGGCCTTGAAGCGATAAATACTAGGGAAGGGACGATTATTTTGGTTTAATTCTAATTTCCGACATGAATTCTGGCGACTGGGTCAAGGATTCTGTCTCGCACGCACATTCGAACGTTTTAATATCCAGCAAAGCCTCAGACCACATAGTTTATTGAAAGTATTGTTGGAGCCCTCCGTCACTCAGCGGAGCCCCGCGCCCCGCAGGCCAAAACCGGCCGCACTACGAGCAAGCGCGTCGACGGGCGCCGCTGCACTTCACTCTACCTAACCAACCTGTCGATACACATATTTATGAATTCTTTTTATTTTCGATTGTACTCCACCTATTTACAAGTTCCACTTGCTTTATTTATACCACATATTAGAACCCTCCCCCCCCAGGCCTACGCGGCAATGCGGCCAGTATTTAATGTATTTTAATGTGTATTGTCTTTGTATAGGTTGATCTGTTTTCATAAATGTATTGACATGCAACTGTTATTACAATATTGTTTCTTAGTAATAGGTCCCTTTAAACTTTGGGTACGGAACCCTTATTATATTCAATTAAACTATATAATTTTAAACTATATAAATTAAACATTCCATCTTAATAACAATATTCCAAGCACTGCAGCATCGGAATGGTGACTTCACTCATCTAGTGTCAAACTTAACAACAGACAATGCGCGACGTGGCAGTTTCGGATCGATCACGAGAGCTGGCGTATGATTGCTATGGAATGATTATATATGTAGGTACATATAACATTCTCAAGACGAAATGCTAATATTCTAAGCAGACTTTCAACAACTCCATCTCGTCAAGACCTCACCGAATCAGAAATGCGTACAACACCCGTGGCCGGCTCAAAATATATTTGTATGACAATCGGTCTTCCATCAACTTGGCATGTAGTTTGATTGGCTATTACAACTCTGAGATTTGGAATGGAGTTAGAGAGAATGTGATAATCATTTGGCGCCGCATTTACATAACATTCCTGCAACAGGATTACGTAGCGTCAGTGCCCGAAGATTTGCAATTGATCAACAATAATAATTATTATAAAATCCACCCAGCAAAATAACTGGTGCTGATCCGAACTAGGATATACTGTAGCAAATATAAAAATGAATGAAGAATGAGGCCATGTGAGCTAATTGTACATCGTTATACTTCTTTTTTAATTGTTTTTTTATTTATTTGTGGAATTCAAATACGTTGGCCTCCAGTGGGAATCAAACCCACGACCTCTGGTTTGATAGTCAAGCGTGTTAACAACTAGACCAACGAAACAGACAATCCGATCTCTTTTGCTATTTGTGCAACATTTGTGGGCCTTTTAGTCAACAGTTCAACAGTTCAATAAATATTCTTCCACATTTTGTACTAAACTGGAGAGCGGCGGTAGCTAGACTTTATCTACCAAGTAACATTCGTCAATGTGTAGTAGCATTTATTTTTAAACCTGAAGATTAAAATCGTGAGGAAACCCGAACGTCTGAGGTAGTCTCATACTTCAGTGATTAAAATCGCCAATGCAAATTAAAGCCCTTGCCCTGTAGCGAAACCTATATAGGCTACTTATGAGACATAAGTAGGCTGCTAACACTACTTACGAATTAAAAGAAAGCTGTCATGTACAATTGGTATATAATCTTCAAAAGCGCGTCGGCGCATACTGTGTAAGGTTTCTGCATAAATATTGTCTCTTCATTTCTTGGGGGCCGCCGGTTTTGGCTTGGGTGCTTCTGCTGCCGGTGCGTCATCAGGAGGGCGCTCTTTAACTGAAAAAGAGAAATATTTTGTTTTATTTTCCGTAAGCCCACGTTTGGGATATCGTAACGGGAAATTCTCTTACAAACTTTAATATACAAATCAGAGGTATTATAAGCGGTGGGCACGCGTGGTGATTCAGCCCATAATCTCTCTCTGAGAGAAGGCCTGTGCCCACAGTGGGACTTATATAGTCTGCTTTATTATTATTAGAGGTTTAATCATCTTACCTTTGTCATGAGTACAGTGGATAGCACATCAACCTTTACATTTTAGTTACAAAGTCATCTATAACGTAACTGGGTTAATATCCTGTCGAAGAAACCCCTGTGCAAATTTCATGCAGATTTGGGCTGTGTTGTCTGTCAGTCAGAGTGGAGTTTATTTTTAGGGTTCCGTACCTCAAAAGGAAAAAACGGAACCCTTATAGGATCACTTTGTTGTCCGTCTGTCCGTCCGTCCGTCCGTCTGTCAAGACCCTTTTTCTCAGGAACGCGTGGAGGTATGAAGCTGAAATTTATATCAATTACTCAGGTCTACTGTCCCTTGAAGCTGTGAAAAAATCAAACTTCTAAGCCAACGCAATCAAAAGATACAGCCGTTTATGCCGCAAATTTTCGACACTTGCAAGGGAATCAAAACCTACAGGGTGCTTCCCGTGAACTCAGAATATTGAAATTTGGTAGGAAGCAACGTCTTATAGCATAGATAAAGGAAAAATTACGAAAACCATAAATTTTTAGTTACATCACATAATATATTTTTTTTTAATAATTTTAAACTTACTACCCATTTCCTCATAAACGCGTAGAGGTATTAAATTGAAATTCATACCAAATACTCAAGTCTATAATACCTTTAAGCTGTAACAAAATCTAACTTCTATGTCAACGCAATCAAAAGAAACAGCAATTTAAGCTGCATATTTTGAAACTCGCAAGTACTCGCAAGGGAATCAAAACCTAAAGGGTACTTCCAGTCGACCTAGAATCTTGAAATTTGGCATGAAGCAACGTTTTATAGCACACATAAAGGAAAAATTCCGAAAACCTTAAATTTTTAGTTACATTACAAAATATATATATTTTAATAAATATAAACTTATTACTTTTTTCCTCATGAACGCGTAGAGCTATCAAGTTGAAATTCATATCAAATACTTAGATCTAATTGCCTTTAACCCGTGAAAAAATGTTGTTGACATTGCAGGTTTGTACGGAACCCTCGGTGCGCGAGTCCGACTCGCACTTGGCCGGTTTTTTAAGTAGATTTGCTTCAATAATTATTGACTCAACAATCATGCCGATATACACGCCCGATCGAATATAAGTAAAACCTATTCGAGTGATTTTTTTCATAAGAAGATTGACAATCCTCATCGAGGTAATTATGTAAATTAAACAACCTATGTGACTTTGCAGAACAAATCGACAGTGCCTGTATTAAACCATGCAGCCATTAATTAATTTCTTTCCTCGCTCAGACAATATTGGTTTATTACATGGGTATCTGTTTAAAATCTGCTCACCTTCCTTTGCTTTTGGCTTCCCTCCGATCTTCTCCATCATCGTGCTGAGTTGTGTCGTCAGCTCCTCGACCGCTTCACACAAGTCGTCCACATCCTGCTTAGTCATGCCATCTCCTTTCTTCTCAGCCTTTGGCTCTTCCTTCTTCTGCAAACAGGATGCGGCTGGTGGTGTTGGTATCGCGATCATTCTCTCCAAAGGGTTGAAGGCTCTGTTCGTACTACATACAGCTCTAGAGCAAGGGACCACTGGCCATCCCACGGTCTGTTTTGCCTTTGCCGCAGCTTTACTTTTATTTGAAGGACATTGAGGGTTCTCGCAGGCATGCCCTTTCTGGTTAGCTGGGCATTCTAGGTTGATGCATGTGAAGTTAGTGGAAGCTGCTTTTTCTGTGAGGAACTCACGCGGTTGTGTGGTCTTGCAGTCAGGGCATGGACAGGCGATCTCGATCATCTCTTTGAGGATGTCGTCGATCTTTCCAGGCGTGTAGTTCAAGCAGGCAAAGTGCACCCATGTCTGGCAGGCCCCTTGGCACTGTACGCCAGTTTTTTCGTCGACTTTTAAGTGGCATATTTTGCAAGCCTGATCCTGGACTGCGCATGTATCTATTTGCGGGCACATTATTGGGTGGGCTATATATGTTAGGCTGTTGTTGTAAAAAAAATCGGTTTTCTTTGTGTTTGATTTTGTGACTGTGATTTGTGGTCAACTCCTTTGAAAAATCAGAGATTGCATACCAGCTGTCATGGAGGATATCTGCATGGTGCCTTAGACTTGGCCTTTTTTATTTTTAATCTGTGGGTCCACTTACCTCCTTGTACGAACATACAGGTCAGTAGGATAATGAGGTCCGTGAACTTTTATGTTTATTACTCAAGCCCACAGACTAAAAAGAGATCAAACCTCATAAAGCAAGAATGGTATGTGCCCGAAATAAAAATTCTCTCCACAGAGAATGTAGAGAATGAATTTTGTGGTTATTTAACCACATTCACTCACTCAATGAGCACAGATGTCAAAAAACATCTATGTCAATGGGACGAAACATAAACTCTCATTTGTAATGTAAAGGTACAGTTACACATGCTCATTACTAGCACGAAAGCATGCCACTATTGAGCAATTACTACTTAGTAGCATGTGTGTCGAAACATTGCTGATAATGAGCATGCTCATTTCGAGTTTACTCAAAAATCGACGGTCGTGCGATTTTTGGGAATGCTAGCTGCAGCGCGGGTAGAATGGGGTATTGTTTTTAGCGCGTCTGAACCGGTTTGCTTATTGAGCATCCTAATCTCGATCAGTCGTTCGCAGCAGGGTGCATTCACGATTTTGAAAAATATCTCGCTGGGGCGATGAACGAAGGTTGCAATTTTTTATTTTATATCGGAAAAATGAATGCATGTGGAACCCGCAATCACCACAATACAAAAACACAAGTTTTTATACAAGTTTTACTATACAAGGTTCCGGAAATATTGCATTGCAAAATGATGATTTTATTCAATTCTGTGGAGAGGGCCACTTGGTTTTCCATTTTTCACTGGAACGCTGGCAGAGAACTTGCTTGAATGTCGAATACCGAAGCTTCCAGCTCGCGTTTAAATAGCATGTGTGTTCAATTGTTTGTTTTGAGCGCGTTTATTTAGAGATATGCTTAATAAAGCATGCTAAACAAAAGCAAATATAGAAGATCACGCTTGTTTTAAGTATGCTAATATGCAAGACATTTTATGAGCATGTGTAACTGTACCTCTAATCTACGACCTGGCCAAAACATAGTAGATAGATGGATAGATAGAGAACACTTTATTGTAGGTAAATAAAAATGGAAATTACGCAGATATTTCTTAACCTAAAAGGTTAAGAACAGATGGCGACCTTATCACTAATAATAATATATTAAACGGGTCTAACCGCGTTTATTTATTAGGTAAAACTGATTTTAGCTGTTCTTTTCAGTTACAGATTAAAAGACAAACTTTCAGTAACAGATAGAGTGATCTTAACATTTCAGAGCACTATATCTTGCAGCCAATCGGTAATATACACAAAAACTTCGGAGGTTCCAGCATGCACCTGCTTAAACATTGTACCTAGTTTTAAATTTCAAATAAGTATTGCGTCATTAATTCCAATAAGAAATATTGCTTCATTAATTCCATATACAGCACAATAACGTATGTTATACTTACTATAAGCAATAAAGCCAAATAAGCCTTTTGTGTTGTTTTATTCCATAATTTTCAAAATGATCAAGTTACAATTTATCGGTAGAAACAAGGAAAAAATATAAAAATGAGATAGATACCTCAAAACACGTGTCGTATTACCCTTAGGAGTCAGTCAGACTTGTCGACCAAAGAATGAATCTTTTGGCTCAGTATCTGCACTTTCTTGTACATCTCTTCTAAAGCCAAAATCATTGTTCTATTTGACTGAGTGGAGGCGCGAGATTCAGAAGACGCTTGTCTGGAGACATCCGAAGATGACGCTGGGCTAACGACCCTAACAGAAGACGCGTTTTTATGATGATACCTTTCAGATCTTCTGCTTCTTTCATGTATTCTTTCGTCTACATAGTATCTATTATCGTAATCCCTGTCGTCATAGTCTGTATGGTATTCTATTGGAAGAGGGACATACTTGACCGACTGATGCTTTCTCAGGATTTTCTTTGGTCGACATTCGCATGGTGTGCCCTGCCTCTCTCTACGAACGGTCATGTATCGTTCACCGTCTTGAGTTGATTGGTCTCGCACGTAAGTCCGAATAACAGGTTCGTTTCTGTACGAACGAGAGCGGGAATGGCCAGGGTGGTGGTGGCAATTAGAGACTTGTACTTCGTTACCGTAGGAGCTTAATGTTTTTGAAATCACTTCACTCTTAGTTGAGGTTTGCTCTTCAAGTTCTACCGAATGAACGGAATTGCAGGTTTGTGGTTTTGTTAGAATGTTTCTTGGATTCACTTCGTGTACCGTTTTGTCGGTGCTTGATTGGGTATCTGGAGATCCTGCTTGCACCGTGATGACAGGACTCCCTGTTGGCTTATCACAATCAGGGCATGGGCATGTAGTTTTTATCCTGCCACCTTTGGTGTTTTTAATTTTTCCTTGCGAGTAGTTGAGACACTTGAAATGGGCCCAGCCCATGGCAGAGCATTGGAGGCCATTCTTGTAAGTGACTCTTTTGGAACAAAATTTGCATGGATTCTTTACCTTCGACATGGGTTGGGTCCCTGTTACCAAATTGTCTGTTTGTTTGAAGCTCCAAGGAACGTAATCATTGTGATTTAGTGCTTATTATTGGATTTTTACTGTGTTTTTCTCATTACATGTCTAAAGCGTATTTTTCCATGTTAGTCAATTTTGACGTACTTAGATGGTCTGTTTAATCTTGACTAAAAAAAACTGAGGAAAGGAGGTGATGTTTTCACAGATTTTTTCTCAATCGACATTTTAGAACTCAAGGAAAATTGTTTCCTTTAATGTACAGAACACGGCCCAAATAACTAAAATATGACACTATATCGTGATATTTTTATACGTAGCTCTGGATAACGAAGAATTCATTCAAAAAGTTTCACCCAGTTATGTAAACTAACTTCTATTTGTCAAAACGAGATTAAAAAATAGAATTTTAAGAACTGACTAATAATGCTGAGAAAACAGCATAATTACCTATGTGTAGAGAAGTAAAAAATAAACAAGCTATCTTGTTTCGGTTTTTATCCGCATAAGGTTAAACTTATGGAAGACCTTCTGAATAAATAATTTGATAACGGCGCATAATTTATTTGAACAGTTGCGCGACTTGCACGCGTTCAATACAAGGAGTTTGCTTTATTTTCATGTATTCATTGAACTTGTCCATAATTTTCGTCTCTCCTTACAACAGCTGAGGTGTCCGAGTGGTTAAGGAGTTGGACTTGAAATCCAATGGGTTATACCCGCGCAGGTTCGAATCCTGTCCTCAGCGAGAGTAGCTTTACTTTTGTTAAAAAATTTATAAATTTGTACTGTGTTGTTAAAGAATTACAGATTTTTACAAACTGGGCTGATTACCCGACTACTTTGTTATCCAAAATTACTTCACTTAAGCATAAACAAACAATATCAGGACGAAAGGTAATAAAAATTAAAAAAGAAACTATGATTCGAGCATTTTATGGTCGACGCCGGCCAACTCAATTGTTTTTTTAATGGTTTACGCATATCGGACGACAGACTTAAGCATTTAACCTATTAGAAAACAATTTTCAACGTTATGGTACCTACTTCCTACCACGTCGAATATGGAATCACAGTTTAAGAAAAAAAGGGTGTCGGACGGAATGAAAGAACATTAATTTTCAACCGACTTCAAAGAAAAGGGCGAGGTTCTCAATTAGTTCTGGTACCTAGTTGTAACGTCCGATTACTTAGTCCCATTTTAATTTGGCGAGGATCTGATGAAAACCTTAGGAGATGGATCTCTTCAATGGACTGCAGCAAATTAAGCTTGAAAAGAGCAATCGCTTCGTAATTGGTGCAAGTTTCATAAAGTATGCCATCAATATAAAATATAGATACTTAGTCCCAGGGTTTTCATTACAAAAAATCGCGAAACAAGTTTTTAAACAAGAAATAAAATTCGACTTCAGAATACAATTGGTGGAATGTTTAGCCTCTAAATAGGTTTTTAAAATTATCCTCAGTACGGGTTAGTGCAACAAAAAGAATGTACCTAGGTATTCAGAATAAGTACAAATAAAAAATAAAACGTGACATCATAATAATTTTGTGGTTATACTTAGCTACATAACCCTCGTTGCGTGAATTTTACTCACACTTGGCGGTTTTTTCGCATTCAATTAGTGAGCCATTGTCGTGAACATTATCGAGTTATTGAAGCAGTTTGCATTACTTATTTTATTAACCTTAGTTGGTAGGTACCTACAGTCTAACTTTAAAGTTTCGTTGCAAAGTCGCCTTTAACGTAACTGATTAGAGTGCACGTAGGTACGTAGGTAAAGGCTGATGTGCTGTCGATTTTACCTACTTAAATAATTTAATTGATACATTAATTGTATACTACTTTTCACCTTCACTGCAACAGCTGAGGTGTCCGAGAGGTTAAGGAGTTGGACTTGAAATCCAATGGATTATATCCACAGAACAAATTATACCCGCGCAGGTTCGAATCCTGTCCTCATCGGGAATTTTAACGAACATCCAAACATCTTCACAAACTGTCACATTTATAATAATAAAATTATTCTAATAATACTGTAGGATTTATTACACTTTTTTTTTAAGTGTTTAGATAGCCTCGTAAATTCGATAGACACGATGAATTCGCAGCTGCACCACTCGTTAACAGTGAAGAAAATCATTGTGAGGAAACCTGAGTAACTGAGGTGGTCCATTAGCACTCGAAATTATTTGGATTGGAACTAAAAGGATTATTTTAGACTGTATCGCCCGCACGTCCGTTGTAACTTGAATAGACCTTTTGCCTACTTACCTTCGTACATGCTCCGTATTGGGGTTACTATAGTGAATAATTTTGTACAATGTGGAATAATTTAATTTTTGTTTTATGTGTGCTGTGTTGAAAATTATAATGTAGATTTTGAAGTCCGTCTGTCCATTCTGTCAGTTTGTATAACTGATCTATAGTAGGTTACGTTGGAAAAAATGGGTTAGAAATGAATGTGAACCGAGAAGGCTAAATTTTGGATATAAGAGGGGCTAGAAAAGCTTAACTTCAAATTGTCGACCAAGATTTCCCACTTGCATTTTCCATCATCTTGAAAAAAGGGTTAAATTCAGTTTTTTCGCAAAAACTCGTTTCTGCGATGAGATACAAAAAAATTTACACAAAACTTTTTCGTTGCTTTTTTTACGATCTACAATTAAGGTCCTTTATATTTTTCACATATTGTTCATCGTTATTGAGATATCGACCGAAAAAGCCTATAAATCTATCTATCTGAGTGTCTACCGTGGTGGAACTTGTTCATCAAAACGGCGAAAAATGTTTTTTTTTAATTACCGCCTTTAGTTATTATTTTTTATATTTATTTATTTATTTATTTTATTTTATTTAGGACACAAACAGTCAAACAGGAAAAAATAAAAAGTATATGTAAACAAAAATAGACCTGGAGGTCCCTTAAGTAAACAAAATTATAATATTATAAGCATGCGATCTTTGTTTATTTATTTTCTTTATTAGAGACAACAAACAGAAGTACAATGTATCTTGTATTTTTACTACACAAAAAAATATTTCTTTTATTAATCTAATGTGTTTGATTCATAATTTGGCAGGTTTATTTATTTATTGTTCATTGCAATAATTCTCTAAACAACCTTTCATCCACTTTGAGCTTTGACGTGTGGATACAACCGTGTGAGCGGCTAAATCGAAACTAGGCACAGACTTACCGACTTTGCGGCGTGCTAGAGGTCGTAATATTTGTCGAAAATAAAAAACAATAAACCTAAATTGTAGCTGTACAAGTTTAATACTATATTCTTTTTGTTGCACTAACCCTTGCTGAAGACAATTATAAAAACCTATTTAGAGGCTAAAAAATCAACCCATGCCGGGACGTGAGCCCGTGACCTATGGCCAACCGTGCCAGTGCTCTCCCGACTGAGCCAATGGGCAAGTGCAGTGCAGGCATCGGCAAAATTTCGAGCCTCTTTACAAACTTCTCTGTATTACGCACAGGCAGCGACATCTGGCCGAAGTAATTTACATCACCTGCAGCCCCACCTGCAGCTCCGAGTAACCCATTTTGCAGTTAGGTTTTTACATCGGAATGATATCGCTGTACCTACATGATTATTTTAAAGAGGCTCGTTTCGCCGATGCCTGCACTTGCCCATTGGCTGAGTTGGTACAGCTCTGGCACGGTTAGCCAGAAGTCGCGGGTTCAAGTTCCGACATGGGTGTAATTTTTAGCCTCAATATCTCGATCGATTTATTGAAAATCGGTGAAAAATGTAAGGCCCTTAATTGTTTGGCGGAAAACGCACATAGGAAATCTTGGTTGACAATTTGAAGTTACGCTTTTCTAGACCCTCTCCACGTAATATTCAAAATTTAGCCTTCTCGGTTCACATGCATTTCCAAATATATATAATGACTGGACTACTATAAATGACTTAGCCTTTAGAACCGTAATAGGTACCTATGTGCCAGTAGAAGTTTTCACAGAATAGGAGAAATACGTCTGTGATGACATGCTGTTTTTATTTAACATCATATATTTTTACTTATTGTTGCTAAACCAGTAAAATTCTGCAGCAATTGACTTTGGTTGTTTAGCTATACAATTGAAAAATTGTACCAAAAATACAAAAATTTAAAATTATTTATTCTCATACAAATTTTGGTAAAAACCATTTTGTCCATAGAATATGTAAATAACGACCAGTATCAGTTACGGATAAAATGACAAACCAAATTCTTCTGCTGAAAAGAAATAATTTAATATCAAAAACTTATAAGTATAGAACAATTATTACCGCTATCTGTAACTAATTGACGCAACTACCTAATTACTTCTAACCAACAAAATAAATTTTGCAGTGGTCAAAGTTTAACTGACGAAATTCATGGACGAGTGACTTTCAGGTTTTTACACGTCAGTAATAAGTTGAAACTGCTCGCTAAGACCCGCCAAGTTTTTAATAAGTGGCATTTGTGGTATTGTTTTGCACTTGGCCGTAGTCAAAATCAATTTTTAAGAAGAATGAACTTTCTCATACCTAGGACAATGATTTTGCGAAAGCATGACAATGCATAATGTATTGTTCTGTGCAGAACATTTAAAATTTTATAAAAATACGTAAACTGGCAGGGTTAATATCCGACAAAAAACGTTTAAAATAGACCTGTCTGTAAAATTTGACTGCACTGAATGTGCTAACTTGCATCGCGGTGATCACGATACCAGTTACTAAAATTACGTTTTTCAAACGTCAATAATTATTAAGAAACTGTGTTCACAAATTGGAATAGAAAATGAGATTATTTCTAATAAAACACAAAAAAAAATATTAGATTTATGTCGAAAAAATTTTGGAGACACTGTAGGATACGGGGCCCTTGAATTAAATCCTCAAATTAAGATGAGAAAATCAAGCTAACGAATTCGGTTTATTTTAATCATACTTTATTGCAAACGGCTTATAACAGTTATTAATATTGTGCTCCGCTCGCTCCGCTCAATCCGCTGCGTGACTTCTCTACCAACCTAACATAACCAAACTACAGGTTTTGGGGGTGAAGTTTTTTTTATGGCGGGAGGCTTCACCCCCCTAGCCCGACTTACAGGGGGTTTCTTGTTCACTTAATTTTTGTTTTGGCCAAGTAAAGCGGAAATTTTAGTATAACAGTGTGAAAAATATTTTTTTTATTTTTTCTGAGAACTAGATTTTCCTCTGGAAAAAAAATAAAGGTCAAAACGCACTAGAGCGGCACTGCAGCGGAGAGGCAAGTCGTAGCATCGGAGCGGAGCGTTAGAAAAATATTGTTTCCATGGTTTCTTATGAAATAAAACGCACTATAGCCGCGCCGCGCCGCTTTACTGCAGCACCGCTATAGTGCGTTTTACTTCACGTGCGTCTCTCCGCTGCAGTGTTGCACCAATGCGTTTTGACCCTTTAGAACTCGGTGCCAAGATCAGAAAAACAGTTCATTTATGTACAAGTCTTATTCACGCTGAACAAATGTTCACTGGCACGATGAAAATTATAATACACAAAAGGAGTTAGCATTGACTAACCGAAATAACTTAATTAAACTAAAAACTGCAGCATCTGCTTGAAAAATAACATTTTAAACCAATATAATCGGAACCTATCAAATCACCATTTTTTTCAGACTGACAGGAAAAAACTATTTTCTAAATGTAAACTTTTTTCCTTCCCGGCTACTCCACCATAGCCTGCCAGCTACGCTTGGCGTTCGCAAGTTCGAACAATGTGGATCGACCCTGCGTGCGCCGGACTGCCGTCTGTGAATGTGGTGCACAGTCAACCCCACAACCCTAACAATTTACTGACGTTGTAAGTTGGTAGAACTTCAGAGTAGGTTTATGTTGGTAACACCAAAAAGAGCTGTCGTTGTCATTCATTACTCGCTGTCACCTGTCACAACAAAACGAGAGAATTGAGGTTATAATTTTGTTCAATTTCCTTGCAATTCGCCCGAAATAATCAAGAAAACCCCTTCAACATGCCGTTCATGAAAGGCAGAGCCCCGATCCGTCGCACCCTCAACTTCCTAAACGCCGGCAAACTCGTCCTCAAGGATAAAATCAAAGTTTTCTCCGTGGCCTACAACATCCACGGCGAGAATAACTCCGGTGCCAAAGACTTCGTTTTCTGGTACCTACCACAGATCCAGTACAAAAATCCAGACGTACAAGTAGCTACCTTAAAGAACCTAACACCATCGCCTTTCGTCCGCTGCTATTTCGAAGATGGAAGACAAATTCTTATCGATGTTGACAACAAATCTAAGGAGGACATTTTAGAGCATCTGATCAACACGGTGGGAAAATCCAGGGACGTGTTGAACGCTGAGGCTATTGCTAAGGAGAAGAAAGACAATCCAGCTAACTTTGGCATTGGTTGTGAGCGGCCTTGCATTTGTGAGGTCTACGGACAGGTACCATGTCCCGGAGTAGTAACTTTACCTAGATTCATGAGAGGAAAGTTTAAGTACCAGAAAGATTAAGCAAGTGGATTTTAAATTAATTTTAAAGTTGTTAACCTCTCTCATAAAAGTGATTTCCTTAAACCTCAGTGGAATTCCGCTCGTGAGAATATTATCCGCTTTTATTGAGAATAGGTTTATTCTAGTGCAAGTAGAAAACTTAACTCCAGTTTCAGTGCAAAAAAGATGCTGGTCCTATAATAAGTTACCTATGTACATAGTTTGAAAGTACAGTAAGATAGAAAAATAAAACTAAAGACGTTTCTCAAACAACCAAATTTTTTTATTCAATTCAAACAGACATCAAAAATACATAAACGTTCCTGATTAGACTAACTTGTAATTACCAAAATCTGAGTCGACAAAAAAGTCAAAACCTTTAATCTTTCACCGCCCATGACATCAAAGCAGCGACAATGTACGGCATGTTATTGAACACCTGATATGTCCGTGCGTTGCGGTGATTGAAGATGGTCTTGTCACATTCTTTACCATGAGGGCATGTATGAATAAATATCCAGTGGCAGCCCATTGTTTCAGCTTGAATTGTCTGTGGATAGAAGTTAAAATTCTATTCTGGTTCTGTAATTTTTTTGTGAATCGGCTTTGTTTTTCTAACAAACGTATATTGAAACATACGCAAAGCAATGCATTTTCAATGCATTAAACATTATTTATGCCTTGCTTTAGTGATTGTGTAGTGTGAATGTTATTGTTATTTTTTGTGGTGGTGGTCAAATGAAACGGGTTTCTTTGTTTTTATTTCAAACAGTGTCAAATTTATATTATAACTACAAAATAATAAAAGCTACGTGTGAGTTGGACTCCCGCTAAGTACCCCAAACAGAAAGAAAGAAAACACAATTTTTCAACATCATTCCAACTTGCACTTGGTCCTTTTTAGGGTTCCGTAGTTGACAAGGAACCCTTATAGTTTCGCCATGTCCGTCCGTCTGTCTTTCTGTCTGTCTGTCTGTCCGGCTGTCTGTCTGCGGCCTAGCTCAGAGACAATTAGTACTAGAAAGCTAAAATTTGGCATAGACGTACTAATGATATTAATCACGCCGATAAAATGATAGAATAAAATATTTAAAAAAAAATCGGTTACTTACCCCCACCCTACACCTAAATAGGGATGCAACTTTTTTTTCTTGCCAACACCATAGTGAGGGGGATCGTTGCATTGGTCGTTCAATAATGTTTGTGGGTGGTTTTTAATTGTTCTTTTCAAGGTCATAATCTAACAGAACTTATCAGTTCTGTAAAGCAGATACACAACCCCTCTTTCTAGGGAACCCTGCGCTGCGCGTGGCCCGACACGAACTTACCCGGTTTTATTTATGCTAGGCAGGTAGGTTAAATGAAAAAGAGCGAGATAGGGTTCTTAGTATAATTATTATAATTATGGATTAAAGAAAGGGACTGGATGACTAATATGGCGGTCTGTATTATTTGGGCAAGAGACAAAATAGCTAATCAGTCCCTTGGCGATTTTTTGCCGATTTTTTCTCGAAAATGATCTACATTTTAAAATAGACACATAGTTTGACCTGTGACGTTCATTAAGTCTCAGTTTCTGTGTTATTTTGAATAAAAATACCTAGGTAGGAATTTTGATTTAGATTTTCTTTAACTCACCGTGCTGCTGTAAATGAGAAAGTCATCTAACCTTCTCATCGGGTATTAAGAACTCCTTAATCTTGTCCGGTTTCGTGGTGGTCGGTCCGGCGATCAGAACGTGGACCTCCTTCGTTACCTCCTCGATGGAGGAGCAGGGCTTGGAGATGGTGTGGGTCTGTTGGACCAAGTCCTCGCTTGCCTTGCACAGGAGGGGGCTGACTGGGACTTTCTGTCGGAGTAAAGATTTCCAACTGGATATTGCAGGCAGGGTCGGACTGGTCATAGAGTCAGGGTGGCATTTGCCACCCGGGCCCCGGCCTATGCGAGCCCCCCGGAACGATTATTTGCCATATCGGAATATTTAACGAAATTGAAACTGGATTTTAATAATTTCTCAACTAATTTGGTTTTCAGCCGAGCCACTAGAAACCCTTTGTTAACTCCCTTTGACTCTGTTTTAGCTAATTTTGTGTTTTAGTTTTTTTTACGTGGTTCTATCCAGCGGGGCCGCCAAAGTTAAAACCATGAGATCGATAGGAATGCTTAGCTGGCTCCATGTAGTTAAATGGCTTTTTAAAAGGGTCTTTACATCGGAAATGGCGCCTAATGTCCGTCTCTGTCCGTGTCCAAACTTAATAGCCTAAAGCCGCTGACCTCCCGGGCCCCTTAGGCCCAGTCCGACGCTGGTTGCAGACGCGGTCTAGATGATCCGTGCTTGACTGCTATGCTATGGTAGAAGTCGTTAGACTTAACGCTTGGCGGGTCCGTTTAATGGGTGATTACCAACTAACCGCTGCCTAAGCCTACCGCCTCTCACTCACGGTGTGTGAGTATCTTTAGATAAAGACGCACTCTCCATTTGAATCAAACGATCTCCTGAAAGGCACACAAGGCAGGCCGATTCAGTTTGAATGTTAAAATTGGCCTTGTGTAATTTGGTTCAGAGAGGATCAGAATGGAGTTTCTTCACCTTCTACTTCTCTACCACACTACCGACAAAAGTGGCTTGCCTTGTTAGTGTGCAGTCGACAGCACATCACCCTTTATATGCATGCACTCCACTTACGGGTGACTTTGCAACTAAAATGTAAAAGACAAGCTGCTAGAGCTAGTGCAACCTATATACTTAGACTTTCAAGAAACATTTTTGTTATTTTACGTCGAGATATGCCTAATATAGGTAGGTCTATGTCCTGCAGTGGGCGTCAAATGGCTGATGATGATATGCCGAATTCTGGCTCAGATCTTCGCTGATGGAGGAAACTATATGGTGGCGACTCTCACATTACAACAGCACTTGTACTTGATATTAGCTCCCAGCATCGGGCAGAGCAGCAGATAGGAGTTCAGCACCGGGTGCGCCGGCCCCAGATAGCTGAAGTTTAAGCCACAAGTGAATCCGAATTCCTCCTGAAAAAATGGTGTTTAGTCAAAGCTAGGTCCGTGCGTGGCTAACTAGAGATGTCACTAGAGTGACGATAAGGTAGATACCTACTATGTATCTTTTGTCAATATTTTGTGTTTGTTTTTTTCCGGTGTAGGTAGGTATCTAATTAAAGAATATTCGAATAACGGTCGTGATAGTGACGAGTGATTGAAAGGTCCTGTGTGTGTCTGTGTGTGTGTGACTTAATATACCTGATGGGACAGGTCTGCAAGTTGCTGGAGACATTTGTGATGTAGAAACTCTAATTTAACTATCAGGATAATGGCGAGTCATCGAAAGGTAGCATGACTGTGTGAAGGTACACATGACTGGCGCTAGCGCGCCTAACGAGAGCTTTTGGAAACATGTGTGATGCAGAAACCATACCTTGACGGTCATGATAGTGGCGAGTGATTGAATGGCAGCATGAGTGCGTGACTGCATGCACATGACTGGCACGAGCGACTGGTCCGCGAGCCGCTGGAGGCACATGTGCGTTGATGTGCTCACAAACATTATATCCGTCATTAGGGAGAAGGCCCTGTGAAATATGAAGACTAGGTACTTATAGGCTCTAAACAGACGGGCTTCATTTCGACTGCTTTCCGATTGCAAAGTTGCAGTTCAACTCCTATATTATGCGCACCAAATCCTAAACGGTTCCAATCGTCTGTCAAATTCTGTAATAATTAATATCACAAACGTCAGGATTCCGACAGGATTTGGTGCGCATAATCTCAGATGTAGTTTGAATGCAATTTCCACGACTCCATACAAATCGTTTCTGGAACTGCATGCCAACTGCACACCAACAGCATGATTGCATCTGGACTGCAACTTTGCAGTCAAAAAGCAGTTGAAATGCAGCCCATCTGTTTCGACCCTTAGGTGAACAATATAGTCTGCCTTGTTGGTGGTTACGCGGAGGTCGTAGGTTCGATTTCCAGTGAAGACTCCTTACATGGATTTGCAAATTTTTGCCAATGTCAGCCTGTATATTTTCAAAGTTTGCGTGGTCCTTGCCTTGGCACCACTGGTACCAGCATTGTGATGTGTGGACGTTTTTTGTAATCAACCTATGAACCTTCATGAAACTGCACCGCCAAGCTTTCTCTCAGAGAGTTACCTAATCCCACCCGCAGGGGATTGGCGATTTCAAGCGCAGCAGCATGGTGAACACATCAGACACGCAGATTTCCTCACGATATTTTAGTTCACGTTAACGATTGAAGGGTAGGATTGGTAGGTAGGTACTTACAACAAATTCTCAAGTGTGCGTTTAACTTAGAACACGAACATTTCGGATGGAATGGGAATGGGTTTTCGGGGAGTTGAACCCTGTACCTTGTAAATGTAGGTATGTGAAGCAGCCGTCCACTTACTGAGCTGCCGCTCTATGGAGGTTATTAGTAAATATTTACTTTCCCAAATAGTCGTTATCCCACACGACCTTGTCGACGATGGTGACGTCATCGGCTCCCATGAAGGAGGCGGCTTTAGACACGGCCAAGTTCAGCACCGGCCGGTTTAGTTCGCTCAGTATCGTCACTTTGCAGTTTTTCAGTGTGTTCTGTAATTGTGCAATGGGTATAAGGCACCACACATGCGTCGAGTGGGTGCGCTCGAGCCTCATAATAACCTATGTAGAAATCAGCTGATACCGTTGATTGACTGATAGTTAACGCCGCAAAAAAGCATTTCTTCTGCTGCTTGGTCGGTACACTCTTGACAGACTAGAGGGGTCGTGTTCATGAAGAAGTTCCATTGTGATCTTATTTTGGGTGCTTCACGATGTCTTGCCATTCCTCTCGGCTAGATGCTGCTCTGATGCACTCATGCATCAATTCAAGTTCTCTACCATGAGTTTTGGTGCCCTTTAAATTTAACTGTTCTACCGTGAGCTCTGGTGCCCTTTATGTTTCCATGTAGGTGCTACGATACGCTCGATGGAGTTTATGTCACTTGGGAATACATGGCCAAAGAAGCACATCTGCATTAGATTTGCAGATAATCATACATAAACTCATGCCTGTATTCCAGAAAGGTAGGTGAAAACTACTGCGCTTAGAATGCACGCCTCGAGAAAGGACTGCCAAATGGAAAAAGACTGCCTCCATCCCGCTCCCATCCACTGCGTGAGCATAAGATGGGGCAATTCCTGCCAACGAAAAGCCTTTCTGAATTCATGTTCTGAATTCACAAAACATGTCCGAGATAGTATTATTTGCAGATGACACGTCACTTATTTTTTTAATTAAGAGACAAGAAAATAATCTTGACGATGCAAATGATGCTCTCTCGCGTGTGTTGGATTGGTTTACGGCAAATAATCTGCTTCTAAATTCCAAAAAGACAAAATGTATAAAGTTTACCTTACCAAACGTAAGATTAGTTGAAAACAACATTGTACTCGGAAAAGAAAAACTAGAATTTGTAGAAGATACCGTTTTTCTAGGCATCACAATCGATTCAAAATTGCAAGGGGGTCCTCATATTGTAAAACTAGCACACAGGCTTAGTTCTGCAGCATATGCAGTCAAAAGAATTAGAGAGCTCACTGACGTTGCAAATGCTAGGCTTGTTTATTTTAGTTACTTCCATAGTGTTATGTCCTACGGCACTGTACTGTGGGGTCGGACAGCAGACATTGAGACGATATTCATCTTACAGAAGAGAGCCATCCGATTTATTTACAAGTTAGGTAGTAGGGATTCGCTAAGAGATTTCTTCAAAGAAACCAATATCTTAACAGTTGCATGTCAATACATTTATGAAAATATTATGTAGGTACGTTAGAAAAAATATCAAAGACTTCGAAAATGTTGGTGGCCACCATAATGTTAATACTAGAAATAAACATAAATTGTCATTTCCACTATTTAGATTTGCAAAAGTTAACACATCCTTTATGGGGCACTGTATAAGGTTCTACAACAAAATTCCTCAAGATATATTAGAGTTACCTCCAACGCGATTTAAAAAATGTGTTAAGCACATTCTGTGCAAAAAGGCTTACTATAACATCAAGAATTATTTAGAAGACAAAGATGGCATTAAACAGTAGATTAATATTATTTAAAGGACGATTGTGACTAGTGTTCAACACATTCATGACTAATATTGTTGAAAACTCTGTTAATTAAGTTAAAACGTGTTTTGAAAAGAATAAATGTGGAGTTTCTTTGTTAGCTTCTTCTCCACATAATCCATTAATTGTGAAATTAACAACTTTGACGTTCATTAAGTAAAAATTCTGTTTTTACAATGAATAAAAATATTTGAATTGAATTGAATTGAATTACTTAAGCGAACAGGGTTTGCCACGGTCCCGAGTTTTAAATTTAGTAATTTTTACTAGCTGCATGCGCGCGCGCCACCTAGGTACTTTTCATGCAAATATCTTTATTGGGAAATGTAGTTATACCTACCTTCACACCGATATATTTATATTATTTAAGGGGCGACTTAGTGCTAACAAGCGCCGTTACCTTATTACATTCTGATGATAACAGCCAATTTTCGTACTCAGATCACTGGTGTTACAGCGGTGTTCGATAGGTCTCTCTGACCAAGCGTACTTAGATCGCGAAAACACAGCTTTAGCCACAAAATAATTATAAGACTTACCAGTTTTCTACAATGCATGTTTGTGTTTTGACATTTAAGGTTGATCGCACTGTTGATAATATCTTGAACCATTTCCGACGTCCATTGCTTGAAGCATATCAGGTGTTTAGGCTTTGGCCTGGAAGGAGCAATAAATAGGTACCTACTTAGGTACTTTACGGTTGTACCTACAACCCGTAAACGGTTGTAACCCGGTTGTAACAACAAAATTTTCTAACACCCGTACGTGATTATACCTACCGCATAATGTAAATTGATGTATTAAAGCGGACCGGACGACGCAACGTGGGCAGCCCCTCACCAGATGGTCTGACGACCTGGTTACGGTGGCGGGGAGTTTGTTTGTTTGTTACACTTTATTGCACAAAATACAAAGGCCGCTGCCGAATGCCTTGTGCCGGTCGCTGGATGCGGGCGGCACAAGACCGGGAAGCTTGGAAAACCATGAGGGAGCCCTATGTCCTGCAGTGGGCGTCAAATGGCTGATGATGATGATGATGATGATTGACAAAGCTACCTAAGCTACTACCTACAGTTCAGACTGTAATCCATTTCTTTCATCCAAATAATTCATTTCATTCAGCTTTGGTTTACTTAAATGTGAACAAACCGTTGATGAAATCGTTAAAGTACGGAAAGCAATAATGTAATCGATTTATCTCCTATCTTAATAATTGTAGAAACATCCCTATTATCATTTTCTTAAGTTTGATTTTTTTTTTCGTTTACGCCCAGACCAAACCTGAATGAAACGCAAATTACAAATGTTGGTTTGATTATATCTGTGGGTACATTTTAACCCACATTCCTTTTGGAAAGTTGCAAGTACCTTTAGTGGCATCAGTATATCTGAATCATCAGCATTAGTATCAGTAAAGTGCACACGTGAAAAGCTTTTTCAACTGTCGATTACACCCAATCGATTTAAGAAATACATTATCTTTTAAGTGTACTTACCAATTACAATACGACAAGTTACTTCTAAAACACTTGTTCGAGTCCTCGCAAAGATTCATGAGTAACAATTTTAACATCATGAAGCTTGTAATTTCAGAATGAATTCACTGAAGTTGCAGATAACCATGGAAATAGAACAGAATTTTGTATTTCATGAGCCACTTGCTTGGTGTTTGTTGAACTTCGTTCGGAAATTATGTTGTTAGTTTATTATTTATTTTATTGTCTTTTTGAGTGATTCAACTTACAAAAAACGTACAATTGTTTATTGTATTTAACATTTCAAAAATTTCTAATTTGTGCGACAAAAATCCCTTATTTATTGGCTTTTTCCCCAATTTACAATTTGTGTCATATCCTACCACAGAATATTCTTCCTTTGTGTAATTTTTTCCTGTCTAATTGGTGCTTCATATTATTCTGTAACATAAGTTTTTTGCTCACACCGCCTCTTTGTAGGGCGCCCATGGATTTACATCAAAACATATGGCTCCAATTAATCAATCAGTCTTCAGCCGGAAATCAGTTTTACGACATACAATTGAGTGAGTGTGTTTGGAAACAAGAGCCGTACGACACAAGTCGTGAGTGAGTCTAGTCTATGTGTTTCCTACTTTATACAGCTCACTCGCTCTTTTTTTATACTATCAGTCTATTCCAATAAGAGGAGTTCAAACCAAAATTAAAATGTATATCTATAAATTAAGTTTTGATAGTCTAAAAGTCTCCCCAGAGGTAGTTTAAATAATCTGTGTTTGCGTGTTTCTTTTTATCGCAGACTATTTACACTACTTCTGAGGAGTATTTTACGGAATCTTTTTTGTAAATAAGAAGACTTTAAAAACTACGAAGTAATAGAAAATACGGGTACGCCAAATCGGTTAACTCGAGCGAGCATGACATTCAATCGCAAACTAAGTAATGTACTTTATTCAAAATGTAAACGATGCATTTGCACGTGTCTATTTTTTTCTTTTGTAACTTCTACTACTTTTGACTTTCTCGTGCCATGCACGAAACTAAGCTATCGAAGAGATCACCAAGTCGATACATTTTGTATGGTTAAGGTGACATCTAATTCACAGCTCGGTAATTAAAGCGTGACAAACATACATGATTATCGTCTTTACCGTTCATCTTATTAGTACAAGTACTGCGACCGAATGCCCGATGTTGGCCGAACAAGTCACCCGTAGCGATGAAAATGGTCACCAGGTCAATACATTTGTAGAAATCTGGTGGCTCCTTTCTCGTCGCTCATTTATTACTACGACGAGATATGCGGCCGAACGCATCCGATTTCAGCCTATCTCGGTCTCGCTTTCGCGCCCTGTGTGAGAGCTGGATAAAGTAGCAGGAGCTAGATGTCTACCGTACTGAGTTGAGTTTATGTGTGAGGGAGCCAGATATAGTTGACATCTCTGGGATATAACAGGGACACACGTGACGGCGAGGGAGATGTGTGTCCTCTCATATCTGGCTCCTGAGTTACCCAAGGCTAATATATCAAAAAAATCCAACCTCAAATATGTTACACCGTGTACAAAGTTTGGCACCCCTCTTACGGGTTGAATTTTAATAAACTGAGAAATTACGTGTTTCGTAAATTTTATTGAAGTATATTTTTGTTCTTAGTTACGAGAGTTTTTTATTGTATGAATGGTAAATAATATATATTTCCTTGGCCTCTCATAGTGTGTAGAAATAATATGTACTTTATAGTGGTGTATAGGCTTATTGCATTTTAATATATATTAGTATTATAGGTATTAGTCTATATTCATGTGTAAGTTTTTTTTAACTACACTTTAAAAAAGTATTTGTTATTAAAAATAATTATAATTTTTATTTTTGCATTCTTTCACTACGCTCGTCAAACCTCGTCTCGGGACTAAATACCTGAGGTAAACATTGTCTTTCACCTGAGGTAAACATTGTGCTTTTCGTTACAAATATAAGGAAAGTAAAAATAAAAACATAATTTAGCTAAAATGTTAAATTCATTTCTGCTATACGGAAGTACAAACAAACAATTCAAACAAAACACTCTTCAATTCGAAAAAACAAATTAAGATCGCGCTAGCTAGCTACTTAAACATAAGAGCACCCTTCTTATGTTTTGGAGTTGGTCTCTCAATAAAATTTGTTTTGACGAGGTGTAAAATTACCCCGTTATGTTGTACCAGACCTTTCTGCAACACTTGGATTATTCAAATATGAAGCCCGTGGAAACCTTGGCAAGAAGAGTAGAGTTAAAAAAGGATAGGCTAGGATAGCACTGCTATTTTCATATACATGAGTTCTAGAAATATAAGTTTTTAGAAGCTTTTTATGTACATATTGTATTAGTACCTATTCATTTGTAAAGTATTATCCTGTTGGCGGAGCAAATAAATAAAAATAGTAGTACCTATTGTGCGTAAATTGACCTAATTTTCGGGTAAAATTACTAGTTCTGATTTCTACTCATTTTGCCACGATGTAAAAACCTTGGCCACATGGTACGGGCACTCCTTTACTGCTGCCGTGTCATGATAAAACACTGCAATTTGAAAACAGGCATCTTCCAGAAAACCCAAAAAACATTTTGTTACGAAAATTACGCATAAATGTCAAATACAAACAGATTACTTTGAAATTTTTATATGTGTTTAATAATAGGTAGTACACATATTGTGCCGTAACAAGAAATAAAAAAGTATGTTATTTATTCAATTTACAAACATAAAACGTATTATGTTATGACGTAAAGTCCCAGCTAAGCAGAATAATTGATTTCACAAAACACTGCAACTACATTATGTATTGTTTTGTGAGAACAGTTGGTAAAAAAAGGTAGGCTGCACGTTGTGAGATTGTTATGACAAAACACTGCATCTACAATTACCTGACATAAAAAAACACTGAGATTTTTATGGCAAAGCACTTTATATACAGATGCAGTATTTTGTCGAAACCAGTCTCTGTAATATTGGGAATAGTCTTAATTATGGCTAATTTCCGTATTATTAAGACTTTCAATATTTTTTGATGGCATATGGTATGGTATAGCAGAGGGCGAAGAATCGAATTATTCATGTTACCATAAAACACTGTAGTATCTATAGATATAAGGTAGTGTTTTATCACACCATGGATCGATTATAAATGTCAATTAAACTATAATACCCGATTTAAAGGCGACACATTTTCATTTAATTGGGCAAAATTTAGTATAGCAATACCGATTTAAATGGTGTGGTAAACATTTTTAAGCCTCTGTTATTATTAATGGAAAATCTTTTATTGCACAATAAAAACAATTGTACATAGGCGAGCTTAATACTAATAATAATTATATAAAAATCATAATGTTTATTTCAAGATACTGAGATCGATCAAAAACACAAAAGAGACCCTTCTCTAATGAAGTGCTAAGTGGAGAATCCTGAGTGATACAAGTGTGAATAATATGTGTTCATAATATGAATATGAAATATATCAGATTACTAATCTTTTTTAATGAAGCACTTCGTATAATTATGATAGAACTTCACGTACAGGTAACTTCGTTTAATCATGGAATCCATAATAGTAAACGAGCCCTTGAGACGCGAGTCAAAAACAATGAAGGCGAGAAAAAAAAACAATGTTCTATATACTATAGCTCAGTTAGTATAAAAGGCTAGATAACGATTTAGTTACACATTTAACGAGCCTAACTAATCGCGATAATTTATTAGGTAAACATTACATTACTATCATTGTTATTATAGAATAAGTATTTGTCTCTCCTCACAAAATATGAACGACATTACGGTAAAATGAGAAGAAATAGTTTGGACAACTAATTGCTTCTCCCTTTCTCTAAGTAACAGAGTTATACACGCTGAAATCTGGGGGGTATGAAAGCCATGTTTATGTAATTAAAATTAAAAATGCCATCTGCTTAGACTATTACTTTTAAGGATAGACATAAAATAAAATAAAAATTGTGGCGAATGTTGTTTCGGAAAATTCACAAAAAATTTAGTACAGGTCATGCCGGTCCCACGGCATAATGGTTCTCATAGATCCAACTTTGTGCCTTTTTTTTAAAAAAAACATACTATCGTATTCGATGGCTTTCAAAACACCCAAAATTCAATATGTATATGATTTTATCAAGTTTACGTCATAACACATCGAGTCCCAAACATAAAATTTCAAATTTATATGTTCGTGTGTTATTATAGTTTAATTATGGTCTCTGCCCCGTAGGCGTGCTTTCTCTTCCCATCCATGGCCCTCTGTATCTCTAAGAAGCTCTTGCCTCGCGTCTCCGGTACACAGTACAGGATGAACACACACATGCACACTGTGAAGAAGCCGAAGATCCAGTACGTGGCTGTCGGTCCTATGAGCAGGGTCACTGGGGCGAAGAAAAGCATCACCAGGAAGAGGGAGGACACCGA
Organism: Yponomeuta malinellus; assembly: GCA_947308005.1. Taxonomy (NCBI): domain Eukaryota; kingdom Metazoa; phylum Arthropoda; class Insecta; order Lepidoptera; family Yponomeutidae; genus Yponomeuta; species Yponomeuta malinellus. Next base: position 4,294,601 of record OX371016.1, on the reverse strand, counting down.
AGCCATGTAACCGAAGTTCATCCCGATGGCACGAAAGCGGCCGTCGAATAACTCAGCCATCAAATTCCAGACTATGGAGCCGAGACCTGCGGATAGGCAAGCTTATAACGAATGTTTGGACAGTTAAGTACATGTAAACACCAGTTAAAGACTTGGAGCAAAGACGTTTTGGTATTGGCGGGAAAAATGTATGGAAAACAACTGAGAACCCGGTCATTCGCTTCACAAAATTTTGTTTCGTGAATGACTTACTAGGTTCAATACGTAAAGGTCCACGGTCCAACTAAACTCCAGCTAAGGGAACTGCTTACTTCTTTTCCTAGAAACGATCAAGAGGGTTATTATTAAATTAGAGTAACACAGGGAAAGATGAATTTGGTCAATAATTCTTTCGCATTTTGGAGCGTGCGCGATACACTGGTGAGTCTGGTGGGTTGCAAACGAAAACTCATAATACGTAAACAGACTATCGAATTCATTGGTGTAAATTCTGACTTGAATTTTGTGAATTGATTGCTACTAGAGTCGATTTTGATTTTAGTGTATTGGGTTTATTTATTTGAAGCGTAATTACAACAAGAATTGCATTTTTTGTCAAATTTTTAGGGTTCCGTACCTACCTCAAAAGGAAAAGATAACCTTTATAGGATCACTTTGCTGCGCGCGCAGGAGTACGTCGTGCTCGAGCGTCTCAAAAGCCTTTTTGAAGTCAATACCGACCACATGATTTCTATTATCGAGATGTTTATAAACATGCTCTGTAAACTCAAATAAGGCAGTTGCGGTGCTTCTTTGACTCCTAAAGCCGTGCTGGTTGTTAGTGAGGACTGTATTTTTCTCCAGGAAATTTGAGATTTGGTGTACAATGATTTTTTCGACTATTTTGTTTATGACTGATAATATAGCTATAGGTCGGTAGTTTGTATAGTGCGTATAGCTGCCCTGCTTGTGTATGGGACGGATGAACGAAACCTTAAGTTTCTCCGGGTACATTTGTTTTTCTATGCACAGGTTAATGAACCTGACTATAACTGGACTAATTTCTTGTTTAATACATTTTAAGTCTCTAATTCTAACCTCATCGTAACCTGGCGCTTTTTCCATTGACAATTTATCGATAATTTTTTCAACAAACCCCGCTGCAGGTTTTCTGTACCTGACACTTTTGTTACAATCTGATATATATACATATATAGTTCTCTTTATAGGAAATTACTGTTACATACATGGTTGGATTTTAACTTGACAATCTCCCCAGTAAAGACTTTCGTTTCAGATGTTTAGTCGAAAATTTTACCTAAATTTTTTGTTATCACTTTATCTATGTTAGAACTACTCTTACCCAACCATTTATATATTTTCGAAAATCTCCACCACATTTCTCTATTTCTGCCTTTCTATAGTTATTTTTTGTACAATTTATAATTTTACTTTGTTTCGGAATCTATTATATATTCTAACTTCAAAATACATTTTTTTGGCTCAGCTTTAAATTTTCTAAAAAGACAGTCGCGTTTTTCAATTGATTTTAATAATCTTTTGTCGATCCAGGTTTCTTTAGATCTACTTTGTGGTTTCATATCTACTTTTGACGATTGATAGATGTCAGTAAAAACAAAACAGTTTGTCATAAAGTTTAAAACGGTCACCGGTTTGACGGTTAGATAAAGTATACCTTTTACTTAGTAAATATTGCATTAAAATGTGAAAATTACTTTGCTAAATTCCGCCAAAATCCCACAAGCACCATGCAGTTAGTTAATGCACCGCCCTCCCTCCCACTTTTTCAAGCAGAAGCAAGACACAGACACTCCACCAATGACACCAATAATTGTGTGAAAAAATGGGTTGGGACGCGTTTCGCCTCTAACACGAGGCATCCTCGGTGACGGTGTCACCGGGGGGCGGGGTGGCCTAGCCTATAAATATGGAGTGTCATTGGACACTGTTGGGGTGACGGTCACTAGTCACTTGACCACCGGAGCCTGAGGATGCCTCGTGTTAGAGGCGAAACGCGTCCCAACGCGTTTTTTCATACAAGTATTGGTGTCGTTGGTGGAATGTCTATGTCTTGCTTCTGCTTGATGGTGCTTGTGGGATTTTGGCGGAATTTAGCAAAATAATTTTCACATTTTAGTGCAATATTTACTAAGTAAAAGGTATACTTTATACTGAGACCTATATAGAGAAATCCTCTAAATCGCCCACTTACCTGCGCTGAAGCTGGAAATCACCAAACTAATAGAAATCAACGGCAAGTAGTTTAAGAATCCGACCACTTCGTAACCAGCTCCCACGACATAAAAGAAACTTCCGAGACCCAACTGAAAGATAGTAAGATTATTTCACAATTGACCTTAGTGACATGGACTTGTGATAAAGGACAAGTTCTAACATAGTCTTATTATGGCATTCGTCCACCGCTGGACTTGAATAAGATCTCTCTCTCTCTCAGGGCGCGCTAAAGGTTTCAATACCCGGCGATACACAGCCAATCCAGATTATAAAATCTCTAGACTAAAAACCTTACTCACCATTCCAATAGATTGTCCAACTAATGTCGCCACAAGTATAGGTTTCCTTCCGAACCGGTCAACGATACCCACCGTACAGAGACTAGCCAAGAATTGTATCAGTCCTAAAACCACTGAAGCCAGCTCTGATGAGATTGATATGTTTGTCGACTCTATTATTGCCTGGAGGTAGTATGCCACAGCATTGAAGCCAGTCAGCTGCATTCCCATGCCCAAAAGCGTAACAATTCCTAAGGCTTTGAGAACTAATCTGGATTTGAGGACTTCGCTTAAGGAAATGGGCACACTACTGGTGTCCATAGCTTGGTACTCCTTCAGTTCTTCGTGGGCAAGCTCTGTGGTGCCTCTAAGGAAAGTTAGGAGCTTTATGGCTTCGTTGGTTTTTCCTAAAAGTTAAAGGTCAATGTTAGTATCGATATTTATTGTAGGGTGGGGGATTGGAAAAAGTCGTTGCGGTAGAGCAGTAGTAGCCTAGTGGGTAGAACATTGGACTCGGAAGCGAGAGACCCAGGTTCGATTCCCGGTGCGGGCATGTAACTATGACTTTGTTTTCTAAGTTATGTCTCTCGCTGAAAGAAGGCCTGTGCCCTACAGTGGGACGTATATAGTCTGCTTATGCTTGAGAAGAATGGTTTGGATTTGGATCGATATTACGGTGGACTTAAAAAGCAAGGTAAGGTTAAAAAACATAGCAAAAAGTTCAGTTCAGACACTAAAATAAGAAGATTAGCCCATAAAGTACTATTCAGGTATTTAGCAACATAATTCTCTTGTAAAAATTTACAAACTGCGCTTAAACATTAACGGTCTTATTTATAAAAAAACTGCTAAGTGCGAGTCGGACTCGCGCAACGAGGATTCCGTACAAATTTGTAGGTAGGTACTTAAATATTATTAATAGTTCAGGAATCGTGCCTCGCGGTTTTTTTTCGATATTTTCCCGAAATTCAAAGACTATTTTTTAATAATTTTATTACAAAAGTATATTTTTAGATTTTTCCCCTGTATTCTCAGTATAAGACGATATTACTTGCCAAATTTCATAGTTCTAGATCAACGAGTACCCATTTTGATTCCCTTGAGTGTCGAAATATACGTTTTTTTTATTTTATTTTTCAACAAAGTCAACTTTTACTTGTATAAAATTAGCATATCTTTTTTTCTAAACCTAAAATTCCTTTTTTAAAAAAAAACTTCACCTTTATTCTCTAAAAAAACCTACTGCGGCGATCACTGCGTCATCATCGTCGAATTTCTGGTCTCTATATTCTTTCAGTCTAGGAACGAGATAAAGGAGCAAGGTCTGGAAAATATGGAAGATGTTCCACTAATTCGAAGCCAGCATCATTGATGGCAGCCATCTCAACTTTGGACTTGTGCGCTAGGGCGGTATCTCGATGAAACAAAACAACTTTAGCGAGTTTGACACGCCGTTTTTTGCGTATTTCGTCACGCAACTTTTTGATTTGTTCTGCGTACATATTCACCGTAATAGTGGCTCTACAACTGAGGTATTCAATCATCACCACCCCTTGGCTGTCCCAAAAAAGAGAACCCATGATCTTGCCAACGGATTGAACGGCGTTGAATTTGAAATTGAAATTGAATTGAAATTGAAAAAAGTTTATTCTGATACCACAACACACATAAAATCTTACAAATAATAAAACGCGAAAACAGTCATCATCATCATCAACCCATTATGTCCCCACCGAGGGGCACGGGTCTCTTCCCTGAGGAAGGTATAGGCCATACTCCACCACGGGGGCCAAGTCCGGATTGGTGGAGGCTTGTAGACTAGTGGCTCGTCTACTATCAGAAGTTGTCAAGCCGCCCTAAGGCCTCTGACTTGGCTTAACGACTGCCATCTATCGATTGCAGCCGGCACCAACAGCTTAACGTGCCTTGCGAAGCACGGAACCGCTCGGAAAAATGCCACTAGCGTTAGGCATAGACGGCGACCCATCCATGCACTGAACGCGCCCTGTGTTGCTTAACCTTCGTGATCGTTTAAGATCACTCAGGCAGCCGGTAAAAGCCGGCCGAAACAGCCGGCGAAAACAGTAAAAAAGCTTAAAGTAAAAAGTAATAATAAATAATCTTATTCTAAACAATCACACCGTAGAAACGAAGTGATATGGTGGAGACGCTGTGTGCCATGGTACAAGAAAAGGTTCTTGACTCAGCATATGTCACAGGTTCCAGGTTGACAACCCGTGACGCTGGTATTCTGTCAGAACCTAAAAGTGACGGACGAACAATCAACGCAAGATCTCATAAATTAAATTTTTCATTTGATTCCAAATAGATGGGGTATAATGAATATAAAATGACAAGTAGGCCAATAAGACTTAAATTGATTCAAGTAGGTACTTAATAAATACATTATAAACATTTCATGCATTTCATGAAAATTGAGCATTGTGATTTAAATACGCAGTAGATATTACATGGTTGAGTATAAGTCAAAGTCAGTTTCTTCTCGTTAAATTGAAATTTTTTGTATTGACAACAAGTACTCTTTTAATTTTAACTTAAATGTGTAAATTGATTTTAAAATTCTAAATGGCGGCGGGATATTGTTCCAGCATTTGGTAGCTGCGTATCTAAAGCTCCGTATGAAGGACAGATAATATAGCATGTTCTACGTTGACTATATGCAGACGAAAAAGACTCCGTGGACCACTTGAATTTTTCATGCAAATATTTGGGGGAACCCGACTTATTCACGCCAAACAGTAGACAAGCAAGGTGATAATTACGTCTACTCTCCATATTTAGAATACCTGCGCTATTGAGAAAAGGTGTGACGTGAGAGCGAGGCGGTATGATAAAACAGTAACGGGCGCAAGCATTCTGTACTCGCTGAATGAGGCGATGCGTCTTCGCGTAGAGGCAGGGACCATATACAGCAATGCAGTAGTTATGCTTTGAAAGGACGAGCGCCTCGCAAAGCCTCACATGCAGTTCCTCACTTAGAAAGCCACGAATTCGGTACAAAACACTAAGACGATAGAAACATGTACGTGTAAGTTCCGCAACGTGACTCTCAAAGCGAAGCTCTTCATCAAAAATCACTCCAAGATTTCTAGCTTCAAAGACTCTCTCTACTGGCTTGTCGCCAATGCAAACTGAAAGAGGTTTGGCAGAAATGGCACTAACTTGGTGGCGGCTACCGATGATCATATATTTCGACTTGGAAGGATTAAGTGCTAGCGAATTCTTAGCTGACCAAGCTGAAACACGGGCAAGATCAGCATTCATTAAGGTTACAGCATTGTCGGCTTCAGAAGGTGTACAATGGATATATAATTGTAAGACGTCGGCATATAAATGGTACCGACAATTGTGAATACTGTGTATGATGTCACTGCTATAGAGAGCGTAGAGTAACGGCCCAAGAAACGACCCTGTGGCACTCCACGATCCACAGCAGCAACCTGTGATTTTATACAGTCACCATCTCGCTTATGCAAGACCACTTGCTGCCGTCTATTTGTAAGGTAACTGTGAAACCACTTGACTGTATCAATCTCAAATCCATAATAAGAAAGTTTAGAAAGCATAAGGTCTATATTGATACAGTCAAAGGCTCTGGAAAAGTCCAACAAAGTTAAAATGGATCACGTGCTGCTAGAATATTGTCAACCACATCTAGTAAATCTGTGTTCGTACTGTGCCCTTTCCTGAAGCCCGACTGGCGCTCTGGGAGAATCCCGATACGCTCTATATATGTAGCTGTTTGAGAGTAGACAACTTTTCTAATATTTTAGAAAGGCATGGCAGAATACTTATCGGTCTAAGCTCCTCAACATTGCTGGGATTATTGTTTTTAGGGATCGGTTTCACAAGTGCCATCTTCCAAGAATTAGGGAAGGTGTTTGATAAGATTGACGTGTTTATAATTTTTGTAATGATACCCAGAGTTATAGGAAGCGTCATTATTATCATGTCCAAAGTGAGAAGATCTGCACCTTGTGCATTTGATCGCATGTGCTGAATTATATGAGCAATAAAAGTTTCATCAACTGTACCTAGACTGAAAGTAGACGAAGAGAATCTACCAAACTCGAAATATGTCAAGTCTGACATGGAAATCTCTTGGTTGCCCGGAATGTTTAAAAAATGAGTAGGTATTCATTTCGTCTGGGTTGCTAAAGTGATCAGGGATTCTTGATGAAGTTTTGAATTGTATACCCACTGTATCCTTTTTTCCACAGGGTCTTAGCATTATTAATATTTTTTATAATATGGTTTTCGAAATATGCCTTTTTTCAAAGAATAAGGACGAATTAACGAAGTGCTTAAAATCTTTATAAGCATTTTTCGTCTTCTCGGTTCGCTCCTTACAAAATGCACGGTGAGCTTCATCGCGCAGACTCATCTTGAGACGAACATTACTAGTGAGCCATGGCTTTGTTTTACTCTTTATAATAATACTTTTAAGGGGGGCAAATATGTCGAATAGTTCGAGAAGACACGCATTAAATTTGCTACATGTTGCGTCGACAGAATCCGAAATTGCGAAGTTATCCCAATCGATTAAGTTGAGACAGCGGTCGAAATTGTCTTTATCAATATATTTTATAAAGTAAAAAAAAAAAAACTTTCTTTATGTTCACATTCACGAATACCATTGCGTGATGATTAAGGTCAGGTATGTAGTCAACTTGCACACGTTGCACGCATCCAATACGAGTGCAGATCAAGTCAATTAGGGTACCGCCAGTACTTGAAAAGTGTGTGGGTTCCACTACATAATTCACAAGATTGGTATACCTCAAGAACTCCTGTAATTGCTTAGTACTATTAGATTCGGTATTTAAAATATTTATATTAAAATCTCCCATCAAAATTATATAGTCATTATGAGCAAACGTAGCTATGGATTCAGTTAAAGCATCAATAAATGTACCAACATTTAATTTAGGTGGTCTGTATGCTGTCCCGATTATAATCTTATTAAAATTAATGCTAAGCGAAATCCACATCTGCTCGATATAAGTAACCGAAGGTGGGTGCGCACAAGTCCTGGCATTAAGACCTTCCCTAACATAAAAGCCGACACCTCCACCTCTGCTGGCTACGGAGCGTGGACGCGGAACGTGCCGCAGCCGGTACCCCGGGGCCAACGGGGTAGAACAAAGTCCGATTTGAAGGATTGCTATTTTTCAGTACAGGGAATCCAAGTTGTAAAGTCATATAACTCTAAAACGATGGAATTTGAGATTTTGTTTTTTTGATATGTATATTTCACGATACTTGTTAGTAATTACTTGGTGAAATTTTCAACTCAGAAACTAACGCTTACCACTCAGCATTACCTGCTGGGAGCGGTGGTAGCCTAGTGGGTAGAACATTGGACTCGAAAGCGGGAGACCCAGGTTCGATTCCCAGCGCGGGCATGTACCTATGACTTTGTTTTCTAAGTTATGTACATTTGTGAAGTTATAGTAGCAATACCACTCGCTAACGGTGAAGGAAAATATCGTGAGGAAACCTGGGTGTCTGAGCTATTCACATGCCTCAGCGCTTGAAATCGCCAATCCGCGGTGGGCACGCGTGGAGATTAAGCCCATACTCTCTCTCTGAGAGAACGCCTGTGCCCTACAGTGGGACGTATATAGGCTGCTTATGTATATTTCACTAATCATTTAGTTTAATGATTTAGGAAGTCTGACATCGGCAGAGGACGTTTTACAGTGAAACAACTAACAGTTGTCTGTTGTGAACATAGTGCGTTTTACGGGGGAAGAGCAGGGGTCCATAGTAGACACAGTACGTTGTTTTGCGGGAAGTTTAAAATAAATTACGTCCCACATTAACATAGTTTTTATTCAAAATTATCCTACTCTTTTCAGTCCCATCTTCAAAGTTATCAACTCAGATTTTTGAAAAGTGGGTAATACAAAAAAGTTGATTGTTATTAGAAATCGTTTATTAAAATTCTCAACATAGGTAACTGGTGTTTCATGATCACAGCACTTTTTGGCACTGACTTAGAAATAATTAGCTTATTTATTAAATACTACTAAGTAGGAACTTAGTTAAAATAATATGAAAACCATTAATTAATAACAATCAGTTTCCATTATTAGATGGCAGTCGTAAAGCCAAGTCAGAGGCCTTAGGGCGGCTTGACAACTTCTGACAGTAGACGAGCCACTAGTCTACAAGCCTCCACCAATCCGGACTTGGCCCCCGTGGTGGAGTATGGCCTATACCTTCCTCAGGGAAGAGACCCGTGCCCCTCGGTGGGGACATAATGGGTAGATGATGAGTTTCCATTATTTGTCAGTCTTTCACATAGCTTACAACAATAAAACTGTAGGTATTCAAGGTATATAAATAAGTGCCATATTAAATAAATAAATGTAGCACTTATTTTTTATAATGATTATTCGGTATAGGTACTCGTAGCTAGGTTAGTTTATTAAGTAAGATGAATTTTTTTCAACAGAAGTAGCAAAAATGGAGACAAGTCTGAGATTACTCCGACAGGTCCTCATCAGATTCTTCTTCTGTATCATTCACCGTGATGTGATGTGGTAAAGAATTAAAAAATGAATGATACTCAGTCGGAATAACCTCAGATCGACACATATCAAAAAGATCTTTATATTTAGCAACGGGCAATTTTATAGGTCCGGAATAGGCAGGTTTCAGCTCAGTTTGTAGCGAGTTTCTTGTGTTACCGCGGATAACCAAAATTTCGTAGTTTGATTCAGTCAGATCATATTTGAAAAACAATTTGTTAGGGTCACTACCATCTGCATGAACTTCACGAATGTTACTCCAGTAGATCTTCTTTCCCTAATGTCTTTCGTCCAAACTTTGTTATTAACAAGGCATTTAAATTCAACCACGTCATTCTGGGTCACGTTGCAAACCACATACGGCTCTCCTTCACTTTTAGCCCATCTCACTAACAAACGCCATTCATCTGGACTGTAAATAGTTTTGGGTTGGGATGGTCTCTCGATCACGGAGTGGACACTGTCCCCTTCATTCTGTGTGTGTCCCTTCTGTAGAAATCGGTGTGTTATGCGTATCTTAAACATTTTTGCGGCGTAAACATATAGCGAAAATACATAGTGGTTTCGATTTTGGCCAGCCAAATCGGATATCTTTAGCACCTTGCTTAACATTAGCCTCTATAAACTTGAGCAGGCAACTGGAAACTTCGTTAGCTCCACGTTTGGCTACTGTCTCATCCCACATAAAGCAAACGGCTTTCTTTTTTCCCATGTCGAAAATTTAGACAATACAGTTTCCTTTTGTAATAAAACGTGCTTATATTTCCGTGAGGGTAAGTCAAAATATTCTCAAAATTCAAGACCGCAGCAAGGATGCTTCCATTCGACTCTTCAGCGTCTTTCTTGTCCTTGCTCTTCAAGTCTCTAGCTACCCTTTTGTTGGACTGATGCTGCAGAAAACTTTCTTTTTCTTTGTCCGTTGGACTTTTCTTCATCCGAAACACATGACATTCATCGCATTGATCTTTTTTGGGAATATGAAAACCAATATTGAAATTCGAATTGACGATGTCACGATACTGGCGCTCTTTTGTAGCCTTGGTGCTGTATTTTTCTGGATTAAACCATTCTTGGTACATTTTAAGCATTTTGCTAATAGTTAAGTCTCCTGGTAGGTAGAGCTTTTTGCTATTCTTGCGGATATAGTGTGATTCGACAGGATCGAATGCCTGGATATGGTCACAAACGCTTCGTTTCATGTCGTCATTCATTACGACTTTGTGATTATCGTGCCGGCCCCGTCTGTCCTCTTCGACAATAGCACTGCCATCATACTTCTTCCACGTGGTTTTTAGTATACGGGTTGAAACTGAAAGAGTATTTACAAACATAGTTTGGCAAACTTCAACTCTTTCGCAGTGAGATTCGCTCGGACCTGTAATCAGCGGCAAATAGTATTTGTATGTGTGTTTCCTGTTGTTTGGAGTATCCTGATTGAGACATCTTTTCTTTTTCATTTTAATGGAATATTTCACTATAAAGTTCCATTGCAAGGCGCGGTCCCCCAGTTGCCAAAATTTAGCAAAACAGGCCAATCTTTGATCTTGGGATATCTTTTCACAGCATTTGTTACGGCATTTGCAAGACAATCACGTCAACTGAAAAACAAAAAATAACATTATTATATTTTTTTTGTATAGTACATAATGTACGGTAGCTTATTAATCTACTGTAAAAAAAACTTGGATTTTTTTAATGATAAATTCATATATCTAACCGAATAATGTCCTAACAGAAATGACGATCCCATTTACAACGTCCTATCTTGTTATAGAACGCATAAATCGATACACAGATTCCATAGAAAAACGTCCTATATAAACATGGAACCACTAGAAGCAACAACAATGTGCGTAAAACAACGTCTCAAGATTTCATAGTACATACTTCGTAAACTGATTAAATTATTAATTACTACATTAAAATGATTCCCCTACGAATAAAAAAAAATCGTTTACCTATATCATATTTTTACGCTGCAATAATGTCATCAAAGTAGTCCGACAAATAACATCGTTTTTTTACATCGATCGCTCACAACGGTATTTTCTGTTTATCAGGGGATATGTAGTGAATTCGTATTAATTAAGAGATTAATAATGTGTAATATGATGTAAAATAGCTGAAATTAGTCTACTTACCGGCATTTACACATTCATTACTGTCAACAACGGGAACATTTGAGAATGAGTAACACTGTTCGGACACTTTTCCGTCTTCTTTTATCATATTTAATATTTTCTGTGACCGGGACATCTTCAACGAAACTATTTGAAAGGTAAAACCATAATAGGTATCACAATTAACGTCAAAAAAGCAAAGAGCATCACCAAAATCGTCCTCTCTCTAACGAACAGCGGCCGGACTGAAGATGGGACGCGGCGCGCGCGCCGCCCCCGCACCCCGCGCGGCGCACCATGTGATCTTCGCGCATTGTTGCGCGGAATCAATTTTAAAACGGACCTTATTCGATTTATTATCTCCGAAACAAAACAAGATACCAAAAATCTAAAAACACACACTTGTAGATCTTCGAATTCCAAATAAGATTAGCTGTTTAGCTCGTTTTGGTCTTACGTTCGCAACGGACTTTGTTCTACGGATGAGACGCATTACTCGTTGCGACAGAACACAAGTAAGAACCTTTTATGACTGAAAAAACAAAACAGCATCAATTTTTTTTTATTTTATTATGTCGACAAATAAGTGGGCTATGCATGCCAGTATTTTCTTTTTCTCAACCCAAGGAGTTTATACCTCATTCTCACTACTTATTGAACACCCCTCGTAATTTAACTTTATTTGGCATTTTTATGATTTATAAAAAGTTCGAGCTTAAAACGCTGTTATTTTTTAATGTCATATTATGCCTCTCATTCATTCTTATGTAGTATGTGGTTGTATCAGAAATGCTTTTATGTTGCAAATTCCTAAAAAAGAATTCCTTCCTTTTTTTCAAACTCGAAGTCGAATTGACAAAGCTTAAAAATGGAAAATATCTAAAAAAAGAATTGACGAAGTATTGCGACTTTTTTTTCAAACTCGAAGTCGAATTGACAAAGCTTAAAAATGGAAAATATCTAAAATGTACCTCCTTAGACGGTTAATTTTAGCCACCATAATCACGTCATCTGGCCACACTGACAGAAATAGCTTTTTGTGTTTGACATTAATTCACTCTTAAGGTGCACACAGAGTTGCCAATTCTACGTCATTTTGCGTAGACCTACGTAGGTAGGTAAAGTACGTACTTTAGGGCTTCCCTACAAACCTACGAACTTCAGTTCCAGAATCTGTATTTTCTATAAAATTGCACAAATTTGCAAAAAAATATAAGCCATTCATTTTTATAAACAAAGTTATCATTACATAGACCTAAAAAAATAAAAACGAAACAAAACGTCTCGGCGCGGAACGGGAAACTTAACCTAAAATATTTCGAAGCAGTTGTTTTGTTTGTAGTTTCGATCAAATTTCGACATTTTTCAGCTTCCGGCTTAATATTCTTACCTACCCTACCCTCTTCATTTCTAAAAGTACGTAGATCTACGAATTTTTCATACGCAAATTTTACTAATTCTACGTAGTTTTGTAATATGTCATACACCTTTTTCAAAATCTGAGTTGGCAACACTGGGTGCACAGTGCACACCACAGATTAAAGACACTGCTTTAAATAGGTTTAAAGGCGTATCTCCTGCTAAAAACATTTCACAAAACATTCTGTTTTCTTTGCGCAAAACGTTTTCGTTGCTAGTGGAAGCAAAATAAAAAAATAATTTGGAGCATTGAAAACCGATTGTTTTGTGTAATGTTTCATGATAAACATGAGCAGGGGACCCGGCTTAAGGGACATTTAACGACACTTTAGTTGCGGAGAGCTTATAGCTTAACTAATGTAGAGATTTGAATCTATAAATCATAATTTAGTTAAGATATTATGTCTTAAGACTGACATAAGTCTCACTGAGGGCTGTTTTAGTAGAATCGGTTTTTTTATAAGACCAAAAAGCTTTATTTTATTACCAATATTTGTTAATTGTATTGCATTCATTTACTTCAGGTAATGACCATATATTATTAGTAACAAAATGTTACCAATATTTTTTTAGTAGTAGTTTCATTTTAGGGGGGTTATTTATTGCAGAGGTAACAATTTTTGCATAGTACAAAGTACCATTATTTATGTTAAGTCCGTTCTTTTTATAGTGATTTCCATCATTCTCAAAGTTTCTCTGAAAAGGTCCCATAAGAAACCGAAGGACACAATTTATTAAGTATGATAGCAAATATCGAAGACTGTAAAACGTAAATGTTGTGATTCATACGTGACTAATTCAGTACCTACTTACATAATTATTATTGTCATACGATTTTATGTGCATCACAATGAGCTAAATCAACCATGAAACGCAGACTACCTACTTTAGACATCTTGTTATTTTAAACTTAAGAGAAAGAACCTCTGTAGGTATTTTGCTCTGCAAATCGGGGAATATACGGTTTTAATATAATAGGGGTTAAAGTATGAAATTGCCGTTTTATTGCAATAGGTTCTTTGAATTGACATAGAATCTTCATGGTTTGAGGTTTTCGAATGAAACTTTTTTCAAATGGTTTCTATGATGTTCTTTTTTTTTAAAAATGTGAAACATTTGAATATCGACTTTCAATTGTTTTTGTTATTCAATTTAGACAAGAAAGATGGATACTGCGAAAATTCGAGTGATTTTTGAATACGAGTTCCGACGCGGAACTAACGGGGCAGAAACAGCCCGTAATATCAATGCTGCGTTTGGAGAGGGGTCTACTAATGAACGCACAGTGCGATTTTGTTTTAAACGCTTTCGTGATGGAAATTTCGACTTAAAGAACGAGCCACGAGGAAGACCGCCCACACAGGTCAATAACGATGAATTAAGAGAGATAGTGGAAGCCGACCCTAGTCAAACTACCCAGGAATTAGCGGCATGGTTTAACGTTACCTTACCCACAATATTGACTCACTTGCGTCAAATCAATAAAATAAAAAAATACGAAAAATGGGTGCCTCATAATCACTCGAATTTTCGCAGTATCCATCTTTATTGTCTAAATTGAATAACAAAAACAATTGAAAGTCGATATTCAAATGTTTCACATTTTTTAAAAAAAGAACATCATAGAAACCATTTGAAAAAAGTTTCATTCGAAAACCTCAAACCATGAAGATTCTATGTCAATTCAAAGAACCTATTGCAATAAAACGGCAATTTCATACTTTAACCCCTAATATTATGTTGTTTAGGTTCATGGGGTTCCAATAGCAAGTTTTCAACTTTGGTCGAGCGTAGACGTCTTGATTTTAAGATGCCATTTTTTTTTGTATCATAAATTGTTGTAAGCATACAATTTTAAGTCAGAAATTTAAAAAAATATTGAGCGAAATTTTCTTAGTATCTACTGTGTCGGCACTTTTGCTCCCAGAATCAAAACGCAGACAGTAAATGCTTCGTGACACCATAACTAGATTTATTTACAGCTCAACGATTTGTGATTCATCAATATTCATACAAATGTGTATACACCTGATAGGGTGAATGAATATAACACTGGTGACCTAAATATAAGCAACCAAAACTGTTAAACGTAACCCATATTCTAACACAATAAATAAATTTCTTTCCATTTCATAAAAGACTACAGCGTCTGTCTAAAGACACGAAAGAAAAAAAATCTTTATTAGGTATGTTAATTTCTAGACTACTTGTCTTAAAAGAAGTCTTTGTTTGGGGCGTAAGAATGTACTCAAAGGAACTACTTCACCTCTTTTCAGCCATGTAATTTTATTGACACAAATAAACTCTTCAAAGATTCCGTAAAATTGTATATATTACGCTTGAAAGTTCTAACAGGAAGACTCACAATAAACATTTATAGTATTATTTATAAAAAAAAATGATTCCACTAAAACACTCCTTAGTTAGAATTTTATTATAAGAGAACGAGAATTTATAAAGATAAATAATTAAATCATAATAAATTATACCTTAGTTATACAGCGTTTTACTTAAGAAGCCACTGAGAGAGGCATTATTGTCTGTCTGTCACTCGTCTGTCAAGATCTTTTATGTTGGGAACACGTTGTTGAAATTAAAACCATATACAACAGGTCTACAGTCCCTTGAAGCTATGAAAATGTCAAACTTCTAAGTTAACCCAAAAAAAGACCCGGCCGTTTAAACCGCAAAAAAACATATATTTCGACACTCAAGAGAATCAAAATTTATAGGGAACGTTCCGTTGCCCTAGAACTACGAAATTTGGAAAGTAACATTGTATATTACGCTGAGAAAAATCTGGAAACATACGTAATTAATCATTAAAAAAAAATTGTCTTTGAAGCTCGGAAAATACTGCGAGACATGATTCCTGAACTATTTATACACTGTAAGTACCAACAAATTTGTACGGAACCATCCGTGGGTGAGTCCGCCTCGCACTTGTGCGGTTTTTATAAACAAGACTGGCTATAAGTCTATAGTTCGGCGAGTTTACGTGTCTTAGGTTTTATACAGAAGCCGGACAAGTGCGTGTCGTGTTACGCGCATTGCAGGGTTTCACAGTTGGTGGTAAAAATATACATACATATGAATATAAATAAACATATACTACCTGTTTTCCGTTTTCCTACGCCCGCACTATTGGAATAAACGAGAAAGATCTATTGCACAGCAGACCCCTTTATGTGTCCTCACAGATTGGACTAAAATAAATTTTGGTGTCCATCTTGTGGCTGGTCGTCCTACGCTGCGCTTGTCGATATGTGGTCTCCATGCGAGAACTAGATGATCTCATCCAAGTGGCAGGAAGGCGCTGGATGCAGGCCGCTTCCAACTGGTCTTTTTGGAAATCCATCGAGGAGGCCTATGTCCAGCAGTGGACTTCTTGTGGCTGAATGATGATGATGATGAAATTTTGGTGTAGTTCAGATCAAAAAATTGCTTGAAGCGAGGTTTTCAAAAACGCTGATAACTTGGACGTGGTAGACAGAGAATCTAACAATCTCTAACGCGTCGGACGCGTGTCCTGCGTAGCGTACCCTAAGTCTATTTCTAAGCATACGAATCATCTGAAATTTGTGTAAAATTTGCATAGTATAAACGCGACGCAATGTTAGATGTGAGGTCTAATTGTGCGCAGCAAATCCTCTCAGAATCCTGACGTTTACGATAACAATTAGTATCGAATTTTAAACTGAAACGATTGGAATCGTTCACGATTTCTTACGTGTAATAAACACCCTGAAATCTAGGTGGTTTGAATGCCGCGGTTATGTAATTAGTAATAAAAAATTGCATCATTCTAAATTTAAAAAAAGGTTAGAGTTGAAAAATCTTGTTTAAAAAAAATGCGCCAATAATTAGTACCGCCTCTCCGTCTACCAGAACAATGACCCACGGACCCGCGGCATGCATGTACCAATACTAACGGTTCTCATAGATTCGAGTTTGTGTCGAGATCTTTTTGGAAAGTGCCTTTTTTAATAAAAAAAAAGCTTTCAAACCACCCATAATTCATGGCGTAGGTGCTGGAGGAGTTCAAGAAAGCCATATCTCACGTGGCATCGCGTATATAGCGTAGGTAGGCTCTGTGTGGTTCCAGCTTAAGGATACAACATAATTGCAAATTACCCTTCTTATACAGAATGTATGGGCTGTCAGGTAAGAAGAGTAGCGGCGCACTGGTAGCTATAACAATGTAAAGGACTGTCTCGTTTAAGGTGCGGTAGTCCAGGTATGGGCCCATACACAGCATGGTCACCATGCCAAGACACGAGAAAATTTGAAGGACTGTTCCGAGTCCGCCACGGATCTCTTTCTGGAAGAAAGAAAACGGTATCTTAACATTAGCCGGCTAATATTTTCTAAGGTTAACACGAGCACTAGACATAATAAAAACTGTATTTGCACGGATATTTACTCGTTTATTTTTTTATTTTACAATTTCCGACGTTGCGATACCTTTGCAAGTGCCGTGGTCTCGGTAGACCGAGGTGACAGGCGTATTTTTGAAAGCATTAACTGTTAGTTTACTACTCTTGGCAAATAATTATTAAGCTACGTTCCAATAATATTTTGGCAACTTTAAATTGGCAAAACAATCATTTTATATAGATAAACTCAAAAATATTGATTATTAGTAATTGGAATTAATATTCAATCTACAAAACAATTATTTTATGTAAACTCCAAAATATTTATTAATAGTTATTGAAGTTAAAATTAAATCTACAGTCACACTTCTAGCAAGGGGGTCTTACGCACTAAAGCACTGGTTCCCATGCTGTGGCTATGTTCCAACCACGGTCTCTATTGAAATTTGGATGCCGGCGGATCTCTTTATAAGGTTGACCATATTTTTTTAACTGTGCATTAATCTGGGAATGTGTTGAATTATTGGGCCGTACCTATTTGTACGCTAGGCGAACAAAGGAATAGAGTGAAACAGCAATAATATAACAGAGATCAAAATTACAGATTTGTTATATGTACAGGTATTAGGTATATTGTTTTTGGCATACTTATTACTTTATTTTTCTTTATTTTATTCTTGAATAGAGGGCCGGCGTGGCTTCAGCAGAAGTTATTTTTATTGGGGTATTTATTTACCATACATACTTAGTATTAGTAGTAGTGTAGACAAGCTGGGCTGGGTAAGCTAGATGGCATTAAAAAGATAAAAGATTTTTAATATTAATATAGTCACTATAAGATATTGTTAGGTTAGCTAATTACGTAATAAATTAAGACAAAAGGACCCTCAAGTAGGGACTGAATAAATTAATCGACTTGGTATTGGTAATGACGACATGGATCTCACTACTTTTGGAAAACTGAACCGAAATTGCAAAATATTTTAGTTTGTCCTTGTTTTATACACTAAACACTAATCGTATTCTAAATTTGAAGTTTCTGTGTCTGCTAAAAGTGCCTTAGAGATTTGATGATCTTTAGTCAGTGAGTGAGTGACAAAATTAAGTAACTTTGACTAGTTATAATTCTTAAATTACTAAATAACGTGTTTATGCAATGCGTGCTTGGTTACTGAATTTAAGCGTCTAGTTTTATCCACAATGAGGTTATAGGGGATCGAAAATGGCCAGAATTGCTTCGAAAAAAGGTTGGTACAGCCGTGCCACTTTTTTGCTCGAGTTAACGCCCAGACAGGCGGTAAGGTTGCTTTAGAACACTTACACTAGCAATCTCCGAGGAGTACATCGGCACGGTGGTAAAACTAACGGCGTCAGATATCCCCACCAGCAGCCGGGCCGCCAGCACCAGCCACACCTCGCTGGTGAAAATCAGGAGCAGGTAGCAAGCGATCCTTGGTAGGGTAGACAGGATGATGGTATACTTGCGACCAATTCGGTCAACTAGGTACGCTGCTGTGTAGTTCGCTGGGAAATGCAGAGAAGTTACACTAAATGGGAGATTCTGTGGACATGGTATTTGCGATTTAGTATTTGGAGAGCTCACATTTTGGATGCCATCACAACAATTCTCACTTTTATAGTGAGACCGCTGAGAACGTCGCGATCGGAGTCTGCTCTGGGATGAGTCTTTTGTGTGCAACTTCGCACTTTCGCTTTCGTATCTCCGGACGTGGGTTCTACGGCTCAGAGTGCTAATGAAGCGCCTGTTAGGCTTGAGTATGCGAAGTATAGTACCGGGATAGCTATTTGTGCCCTTCGCCTAGGAGACCACTGAAGTTTGAAGTGGGTTTTGTTAAGGAAACTCAGAGTAAGATAGGCGCTAGTTTATTTCGATGCCTAACAATCATCCTACAGTGTAGATTACGCAGTTACTAAAAGTGAGGAAGATGATAGCAACGCTCTATGAGCACTCGTTAGCCATGATGAGGCGACTGAGTTTCTTTCAAGCTTTTGTGCAAATAAGGAAAAATTAAAAAAGCGAGCGGAGAAATACCCAATTGAAAAATGTTATGCGATTTCCCCACATTATATCCCGCACTACCAAGATCCAACTATTTAACTGAAACGTTAATGCGGTTCCTAGGCTAGCATCAATTCCCCCGCTCAGGTCAGAGAGGAATAGAAGAAACTTTTTTTGGTAAATATGAACAAGCTCATGGGAGCAGTAATAGCATTCAAGAGATATAGAAAGACTTACCAATAAACCCGGATATGAAGGTTGCGGAGGCAAACCACGAGCCTTCGTTAACCGTGATGGGGCGGCCGAGCTCAGTGCTGTTCTCATTGCTAAGCTTCACCAGCACGGGAGAAGTCCAGGCTAGCCCCAGCCCAGTGCTCAGGAGGCTCAGGTTTACTGAAAGTAGAAAAATGGTTAGAAGAAATTTACTTAAATGGCCACGGAAGTAGGTACTGAATAGATAAAAAGTATAAAAGTTTCTTATTATCAATTGGCTTAAGCACAAGTGAATGATAACTTCTACACAACACAATCACTTGTCCTGGTTCCAAACTATGTCACCCCATGCTATGATAACTAGACAAGGAAGTCATGAAACGGAAATGTACCTAGACTGTGTCCATTTGTACAAAATTTGCTGTTGCGATTTGTGCAACTACGGAGGCTTCTCCGGAGTACGGAGGTAAGGAACAAAAAAAGAATAGTTAGATCCGTGCGGATATTGTACTTAATTAATAGTATATTTAATTTCATTTAGTACACATGTAAAGAAACGGTTTATACAAATTCTTAGGATTCTGAAAATAACAATGCCTATCGAGCTATTTTCTTATATTAGATCATTCATTCTGGCTCTGCATTTTTCCTTCCTAAATTCGAATGTAGAATTTTGACATGGTAAAAACATAATTATTTTAATCGTGCCCGGACTATCAGAGCAGCAATTCACACGTGGTAAGAGATTAGTAGTTTTACAGGAAGACTTTGTCTGGCAGGTCGAGAAAAGCTGTCACGTTAGTAAATATTAGTTTAGGTATGTAATCACTCTACAGCCACGCTTAGCGTTATCAAAATCGTGGGGATTGTTTGCGAGTGTCTTTTGATCTTGGCAAGATTAATACGGTGTCTACCCAATAGGCTGACTTACAGCAACACTTTCTGTCTGACAGATCTGCGATGTATTTGTTTAAGCTCCAACCAGTGTTAAGCAATGGTAGCACAGCGGTAGAACGCCGGCCTCACATTCGGGAGGTGGTCGTGGGTTCGAATCCCGGCGTGTACCAATGCCTTTGTTTTCTAAGTCACGCACACTTGTGAAGTTGTAGTAACAATCCCACTCGCTAACTCTGAAGGAAAACATCGTGAGGAAACTTGAGCGTCTGAGGTGTTCACATACATCAACGCTTGAAATTTCCAATCCGCGGTGGGTACGCGTCGTGATTAAGGCCATACTCTCTCTCTCTGAGAGAAGGCCTGAGCCCTGTAGTGGGACGAATATAGGCTACATAAAAAGCTGTATCCAGTGAATTAGCCTTCAAACGTCTTGGCCCATGTAATTTGCTGAAATATCCATAGATGAAATGTATGATTGTCAACCCTGTCATACAGCTATTTATTACTTATCCTTGGATACGTGATTTTCTATTTATTTACTTATTGGCGCAAGCAAGTCGACCACAGTTAAGTAAATCTGAAAAGTAAATGTTTTTCACGAAATTTTATTAATCGCTCACCAGAAAGCCCAAATCTCCATAAGCCGATAAATCCACTCCAAATGGTGTTTATAACACGTTTCGCAGGAAATGACAAAACGTATTATATTATACCTAACTCTCGTTTGTAGAATCTAGCTATTTTGGCGGGCATTAAATATTTTGGGAAAGATAAAATTGATTGAATATGCTTCATCATCATCATCATCATCATCAGCCATTAGACGCCCACTGCAGGACATAGGCCTCCCTCATCGTTTTCATAACCATGAGGGGTTTTGCCATAATCGCCACGCTTGGGAGGCGAGTTGGTGATCGCAGTATGCGGTTGGAATCTCAGGAAGACGCTGCTGCCCGTCTCCTGGTAATGTATTTCCTTTGTCGCCTTTTACGACATCCACGGGAGGAGATGGATAGACGCTATTCTCAATCCGGCGCCACACGGCGCCGAAATATGCATAATGCAATCACTCGACCTGGTTCCAAACTAGGATACTCTGTATTATGGTAATTAGGCCAGGACGTGACAAACATGAAGGTACACCCAGACTGAGGCCATTTGTACGAATGTACGGTGGGCCCCAGTGGGAACCGAACTCACGACCTCTGTTTTGGTAGCTATGCGCCTTTACTTTCTTATCCACTTATTTGTCGCAAGTCGCCCTTAGTTAAGTAAACCGAAAGGTCAATGTGCTTACCTGCATAATTCACGGATTGTTTTTAATTGTCTACCAGAAAAAATAATTTAATCTTCATAAACTGATAAATTCTCACCAATGCCATTTACAAAATATTTCCAAACCTCTACCAAAAGCTAAATAGATTTTTCTCAAGAGCTAGCATTTGTTTCGTTTAAATATATTAACATTGAAGCCTGCCAAGCGTGGCGATTATGGCAAAACCCTGCATGGTTATGAAAACCACGGAGGAGGCCTGTGTCCTGCAGTGGGCGTCAAATGGCTGATGATGATGACGATGAATAGGGATTTTGAATTGAATCTAGTCTGCTAATGTGAAAAAACATGTAATACAGACGCAGTGATCATATAATTGCAACGTCACCCAACGTCAACAATGAAAACATAATATATATTTATACCATTCCCCCTCTAAAAAGATAATTTTATTCGCTTAAGACCGAATTTTTCAATAGGTGGATCAAACTTAACTGGAGAATAAAACTGATGTTGTCACTGTTTTGTCGTATGATTTAGACAATTTTAGACAGTGATAGCATGCAATTTATTCTCCAGTTAAGTTTTATGTGACTACTGAAAAATTGTCCCATAGTAAGGAAACACTTTTATTCACTATTTTGGCGTTTAAATTTAGAACACACAAATATATTCGACCTCCATCTATGCAACCTGCTTGTGCAAAAAATACTCGGTACAAACTCCTTGTGCGAAAAATAATTGACATACAGACTCCTTTTTCATATACCTCCTCGAGATTTGATTAGTCGACATTTTCGTTTTAGCATTAGAATGAAAACTGTTTTGTGTTCTTTGCTGCCATTAGTTGACCATCTTAATAATAATAAGAAATTTACTCTTAATTCTATTTTCATTGGCATTTTAATTAAACCGTCCCGTTTTTCCTCCTTAAATGATTTGTGCTTAAATCTTTCTTTTTCTTTTAGTCACGGTATAAAGTATAGAGTATTATCCGCGTGGCGCCGGATTAAGAAGAGCGTCACTCCATTTCCTTCCGTGGATGTCGTAGAATGCGACTAAGAAAATAAAATGACAGGAGACGGGCAGCAGCGTCTGAGATTTTAATAGCATACTGCGATCGTCAACCCGCCTGCCAAGCGTGGTAATTATGGCAAAACCCCTCATGCTTATGATAACCATGAGGGAGGCCTATGTCCTGCAGTGGGCGTCAAGTGGCTGATGATGATGATGATAAAGTATAGTATGCAACTCGGTTATGTAGGTGTGGTGGTCGCTGTAAATGGTAAAGCCCTGAATGTGCTGCAAAACTATTTATTTTATATTTCCTGCAACAAAATCGCTCTACCACTTGGAAAATTCTTAAAACAACATCTTTTCTAGTCAAAAGTCATTATACATCAAAACAGACAATCAAACAAAAAACTAAATTATTGAAAAGGATTCATTCAGGACCGAAGAGGTCCTTAACATCCTCCGCCGGCCGCAGGAGCGCCAGCAGGGCGCGGCAGCTCCAAACTGTAGAGCCGCTGTAAGGGACGCACCAGCTCGCCATGCGCTGTCTTGATTTTGGCCACTCTCTTATGACCGTCTGGCCCTTCATAGATTTCCAGCACTCTAGCAAGAGGCCACATAACGCGCTTGTTCTGTGTTTCTACAAGAACGACGTCACCAACTTCTATAGTAGACGTATTTCCGGATATGGCGCTTTGTTTTAATAAGGACAAATATTCTGAGCGGAAACGCCTTTTAAGCTGGTCTCTGAGATTCACAACTCTTTTGTTAGATGCGTGTAAGTCTACGTGATCTAGATCTGGGGTTCCTTGCATCTTGGGCCCACTCAAAAACATATCCGGGGTGAGTGCCGCAACATCGTCAGTTTCTCCCGATAGACCGGAAAGTGGTCTCGAATTGACTATGGACTCTACTTCACATAACACTGTCTCTAAGGTCACGGCATCAACAGAAGCTTTGCCGAGTATTCTTCGGAGCGATTCTTTGACCGTTTTCACGAGACGCTCCCAAAACCCTCCCCACCACGGCGCAGAAGGAGGGCTAAATTGCCATTTAATCTTCATCATTGATGTCTCGTTTTCAATCTTAGCCCAATCTATAGTGCGTAGTAAGCGTTCAGTACCTCTAAAATTGGTGCCATTATCTGTGTAAACAGTACTTGGTCTGCGACGTCTAGCGATAAACCTTCTGAAGGCTAGAATAAATTCCTCAGTCGACAGACCTCTGCATAACTCCAGGTGAATCGCTCGGTAAGTAGCACAGGTGAATAAAACTATCCAAAATTTTTCTTTGCTTCGCAACTGTATAGGCCCTGCTAGGTCAATTCCGGTCACTTGGAATACATCCCCACACGCTGTACGGTCTGTAGGTAGTGGGGCAGGAGCCGTTGTACGTTTTTTTGCACTAAATCTTCGACATATTACACAATTTCTCACTATTTTCTTTGATAAAAGTCTAATTCCAATAATCCAAACATTTTCACGTAGTTTACTAATCAATGTCAAAGATCCGGCATGACATAATTGAACATGACATTGACGCACAAAACTTTCAATCAAAGAGTTTTTTCCGGGAAGTAGGATTGGGAAAATAAAACTTTCTGTATCTTCCCGTAAAGTCAAACGAGTTTGAACTCTCAACAGTTTATCTTTGTCTTCAATAATTTCCATGTTCAATCTTTTTTTTAAACTCTGTAAATCTGTAGTCTCTTCTTTCTGGATTATTTTAAATAACTGTCTTTCTGCTTTTTCATAGTCCTCGGCTTTAATATCTCCAGTTATTTTAGGTTTTTTGGTAGTTTTATTACGACAATTCTCAATAAATCGGATGCACCACGCTAGGTTTCTTACTGTCTTTGTATGCTTTGAAAAGTAGGTTAGCCGACTTGAAAACTTATCATTGTCAGTTTGAACTGCTAGGCATGTAATCTTTGCTTCTTTATTGACCTCCTCTATATCCGGTTTCACTTCAACATTAGGCCATTCTGCAGCATGTTTCTTTAGCCAGTGTGGGCCTTCCCACCATCTGCTTTTCAGTAACATTTTAGCGGTGCACCCACGTGAAGGTAAATCCGCTGGATTTATATTGCCAGGCACATGTCTCCAGTCATCACTGTTTGTGTTCTCTTTTATCTCTTTAATTCGATTGTGCACAAAAATGTTCAAATTTGATCCCTTCTGGATCCATGCTAGCACTATGGCTGAATCAGTCCAGTAATACTCTGCTGTTAAAGTTAAATCTAGCGCCTTTTTTGTTGTGTTAGCTAATCTGGTCGCTAGTACCGCTGCAGTCAGTTCAAGCCTTGGCATAGTAATTGTTTTAGCTGGCGTAACTCTTGACTTTGCCATTAACAGTTGTACACTGATCTTGCCATCTTCACTCTCCGTTCTCAAAAACACACAGCTGGAAAAGGCAGCTGCACTTGCATCACTAAAGGTGTGGAGAGTGCGCTCACAGTCATTGATATTTGTATGGCTCATATGTCTCGGAATCTTGCACTCGCTCAAACAATGAATGTGCTGGATCCAATCGTTAGCTTCTTTTTCTAGCTCAAGTGGAAGCTTTGTATCCCAATCCAGCTCCAATTTCCAGCACTTTTGTATCAACATCTTAGGTATTATAGTGCATGGACTGACAAAACCTATTGGGTCAAAAATACTCTGAGCAATCGATAGTAGTACTCTCTTAGTAATCTCTTTTACTTTCATTTCTGGGACTTTACAATATAACTGATCATTATGAGGATCCCAATTCAATCCCAGTACTGAAGTTTCTTTGACTGACTCATCTATCATCACAGGACCTGATACCCAGCATCTCAATTCAAACTGCCCTTGCAACATAATATTTTTAGCTTCTGTCTCAAATCGTTTCAAACTTTCAGTATTATCAACGCTGGTCACGCAATTATCGCAATAGAAGCTTTCTTTCATAACAGCGGCAGTCTCTGAAGTATACTTATCCAGGTGAAAGTAAATCGTAGCCATTAAAAGATAGGGACTTGTAATGACGCCAAAAACAACCCTGTTGTGTCTATAAGTAATCAATTGTTTAGGGTTCTCATCAATATTGCGCCACCATAAAAATTTCAGATAATCTCTATCTTCTGGATATAATGAAATTTGAAGAAAAGCCTTTTTAATATCCGATATCACTCCAATAGCACCTTTTCTAAATTTCACAAACAATTGTGGTATCAGGCTTATCATATTGTCACCTTTCTCTAGATTCTCATTAAGTGAAAATGCATCTTTTGATTGGCATGCTGACGCGTCAAAAACTGGTCGAATCTTTGTCGTTAAACTTGCCTCTTTAACCACGGCATGATGTGGCAAATAATGACCTTTTTCAGGGTCCGCTTCATTGACTACTTCAATAATTGAATTATCTTTCCATTCTTGGAACTGCTGATCGTAGTCTTTCAATATTCCCAACTGAGTTAGTCGCTTTGTATTTGACTTCAAACGTTTGAGTGCTAAATTGTAATTAGTAGGCAGATTGACGGCATCTTTCCATGGTAACTTAACCTCATATCTGCTCTCCTCGTTCACTCTAATTGTACTATTGAAGAATGTGGATATTTCTTTGTCATTAGCTTTATGGGTATTCGCATTATCATTAATTCCCACCGTCTCTAGTTTCCACAAATCTTCCACGTCAAATGAAGATGTATTAACGTTGATGTTTACACTCTCGACACTTGCTGTCGGACCTTGTACTGACCACCCAAAATGAGTCTCTATAGCAATTAAATTATCTTTCAATGTGATCACCTTGCCTGTCATCAACGCTCCCAAGAAATCTGCTCCAATCAATAGACTGACCTCACCTGTTTCTTTCGTATTGTCACTTAGATGTATACCTTTCTTTTGCAATGCTTCAATAACATCTCCATTGGCTTTAGGTAGGTCTTTACAAATTGTATCTTGCTCTAATACTTCAATTTTAGTCTCATATTTGCAATCATTACTCTTTACACGTACTTGGTAAGCCTTATGTACTTCCTTTTTGGTGACAACTCCTCCGAATAGGTTGTGGGATATTTGAGCTTCACCACATGGCTTCAGATTCAATTCTTTCGCAACTTTTGCCTTAATAAATGACCTCTGTGCTCCTGAGTCCAAAAGTGCTCTTACTTTGACGCTCTTATCCTTATGTACTACGTCCAAAACTAGTGTAGGTAAAATGACTGTAGTAGTGAAAGAAGACTGATATAGCGCCACTAACTGTTTATCATCGTCATTGCTTTTGGGCTTCGGATTTTTATCTTTAGGTTCATCTCTCTTATCAAAGTTTCTACAAAGCAGCGTAACGTGTCTTTTCGAACATATTAGGCATTTAGGATAGCTACGACATCGATTAGCTGAGTGCATTGGTACTAAACAAATAAAACAAGCTTGACTCTTTTTGACAATATCTCTACGTTCCTGTAAACTCATTTTCATAGCTTTGTTACATTCAGAGCTTACATGTACTGTTACTTTGTCACAAAATATACATTTTCGCTTGTCGTTCACTGGACTCATAGTTTCTTTAACGCTGGTAGTTAGGCAGCTGGTACTTGGCTCATCTGGAATACTTCTAGGATGTGAAAGCATAATACGTTCCTCACTCTCTACTTCCAACTTTATAAAATCTAACAGGTTTTTAAGTAAATCAGAACCATCCTTTCGCTCTTTGTTTGTTCTTTCCCACACTCTTAACAGATCCACTGGTAATGCTGACTCAACTAAGGGGCGCAGCATCGCAGCGTATCTATCGCTGGTCACGCCGAGAGAATCAAGTGCATTCAATTGCGATTTGAGCTTATCATACAGCGTGGCAATAGGGATAGTACCACTCTTATTTTGCTCTAAAATTAATCTTAGTAGCTCACGTATATACATTTCGATCAGCAAATCGTCTCGCCCAAACCGCTCTTTCAACTGTGATACTGCACTGGGGTAATTAGCAGCTGTAGGTGGATAGGTACTTACTAATTTGTGTGGTGGGGACTCTGGTTCTAAGCACTGCGCTAAATATTGGAACTTAATATCGTCATCCATCTTTGTATCATTATGTATCTTTTCAAACATTCCCCAAAAGTGTATCCATGTTTTTAAATCTCCGTTAAATTTTGGCAATTCTAATTTGGGTAGCTTTAAAAGTCTAGATAGCTTATCTGTGTCTGACCTGGTAGACGTTGATCCATTTTCCTCTGTATTTACGAGAGTGTATTCCCTTTTTGTAGCATCTTTATACTTTCTGTCCAAACTAAACCATCTTTCATTGTAGTCCTCTGTAGTCTCCAGATCTCTGTCCCATTCATATTCGTTTAGATCTGGAATGTCTAACCACATAGAGAAAATTTGGTTATCAAGTTCTACCAACTTTTGACGTTTTTGTACCAGACTGTCGTAAAACGATCCTATAGAGTCCGATTGTGCCGGAGCCTCAGGGTTGAGGGCTTCTTCCAACTTATTGGCACATCTTGTGAAGAGTCCTCGTATTTTCCGGCGCTCTATTTTAGCTCGCTCCATAACGGTCGCCAGTTGTGGTGGTCGCTGTAAATGGTAAAGCCCTGAATGTGCTGCAAAACTATTTATTTTATATTTCCTGCAACAAAATCGCTCTACCACTTGGAAAATTCTTAAAACAACATCTTTTCTAGTCAAAAGTCATTATACATCAAAACAGACAATCAAACAAAAAACTAAATTATTGAAAAGGATTCATTCAGGACCGAAGAGGTCCTTAACAGTAGGTATACTCGATATACTGTGCAAATGCAAAACGGAATTACATGGAGGGCCATGAATCCCTCGTAATCCTATTATGTTCAGATGACGATTGATTTATTTATTTATATTATTTATTTGATCCAAAAAACTATTTTTACAGCTGCTAACAAGATACAGTGCGAAGTGCTTATAGTCCACACAGATCTTTTTGGCGGTGACGTGAACATAGTCACAGATCGTTTGCACATCGCTTACTGTTTTTTACAGTGTATGAAATATGTGAATAGTTGACGTAGTGTTATGCGTAGTAAATTTCTATTAGTCAATTACTCACACGTAAACTGTAAAGACAGTAAGCGAAGTGCAAACGATCTGTGACCATGTTCACGTTACCGCCAAAGAGATGTGCGGACTATAATAACTAACATGCAAAAGGATAACCGACATATTAACATCTTTATCAAACTTAGTAGGTGTGTGGTGTCATAAGGTAGTCTATAAATTAAAAAAAGTAATAAAGTAACAGCAGAAACGAGTTCCTACCCTCCGTACTAGTAAAAACTGTGTTGCAAAGGTATTCTACAGACACTGATTCAGGTCTATAGCATTTTTCTCATTATAATAACATGAAATTATTGAACTTCTAAGTAAATTCATTGAGAGGAATACAACTAAATAAATCACAATGTCACAGGGTGACAGTAAGTGATCAAACCCACCAATAAAGATTTTCCAAAAATTACGATTACAGGTCACCAATCCCCTTACAAGTAACAACTTAATACTTATGTCAACTAGTTCTCACAAACCGCTACGTATTTTTATTTATTTGATTAGACCATCACACAAATTAACACCTTAATATAAAAAAAAATACAAGTTGCGCCGTTTGGGGTCGAGACGATGGGTCCGTGGGGCCCTGAGGCGCGTAATCTTTACAAACAAATATTTATGCGCCTCATCGACTTGTCAGGCGACCCTAGAGCTGGTAGCTACCTCGGTCAGCGCATCAGCCTGGCCATCCAGAGGGGTAATGCTGCCAGACAATCTTTTATATATAGATAATATTTGTTGTAAATATGTAAATATGAATTTTGTTAGTTTACTAGTAAAGTAATAAGAAAGTTCATGCATATTTTTTAGCCTAAATGTATATATTACATATTTTCAATGAATCTTTTTGGCGGCTTTACTATAAGACCGCTTCGTGTTTGATAATGACCCTGTAACGCATCAGACGTTGACCACTCGCCTGAATGACTAACCTCAGGAGCAGACATATCTGTGCACGTTTCTGTCTCTGGTGGCCCATGTAAATAAATGTGCGCCCTAGAACTAAGGTCGACCAAATCATTGTCCGGACGTTGTTCGAGAATATGAGCCCGGTTTCTACTAAAAGTGCTATTTTTAGCTATTTTTAGTTACTAGCCAATTTATGACCGACCTCTTCAAACAGTTCCTATGACTTTGGCCTTAATCCATACCCCGTTATCTGGTATGCTTACTCAGTGATTATAAATGACGCGTTCCCCAATCGTAACTGTATTTTAGATTTATTTATTTGTGTTATTGTTTCTTTGAGTAAGAACTCATCGCGATTTTTTTTATAGAAGAGAATCTCCTGCCCATTAAGAGTTGTGACGAAGAATACCTACTGTTCTCCTGCTATGGGAGTATTTCTAAAATTAGGAAACGCCAATTGTCAATCACATCATTGCTCCTGCGATTTGATTAGTAAACATTTAACGGTTTGTACAAACCGTTCGGCGAGGCCATTTGAACGTAGATATAGCGGCGAGCTAGTCACATGTTTAAGTTCCCAGGTTGACGCAAAGTTTTCAAACTCATGCGAGGTATACTGTCGACCATTGTCCGAACCAAGTTTTTTCGGAATACCGTGTCTCGCGAATATATATTATTGTTTAATTGTTTTATAACCATGCGAAACAGTTCTGAACTGGTGACCGTGGACCGGACGACGCAGTGTGGTTTACGGTGGCGGGGAGTCGCTGGATGCGGGCGGCACAAGACCGGGAAGCTTGAAAAACCATGAAGGAGGCCTATGTCCTGCAATGGGCGTCAAATGGCTGATGATGATGATAACCATGCTACTTTTTAGGATTCGTTCCTTATAGCCTCTCATTAATTCTGTTGAAATGTGATGAAGGTTGAGGGTGTGCGAGTGGTGCACGGACAGGGAGACTGGGTGTCAAGTCAAAAGCTTCTTTGTAATATCAGTAGCGTAATAAATCCTTTATTAGAGATGCATGTGTCTTTATACAATTTGGTTAGCTGCTTACTCAGCGTTATGCGCTTGTGTTCGTCATTTACTTATGGTACCATACTGCACTGTGTAACAGATACGTTTTGGCGTAAGCTGTTGACATAAATGGTGACGTCATCAAATATCTCCTCATTCGAACCGGTTTCGATCGGTGCTCTCAATAACGCATCAGCAATGTGTATATATTTACCAGGCTTGTAAGTTATTTTTAACGTGCAAGGTTGTAATTTTAATAACATTTGTTGCAGACGTGAGGGGGGTGACGTGGAGTGTTTTTTTGTGTTCATGGTCAGTTTCAACAGTAATCTGGTCATGTCCATAGATGTACTGATGGTACCTCGTGCATCCGAAAACGATTAGTAAAAACTCCTTGTCTATTTGAGCCCTTCGACTCTCGAATCATTTGGGGTGAGAGTGCGTGACGCATACGCTACCGGCTGCCCGCCCTGTAGAAGGCAGGCGCCCAGCCCGTAAGAGCTTGCATCAACCGATAATGTTACGTCCTCGCACGGGGACTAGTATCTTAATACTAGTGCTTTGCTATTTTTTTGACCTTTATTGTGTAAATATTTTGCTAGCTGACTTTATACCAAATGGCATTCTAAGAAAACGGTATCTTCGAAATGGAATAATTCCAAATGTCGCTCATAGTTCCCATTAAACGTTGGATCACATCGACTTCCAAACTTTTTTATCATGTCCTCATATTTTGTTGTGTTGACATCTAGGAATATCAAATTCTTTACTAATCTCGCGTCTATATTTGCCAATGCAATAGAGAAATAATGCATATTTTTCATTAGACTGCATCTGCGTTACCCGCCGCCACGAGATAGTAGACATTCGAATGAGGTTGTGAATTCTCGCCAATTCACTGCCAAGTTACCGAGCTCCTGCAGCGGTTCTGGCTTTCGTATGCTCAGAGACATGTTGCAGGACACTAATGGAACTTCACACACACAACACTTATTTTTCAGTTTTTCGTCACACCTGACACGATATTATGCTTAGGATTGAGTAAGTGAAACACTGCTTGACGATTCTGCAAAGACTGGTTTATCTCAGGTTACCCAATATAACAGATCCTAACACTTGAATCACTTGCTACCCTTGTGATTCAATCATCATGTCCCTACGGTCGTGATTCAGCCGTTAGAATCCTTCACGTGCTCGTGATTCATCTATGGCCTTCGCTTTAAATCCGTTCTTTATTGACTAATGGGGAACTTGCGTCTAACTTAGATTGGAGTGACGTTGCTTTTAGATCATATAAGACATATAAAAACTTAGGAAAAATTACTAAATAAAACTATACATCTTTTTTCTGGGTTTTCGGGATCACGGAAACAGCAAAAATTAAAATGACTCTAATAACAAAAAACTTGTTAGGTTTAGTTCTTTCATTCATTTCGTTGAGGGTGTAGTTAACGCGTAAAAACATTATTTTGCGAGATACCTCGAATATCGATAAACACTTCATACATTATAAAGCGTTACGTGCAAGTTGTGACGTTATAGTTTGAGCCCGATTTGTATTTCTCGTTTTTGTCCCACGTGACTACTCGTATATTGACTTTTGTACAGGTTATAGGATGAAAAGTATTAGTCGCAGAGAATAAAAAAAATACTACGTTTATTTATCTTTAACATGGTCCCTCCCTGTTATATTAAAACATTTTAAGGCAAGTTCTCCATTGCATAGGTAATACACTATTTTACAATTCTCATTGCGTAAAGTGAAAAAAAATATCGATCGTGGATCCTAAGAATCATTATATTTTTTACAAACTTGAATGTGAGAATTTAAGAACACATGCAAAAACGATTTATAAAACAAGTCATCTTTTTTTTTTCATTGGTGGCGCTAGTTAACTTCATGGAGCCACTTAAGGTATCTTATTAAGTTTACTTAAAAACGACTGCGATTAGACCCGTTAAATGTAGATATAACTTACTATAGGATCATTCGATAACTGTGAAATTATACCTAGTGAGAAAACATCTGACTTGGTAATAGGTAGGTAGGTACTCTAAAACCTGTTTATCAAAATAAGATAAGATAAGATAAAAAAGTATTTATTAACTCATCAGAAAAAGAAACTTAAAACAAAGTAAGGCTTAACTAGTGATGACATAAAATAGCATACCTGATTTTAAGACGCCACATTTCCATTCTATCTGGTAGCTCTTAGTATAGTAATACCAATTTGAACTGGCCACGTTTTTTTTTACATCTACATTAAGTTTAAGTCAAGTACTTAAATTAAATCTGCATCACCCTATTACAAGTGTATTAACAAATACGTGAAACAGTTTTTTTTCCATAATTAATCTAAGCTATTTCACGCTAAAGTTAAAATGCCCGACAAATTGACCAATGAAAATGAATGAACTTTGACTTTTCATGGACTAATTTCGGGACTCACTCGCAGGGCATGCGGGTTTGAACTTAAAATTCCTCAGAACTCAATTTATTCAAATTCAGATAAAATATTATATTATTTATTGTACATTAGAGCACATGATATAAAAAACAAAAATGACATAATAAAAAAAATGTTTGCTCTTGTGTCTATCACAAACTAATCCTTACGTTTTTTGGTCGAGTTATCTGCCGAGCATAATACTATCCACAGAATTCAAATTAATGTGTTAAACGCCTGACCATTTTTCGACAATTTTCTCGTAGTAAACCTGATGGCTGATCCCCCCCCCTATTTTCATGTAGACATGGAAGTCTTCTTACACCCTGTATAGAATTCCCCTTAAACCGCACGTGCCAGCCTGTTGCGATTAAGTATCGTAGAGATTGTTATGTCTGGTTTACAACGGGCTGATTAGGATAAACCCCAGATTAAAATAAAACTATAATATGGATTTATTAACGACGGCAGTAAGAAAGATGCCTACGTATTATTGCATATGGGCATGTCTTAAAAAAAATTACAGATTTCGTGCCCCACACGTCATGTGAAAAATGTCGTTCTGAATTTTGTTTGTTTGTTTGTTACACTTTATTGCACAAAATACAAAATTGAGCTATGACTGACTATGAGCAAGGGCGGACTTATTTCAAGAGAAATTTCTTCCAGCCAGCCTTGACGTTTAGGGTGTTAAACAGACAGCGGGAAGAGGGCATGTAAAGCACAAACAAAAAATTATTACTACTTATTTGCTACATTATTTTGACTTTGACTTTAATATGAAACTATAATATCTACATACTAATATATATATATATATATATATACAATATAAACCAATATCTGCATAGCTAAAAAATTAATAAAATAAGGAAAATAAAATCAAACTGTATCTAAATTAAAAATAAAACATGCTTATAGGTATAGTAGGTACTTATACTACAAAAACATAATTACATAAAATAATAATATTACAGTTTAGAAAGGAAGTGCTCTTTCAGATTCATACGGAATAGTGACACAGACGAGCTATCCCTAATTGTCTTTGGTAGAGAGTTCCACTGGCGAGCAGCGCGCACAGAGAACGAGTTGAAATAGAACTCAGTGTTTCAGACTGGGACTTGCAATGTTCTAGTATCGCAAGCTCTCTGTGGTCTGGCTCGCGGTCGCAGAATCAGGAATCTCTCTCTAAGATACGAGGGCGCACATGGAGTTTTGAGTACATTGTAGAGGAGCGTAAGCAAGTGCAGGTTACGACGCATCCTGATAGGAAGCCAATTCAGTTGCCAACGGAAGTCGGAAACGTGGTCAAACTACCTAAGGCAAACTTTTGACTTCTGTCAAAAAGGTTAGGCTACTGGGCAAACCCTTAACCCGATCATCTTTGTTTTAGGCTCAAATTGTAGCTGACTAAATTATACAGAGGAGTGTTTCTCAAATTTTTGATATCATTCTTCTTTCCGAGCAACAAAATAAAAAAATACGTAGCATCCCAGACTTTGCTCTATGAAACGCTCGTTAAAACTGTTTTGTTGTATTGTATAACTAAATTGGGAGGTACTTTCAAAACAAAATTTATGAAAGTCGAACGGGCGCAAAGAATCATATTAAAAAGAATGTTAAGAAACAAAACTATATTGTATCGCCGGCGTTCTTACTAACAGACCATTGTATTTAATTATGTACACTTAATAAAATAATAAATAAATAAAGTTCATAAAAACACTCCAATTAACCCAAGTATTTTACAAAAACGAAACCCACGCGTGGTAATAAAAAGTAAATTTGTTAGAATAGTTTCTGTAACTAAGCAATTCTGTTTTCAATCAACTAACTTATATAATAATTACATAAAATTGTGAATATATACACCATTACTAACCTTGAATGTAAAAAATCTGTAACATCGTGGCTGAAAGGACTAAATTATAACGAAAATGAAAATATTTTGAACTGTGAAAGAAAACATCGCGAGGAAACCTGAGTGTCTGAGCTATTGAAGTATGCCCAGTGGTGGGGGGAGTAGTTGCAGGACGGCGGCGCAGCAGGGAAACGACGGGAACGGTTGATCACATTTTAATTAATACATCGTTAAGACTCCAGTCTCTTAACTCCTAACTTCCAACTCTTAACTACCATATTCTAGTCTTACACTAGCTTATATATAATAATCCTACGTGCCTTGGGAGGAATTGTCTATCTTTCATATACGTGAAGGCATGTGGCGTAATGATGTTATTTGCCTATCACACCTCCCCTGAAAAGGTAGGGATCCCCTCCCCTGAAAAGATTATTCATAAAATAATTTTAACCTATTCTTATGCACTAAATAGTCCTTATTGTCTTTATTTACTCTTACATTAGTTCCGACAATTTCTTTTATTCTAAATGGTCCTAAATACAGTACATCTAATTTACTGCTATTTTCATTCTTAATTAAAATTAAATCTCCCACTTTAAATTTTACAACATTGGCTGTTTTATCATAACAAATTTTTCTCTTAGTCTTATTTATTATTAAATTATTTCTAGCATCTACATGTGCTTTTTGCAGTCGAAATTTTAATTCAAATGGGTAATTATCGTATACATACAGTGGTTCAACTTTATCTACAAGATTACTAGGGATATTACATGGTTTACCAAACACTAGTTCAAATGGTGAATACTTTGTGCTGGTATTTACGGATGTATTATAAGCAAAACATCAATATTGAATCCATGTACTCCAGTTTGATGAATCGTTTTTTGTTTGAATTCGTAAATAACTACCAAGATGTTTATGCCAATTTTCTAATGACCCTATGCTTTCATGATGGTAAGGCGTTGAGTTTAGCTTCTCAACATTCAACAGTTTACAAACTTCATTCAAGGTGGAATTCATGAATTCTGTACCACAATCCGTAGCTATAGTTTTTGGTATCCCATATCTTAAAACAAAATTTTCCACAAATGCTTTGGCTACAGTCTGAGAATCTTTTCTATCTAAAGCATAAGCCTCTACAAATTTTGTTAATTCACACTGTAATGTTAAAATATATTTATTTCCTGCCAAGTCTACATCTAAAGGACCTACAATATCTAAGTACACTTTCTCAAAAGATGTTGAAGCTGTGGTTGTTATGACCATATTGTCTCGAACTTGCCTTTTATTGAACTTTTGTTTCTGACAATCCTTACAACGTCTGACGAAATCTTCTACGTCTTTACGCATATTTTGCCAATAGAACTTCTTTTGAATACCACTCAACATCCTAGTGATACCTGCATGCCCGCTAGTGGGTAACAAGTGATAATCATTTAGAATTATTCTAATCATGTCACGATCGGTTACTTTCGTTTTTCCTTGTATTATACATAATCGTGGTAAATTACTTTCTTTACTCTGTTGGTAATTACGTATTAACGTTTCTACATTTGATTTATTAAGCTCATTTTTAACTATTACCAACTCTACTATCCCTAAACTTCTACATAGATCTACCAGGTCTCGTAACGATACGTCTAAGCGTGCCTTCGTCAATAGAGAATCCTGATTCAAATAAACCGTAGAGTCCACAATAAGTACATTATTCGCGGGTCCGGACCGCCTTGTTTCCAACATTAGTTTCGATAATTCTCTATATACTTTACTCGAGCAAATAATCAATTCCGTGTCTCCTTGTGTCCCTTTGATTATGTCAACTACTTTAGGCTGGCCGGGCACTAAAGGTGACAACCCTGTATCGCGGGGAACGTTTGTCATATCAGTCTGTGTATTCGGTGAGCGACTCATAGAACGCGTAACTACACCTATACCTATGGAAGAAATCTTCTCCTAAAATACCATCACCTTTACAACGTAGTCCTTCAAACACATAAAACTTGTGAACAACAATCTGCTCCTTTATACAAAGCTGTAAATCGACATAGCCTAGAGATTGCAATTCTCCGCAAACGCCTCGAATACTTATCCTATCCGGAACTATATGTAATCCTAATTTACTAATCAATCCATACTTTACAATCGACACATTAGCACCCGTATGTAATAACAGCAACAAATCGTTATCTAAACATGAAAACACTACGTGATTACTATTGTTATATGACAAAATGTCTACATAATCTTTGTCACGGACGAAAAAATTCTAACTTCTCATTACGCTGTGAAGCACGTTCGGTAGCGTCCGACTCTATATTATTCACGGAGCGCTGACCGCCTGACCTAGAAAAACCATACCTAGGCAAATTGTTATACGCCCGATTATGTGAGTTATGAAGTGAGCGCCCGCGACCTTGCTGACTTGCTAATTTATGTCCAGCGGTGCGCGTAGCATTACCTCTAAAACGGTTCCCTTGCGGTGGCCTACTCTGCTGAAACTGTTGTTGTCGTGGACCCATATTACGACCGTTGTTGTTAAAGAACCGATTACCCTGCCTACCGTTCGGTTTTGCGATATGAAAACAACTACTCGAAGGTTTCGGAAGAGAGTCTCCTTCCTCGGTAGCGATCGTGATCGCCTCCCGCATGGAGTCAACGGCTCGCGACGCGACAATAGTACTCAGCCTATCGCTATTCAGCCCATCCGAAAACCGCTTAATAGCTATCTTTTCGTTTATCGGCTTCAGAATAGCGTGCGATGCTGAATTACCATCCGCTTGCGCTAAAGTCAAATCCGTTAATAATTCTTCTATCTCTTCCCCAAACTCGCTTACACTCCTATTACCTTGTCGACAACTTTGTAGCCGGGACAGAATAGCTGTGTATGACTTTTTCGGCAACAAATACCTACGAATATCTTGAATTAAATCTGAAACGGATGAGTAAGCATTCTTGAGTTTTAATTTAGCCTTATTAGAAAGACGAGTTTTAATTACAAAGTTTGCTAGTACGGACTGATCATCCTTCTTTAGGGTACTGCTATAAAAATCCAGACCGTCAATCAATTGATTAATTTGTTTTTCATCCGCATCTAATAACGGCAGCAAAGAGAGAGCAATCTTTAAGTCAAAGTCGGCCATTTTTGTTTCGTTAATACTCGCGCTTACCAATTCCTCGATTTCATTAAAACATTGGTCGAACTGCCGCGAAACACGATTGGCAAGGTCCAAATCCGCAGCTTCAACGTCTTTTTTACTAACCTCATCTAACAATGAGTCAAAACGTAACTTAATACTTCGCGCTGCTAATAACTTATTGCTACCTTGCGACGACACACGTTTAATTTTACTTAGTTTAATAATATCACTACGAATAACCCGCAATTCTTCTAATATACTGGTGAGACTCGCCATCAACGTAAATGTTCACAAATAATAAAAAGTCAAAACATTACACTCACAAAAAAAAATTAAACTGCACGCGAATCAAGCAGTCTCGCCACGGATCGCACGGCGAGCAGCCCGCTGCTTCTCTTGAACAGTTGAAACACCATTTTGAAGATATAGGGCTGGTTCACGATGTACAACCCTTTGACGCGGAGTGGGATGCTTTCCTGGCCGCCCATTGTCATTGGAAATCGGGGACCTGTTCCCAACACAAACAATAGCACCTGCACAAGTCCAAAAACTCACGCCCTCTGCTGACGCCTCGCCTCGACATCACGGTCACGCTGTCACGGTCGTCCTGTCACGGTCGTCATGAAGTATGCCCAGTGGTGGGGGGAGTAGTTGCAGGACGGCGGCGCAGCAGGGAAACGACGGGAACGGTTGATCACATTTTAATTAATACATCGTTAAGACTCCAGTCTCTTAACTCCTAACTTCCAACTCTTAACTACCATATTCTAGTCTTACACTAGCTTATATATAATAATCCTACGTGCCTTGGGAGGAATTGTCTATCTTTCATATACGTGAAGGCATGTGGCGTAATGATGTTATTTGCCTATCACACTATTCACATACCTCAGCGCTTGAAACCGCCAATCAGCGGTGGGCACGCGTAGTGATTAGGCCCATACTCTCTCTCTGAGAACGCCTGTGCCCTACAGTGGGACGTAAATAGGCTGATGAAAAAAAAAGACTTCAATGGAAAGACCCAACCACTATTTAATTTCATTGGTTCCGTAAATGAACAATATAGAATTTTTGACTTGAAATATAATGAGTAAATTTTTATTTAGGACGATAAAAGGAAACTCGTTTTTAGCCTTTTTTATACATACGTAGTTACTTCAAAAGTTGTTAATTCCTGTTAGAGTTCGTCATTTAGGATAAAACAAAATTCTAAGAATTCAGTAATTTGTTTTGTGCTATTTTCCATTTCATTCTTGTGATCTTACGGGTTTCCTGCTTTGTAGTGAGTAACGCTTTTCGATAGAATACCTACTTAAAAAAACGTGTTAAATAACATAAACATTATTCCACGTATGAAAATGATTTGTTGGAAGCTGCGACATTCATACCAGAGCGCGAACACTGTAAAACTATGTAAAACTGGATATAAAGCGAAATATTAAGTACTGTAAAAAAAATGTAAATCCGTAGTAAAATAGTGTTATTTCATTGTATTATTTCTTTTTTATTTTACCATTTTCACTGACGAAGCCTGCGGGTGTATTTTGTATCGATTATTATTATTTCTTTGTTTGTATTTTAATGTGTATTGTCTTTTTATGTGTGTTCTTAGGTTGTAGTTCTGAGTTAAGATTCTTTTGTGTGTTTTAGTCCTGCTTACATGATCAACCACTTAAAAGTAAATCATCTTTTTTGTAAAACTTACACTCTAAGTCAGGAATATTTCAGGAACTGCGCATTTTTTAAGTAACCCTATATACTCGTACCCTTTGAATTGTAGTCTGATTTAAATCCAATTTATAAGACGAAATCGAACGTTAACTACGTAACAAGAACCGCGCAGGCGCAGATCTATTGTCTGCACCGAAAAGTTTATGATACTAAAAAAAGAATATATTTTGCTTATTTGATTGGAGTTCCCTAACCTGTTTAATTCGATCTGTTTAATATGGCTATTACTTGTGGTTTTATTCATTCTGTATTATTTAATACAGACAAAATAGGTAAATAGATAAATCATTTATTAACTTGCCACATATACAATAAACAGGCATAGCACGCTAATAAAAATATTTAATATAAACAATAAAACAACCTTATCAACCGTAACAAGGAGGAGCTTGTCCGTGTTAGGTAACTATATTCTTGTTTAAGTTTCAAAATTAATGCGGAGTTTACCTTTAGTTTTCGTATGAAGGCTCAGCCTAGATTTAAGTTACTGCATGTATAGATACACAAAAAATTGGCAAATAAACCTAATAATAAACAAATTTGGTAAATCTAATAAATAAATAAAACATAAACTGTACTCACCAGCAATGACTATCACGTACTGGCGTAAAAAAGGACCTAGGGGCTGCACTAGTTTTGCAAACATTTTCCAGGCGTACCGGGCACTTGCTTTCACTCGACGACTGATAATCAGACACTTGCAGATAAAGAACTGTGAGCACTTTCCAGTGTATCCGGGATTTAAGTAAGGGTTTTCACGTGATGCCCACGCGAACGAGGACGCGCGAACACGTCAGTTTGAATGATACGGCGCTAGAGCAAGCGACGGCTTCCGAACAAACGGCAAATGGAAAACCCACCAAGTGCGAGTCGGACTCACTCACAAAAAGTTCCTTACCATTATCTATACAACATTAGACACAAAGATCAAGAAAAAACGGCAAAAAATCACTTTTGTTGTATGAGAGCCCACTACATCTTTATTTTAATTAAATTTTTTTTTGAAGCGACTATAGAACTAAATATTCTATGAATATTTTAGGTGTCTACCTGTTGCCGTTATTAATATCGAGCAAAAACGCCAAAAAAATTACGTCTTTTTTAGTTGACATTTTAAGGGGGACTTAAATAATTATTTTATTCTGTTTTTAGTATTTTTTGTTATAGCGGTAACAGAAATACATCATCTGTGAACATTTCAACTGCCTAGCTATCACGTTTCAGATACAGCCTGGTGACAGACAGACAAACGGACAGTGAAGTCTT
This sequence comes from Yponomeuta malinellus, assembly GCA_947308005.1. Classification (NCBI taxonomy): domain Eukaryota; kingdom Metazoa; phylum Arthropoda; class Insecta; order Lepidoptera; family Yponomeutidae; genus Yponomeuta; species Yponomeuta malinellus. The sequence continues at coordinate 4,253,774 of OX371016.1, read as the reverse complement.
AATAAGAGGGTCCCGTTTGCCACCCTTCGGGCACGGAACCCTAAAAGCACGTGCAAGAAGTACGAGCAAGCGACATTTTTGCCACTTTTTAGGATTCTAATGCGGATTTAGCATACTAAAGACTTGTTTGTAAGTTGCGTACATTTGTGAAGTTATAGTAGCAAAACCATTCGCTAACTGTGAAGAAAAATATCGTGAGGAAACCCAAGTGTCTGAGGTAGGTCTTATACCTCAGCACTTGCTACGTACAATGGCCCAACTATGAGGCTAAGTGCGGAAATCTCCAGTCGAACTAGAACTACATGTTTGATACATTTCTCATGTTTATTACCTAACCTAAAATTAAGTACTTAACTACTCCTAATGTATTCTGCCATGCATTCAATATTTGGCTATCAACCGTTCTTTAAAGCATTTTTCAGCGAGCTTTCCATATAAATGCGTTTATAAATTAATTGGTAAGCTGTGGACACCTGTTATTGGCCTTATTTTTAGTAATTAGTTAATAAGTAATTATAATTAGATTACGCTGTTGATGTTCCTAATAAAGTAAAATAAAATAAAATAAAACCACTTGCTAACTGTGAAGGACAATATCGTAAGGAAATCTGACTGTCTGACGTGTTCACATTCCTCAGCGCTTGACATTGCCGAGCCACGGTGTTTACGCGTGGTGATTAAGCCAATGCTCTCTCTCTGAGAGAAGGCCTGTGCCCTACAGTCGGACTTATGTTATTTTATTTATTTATTTATTTGCCTCGAACAACAGGATTCATATTTGGTTAGTACATTTCAAAACTTATATTTATGTTAGTAGCATTTTAGGACAGTGAACATATTTATTTATTTTAACATATTAACATACATATTTATTTATTTATTTACAAACATCAAGTCTCGTTACGTGCGACTTGAAGCCTACAGCAGTGGTTGATGTATGCGGAGTCGACCCGCGCCGCGATCATCGCTAGGACGCTGTTGGCGCTGCCCCGCACCCTGCTCACCAGTGACGCGCCACGCTTACGCATAATCGCGTAAAAACAGTCTACTCGCGCGTCAGCGAACATGCCGGAGGCGCTACAGTGTCGGGGCAGCCCCATCAGCGCCCTGAACGCATTGTTATACTGAATGTGGAGAGCCCTGTATGCTTTTTGAGTATAAATGGCCCACAAGCTGCCAGTGTAGAAGGAGGTGCAGTAAGCTCTAAATAGTGTCACTTTCACTCCCCTCGAACACCGCCTGAACCTGTGGACAATCATATTTGCTCTAACCGACAGGGCCCTCCGCTCCCTCTCTTCAATATCGTCCTCGAGGGTTGGTGTGAGTAGGTATATGCCCTAGGTACTTAAAGCTGACGACTCTTTCAAGCTTACTTCCCCTCAATGTGATCGCTGGCACGTGGCTTGGACGCTTAGTTCCCGCCTCAAAAACCATAAATTGGCTTTTCTTAGCATTATAGAGAAGCCCGTGGCTCTCCGCATACATCTCACACGTGCGCAACAAGGTTCGGATGCCGCAGACTGACGCACTCAGCAGTGCCATGTCATCAGCATAGCTTAAATTCAGTGCGGTTTACATTGAGCTATTGAGCGCTATTTGCGTTGTGAGCAGGCTGTAAGTCGGTTCACAATGCGCTTATTTTTACCAGTGTAAACGTCGTGACCTCATTAGTGACGTCATAATTGCGCGCTCACGGCGTTCACGAAAAACAGGTAGTGCAGCGTGTGCGGAAACGTCAAATTGACATTTGGTATCTGCGTTTGTTGTGGTTTGATGTTTTTTTATCGAGAAAAGAATATTTCAAGTCTGATTTTATCGAAAACCCATGTGCCACCTAGGAACATCAAAGCGACACTCCCCAACCAACAATTAACTTAGAGATGTTGTTGTGTTCCATTTGAATGACAGATGGATGACATTAGCGCGCTTTCGCCGGTTTATATTGAACTATGGCTATTTGCGCGCTCACAATGTAAACCAGTGAGTATACAACGATTGCAGTGTTCGCACCAATAGCGCATTTTAAACCGTAAGGATTGTTGACACACACATTATCTATGTGTATAACAGTATCTATTATATAGGCTTCATTATTCCATTGCCCGACAGGTGCTAAACGGGACCGTGTTATGTATGTGACGTATTTTATCTGTCCGTGTGACTAATAAAGGGCTGTATCCCTTAAACTTGATTAGTGATTAGGTAGTTGAATAAATTTTTGATAGAATATTGTGTTATTAATATTACGGCGGGTTTCCAAACAAATAATAAAGAGAAGAAAATATAGGGAGATCGGAAGAAACCTAATTTAATTTTATCTGTCGATAAAGCGGTGATACCTTTATACAAAAGTATAACTAAAACTTTTGTTCTATGAGTTTTTTCTAAGGTTTATCTAAACATCGATGTTTACGTGATTTTGTTAGATTCTCGCCTTACGCACCCTCTATCCACCCTAAATCACTCTGCTCGACTTTTTGTCCACTTGTTTGTCACAAAGAATTTTAAGCATTATTGTTTATAGCGCCACTGCAATGTAACAAATGTTTTCCGTGTGGCGCCGGATTAAGAATAGCGTCACTCCATCTCCGTGGATGTCGTAGAAGGCGACTAAGGAAATAAATTACCAGGAGATGGGCAGCAGCGTCTTTCTGAGAATCTAACCACATACTGCGATCGCTAACCCTCCTGCCAAGCGTGGCGATTATTGCAAAACCCCTCATGGCTATGAAAACCACGAGGGAGGCCTCTGCCCTGCAGTGGGCGTCAAATGACTGATGATGAATGTAACAAAAGAATCGTGAATATACATTAAAAATTAAAAAAATAATTCCAAATTCGTAGAACAAAAGTTGTTGTAAGTGGCAAACGTTTAACTGTTGTATTTCAAGAATGGGCATTATCCTCGATATTGACAATAGCTACAAATGATCATCATCATCAGCCATTCGACGCCCACTGCAGGACGTAGACCTCCATCATGGTTTTTAACCATGAAGAGTTTTGCCATAATCGCCACGCTTGGCAGGCGGGTTGGCGATCACAGTAAGCGGTTGGAATCTCAGGAAGACGCTTTTGCCCGTCTCCTGGTAATTTATTTGCTTGACGCCTTCTACGACATCCACGGAAGGAAATGGAGTGACGCTATTCTTAATCCGGCGCCACACGGAATATCCGGCGCCACACGGAATATCCAGCGCCATACGGAATACAAATGATAGTTCATTTTAAAGGTATAAGGTCAGTAAATATAAGGCTACAATTGTAAATTAGTAATATTCACTGATTTCTTGTATGTTTGCGAATAAGTGTGTGACTAATTCGACCTCCTTACGGTCGTTGCACAGGTGAATAATAGTAGGTTTAATATATTTTAATTAAAAACGCCATAATAGGTATGTATCAAGTCACGGTATAACTAGAAACTGACAGCTCGTAGGATCTCAGTTGATGACATACTTTCTTGAATGACGTACTTCCGGTTTCGTAGACTCTGGTTCTTTTTTTCACTTCAATAATGAATTAAGGCAGCTCGAATTGTTCCATTCGGCCCAGGCTCTCAAAATAAACTATTTTCTCCAAAAAAAAGTATGCAGAGAACTTATTTCTTTTAGGACATAGCGCATAAAAACTGGCCAAAATTAAATGTGAGCGGAGCAGCTCTCGCTAAGGGTTTCGCAATGAAAGAACAAAAACATATTCGTGACGTCATGTATAATATAGTATACGTTAAAACTAGCTTTATTACATTGAGGAACCGTCAGTGCGAGAGACAAAGTGACGCCGGTTTTTCATTTGATAAAATCTAAAGCAAGTAAAAATAGCTTTTTCACTCCACCTGCTCGAAATGATGCATTTTGATGCCCAAATTTAGGACCCAAAACATGCTATTGTTGTTCAAGCTAAGATGCATCAAAGTAAATAGACTCAAAATTGGGTTTTAAATCTATTTACCTTTAGGTATCTTTAAGTAAATAGACTCAAAATCCAATTTAGAATTTATATACTAACGCACTCATTTACTAAGAAGTCGGACTTCTCTTTCACTCTTGAGGATTCGTCCTATATCTATTTCGTTCCAACCCAAGCAATAACCGAGTTTGGAACTACTTACTGAACTACCAAACTCTTTGCTGCAAAACTTTTAGGTACCTACCTAATTGTCAAATATTTGAAATTGGAACGCATTTTATTTTTTTTCTATGCAAAAAATCAATAACATTGGCACGCTTTTTTGTCTATTTTCACTTATTTTTTCGGAAAAATGTCGTCAAGCGTTGATGATAGTGTGTTCTTAACACCAGAATATATTAAAAAAACAGGCAACACAAGTATTTCAAAATCTCCTGCCAGAAGTTACATTTGAGTAGTATGTAAGTGTTATCTTTTATTTCATTCCTCTCAGATGGTAGTGAAAAGCAGTGTTCTACACGGGCGCAAATCAACCTCGCTTCGCTCGGGCTTTAATGCAAGAATCGCATCAGTTCGCTATGGATTCAATTTCACAACCTCAACGCAAAAATTTTGTTTACGCCCTAGGTGAATAATCTACTATTCCATTTCAAGTCTAATACGTAAGTAATATGGTCACTCTAATCACTATTAATAGTATCTTATTTATTTCTTCTTTTGACATTGGAAATGTCTTTTCGTTCGCTCCAGTGTAGGCTCCGATTACACGAAAAAGTGCGATACCCTTATATCACAGAGAGTTGTGAAGATATGATATTCAAAAAAGCTCAAAAGACGCGTATTCACGAGAGCTGCAGAGATCAAAAAGAATTATTCGAAAAAGTCAAAAACGAAAAGTTATTTTTTCCAAATTTTTTATTTTGCCTCTCATTTTGGAAACGAAGACTAATATCAAAATTTGAGCAAAAGTCTTCTGGGAAATTTAGTCAGCGACAATTTGAGCCTAAGACAAAGACAATCGGGCTAAGGGCTTGCCCTGTAGCCTAACCTTTTTGAAAAAAGTCAGAACGACATTTTTCGACAATCAGTAATACAGGTTTATATATTATATCACAGTCAGATCTATCGAGTAATGCAATTCCTATCATAAAATGATCGAACAATGCATTGTTTACAACAAAAGTGTGTATATCTCGCTCAATAGCATGGCTTCCAGAGGTACGAATAAATATGTGATCAATACATGACCTAGTGATAAGGTCACCTTTTTATTCCTTTGCATTGATTAATGCTATGCCACACTCTATGCAATACTCATATAAACAATCTAAATACTTTGTTACAGAAAAATCTGTTGTATTTTTAAGGTCTAGGTTAATGTCACCCATAATCACACACTGTAATTAACTTTTGGAGAGGAAAGATAGCATACGAGAGAGCTCCTCGATAAGATAAGAATATTCTTTATTATATACCGGAAAAAATGATACAGAAACAGCAATGATAAAAGAAAAGATACAATTGGCAGCAATCTTTGATAAATAGGGTTTTATTTAAATTGAGAGGCCGGTATTTTTCACCTAGTATTGTATTACGTAGCCGTAGCTAGTCTCGAGTTCACCTTGAATACATTCATAGTTAAACGTTCATGTGTGTAGTCTCGAGAATTTCGCGCTTTTGTGAGTGTATATAATGATTCCTCCACCTTTTTTGTTGCTCCTTAGCTCTGTATACATTTCGTAGTAATCCAGTTCGAATATGTTTTTGCATCTGTAATATTTGCTTGGCTAATTATAATAACTTGTATAAGACAAGTACTGCATTCTAATAGCAACTACGGTTGTGAGAAGTTTTTAATCATTGATCTGATGTTCCGTGTGGCGCCGGATTAAGAAGTTCCGTGTGGCGCTGGATAAAGAATAGCGTTACTCCATTTCCTTCCGTGGATGTCGTAGAAGGCGACTACGGAAATACATTACCAGGAGACGGGCAGCAGCGTCTTCCTGAGATTCCAACCGCATACTGCGATCGCCAACCCGCCTGCCAAGCGTGGCGATTATGGCAAAACCCCTCATGGTTACGAAAACCATGAGGGAGCCCTATGTCCTGCAGTGGGCGCCAAATGGCTGATGATGATGATGATGATGATGATGGATCTGATGTTTACATGCAGCATTATAAGAGTGGTGTGTTTCGATGATAATCTATTAATGAAGTCATTCTATATTTACATTTCTTTCATTAATATCTGAGGTGTAATAATCTATCAGGACTTCTGAGAATTGACATGATGAGTGTAGAGGAAACAGGAAAACAAAAGAACTCTTACTTGCAGAACTCTGCTGCCAGTATTTTAATATCTTGTCCTCATGACTGAAGGAGCCGTTACTAAGTGGCGGCTTTCACTACCTACCAACGCTCTCCATTCAGCCCGATTATGCAGCAGACGTTATAGGGTTATCGTTTAACCCCGCATTATAGCTGGTTAAAATTTTCACAATGTTTGTATTAGTATGACAGATTTCCCAAGGAATAGCACAAAATAAATGAAACAGAGAGCGGTGGTAGCAGTGCGGAGCCTAATACTTTGAGAGTACAGAACTGAGACGTTTTGTTTAGTTAATTTAAAGCGACAACTAACTGCTACGATTTACCTATGTTGTTTCTTTACGGGCCGCAAAAAGTACTAGGCTATCATAGAAACCTATGTGAGCCTGGTACTTTAGTGACCCACAGGGCTTTTTGCGGCCCATGCAGAAACATCCATTATCTCTAAAATAAGCAAATCTATACGATGCCTCTTCGCAAAATGCTGGCAGGCATTGTACAACTTTACATTAGGTATCTTATATTATAACATTTCATAGGACTATTGCGGAATCAAAGCATGTACCAATGACTTTGTTGTCTAAGTTACGTACATTTGTGAAGTTTCAGTAGCAATACCACGTGAAGGAAAACATCACGAGGAAACCTGAGTCCACATACCTCAACGCTTCAAATCCGCCAATCTGCGGTGGACACGCGTGGTAATTAAGCCCGCCATGCTATCTCCCTGAGAGAAGGTGGCGTTTCCACTTGCTCCTCGGTTCTCCTACTGGTAGGAGCAGGAGGACCAATATGCCCTTATGCATATCTTCGTGCTCCTATTGATGGAGTCACGTACAACGAATCTGCCTGTGCCCTACAGTGGGACGTATATAGGCTGCACGATTATAAATGAAACACATAGAATGTATTTGTTTAAGGTTTTTTTTTTTCGTTTTTCCTCTAGTATAATACCGGTAAGTGAGCGTTGGTAGCCTAGTGGGTAGAACATCGGACTCGGAAGCGAGAGACCCAGGTTCGATCCCCAGTGCGGGCATGTACCCATGACTTGGTTTTCTAAGTTATGTACATTTGTGAAGTTATAGTAGCAATCCACACGCTAACGGTGAAGGAAAACATCGTGAGGAAACCTGAGTGTCTGAGCTATTCACATACCTCGGCGCTTGAAATCGCCAATCCGCGGTGGGCACGCGTGGTGATTAAGCCCATACTCTCTCCCTGAGAGAAGGCCTGTGCCCTAGTGTGGGACGCATATAGGCTGATTATACTTACGCTTATAACACCGGTAACTAATACATAGGTACTCACGCGTATCAAACTTTAAGTCATTGAAGAACATTTTTATAAAAATAAAAATCGGCTAAGTGTAAGATTAACAGCTTCGAAGTTCATTTCTGTTTTTATATTGAATAAAACATTTGAATTTGTGGACTCCTGTATGAATTTAATCGAATAAAAGAAACCACATTTTTGCTTAGACAAAATATATAAATAGTGTAAATTTATTTCAAGACACTGAGATCCTATCTCTTATTTTATGTAGGCCATGATACTCTATTGTATACGGAGCCCAGGGAACGTGACTCTGACTCGCACTTTCCAGGTCGCACGGCATGCACGTACCGCCCGGGCTGGCTACTAATGGTTCTTATAGATTCGAGTTTGTGTCGAGATAAACACATACATGAACCACGCGTGTATCCCAGAAGGGTAGGCAGAGACCAGGGACTGCCACTTGCCACGATCCTGACAGATCAGTTTCGCTTCCTCAACATTCATTAGTCGTTGCACGCCGGTTTCGGGTACTTTTTACTGAGATAAAAACATCGCGAGGAAACCTGAGTGTCTGAGCTATTCACATACCTCAGCGCTTGAAATCGCCATTGGGCCGCGGTGGGTATGGCGTGGTAATTAAGCCCATACTCTCTCCATGAGAGGCCTGTGCCCCACAGTGGGACGTATATTGGCTGCTTATGTTATGAATCTTTTCCCTAGATGAAACAAATCGTTGACAAAAATCGTTAAAATATAGAAATCCATTCATTCTTCTTATTAATTTACGAAACATCAACGCTTATTTCCAATTATATACTAGATTGCGACTATTTTGTTGGCGAAGCCAACATTCCTACACCCCTTTTGTAGGTTTCCAACTGTGACGCCGGATTAAGAATAGCGTCACTCCATTTCCTTCCGTGGATGTCGTAGAAGGCGACTAAGGAAATCAATTACCAGGAGACGGGCAGCAGCGTCTTCCTGAGAGTCAAACCGCATACTGCGATCGTCAACCCGCCTGCCAAGCGTGGCGATTATGCCAAAACCCCTCATGGGAAAACCACGGAGGAGGCCTATGTCCCGCAGTGGGCGTCAAATGGCTGATGATGTGATGATGATGATGATCTTAACCAATTCAGAGCTATCTTTTGGGTATAGACGTGAAACTTCTTTCAGTTTTGTAGGAGGGGTGACCCGCTAAAGCTAAGCCCGCATGCAATGAAAACATGTCGCCTCGGTAAGGGCTGTAACTCTGTAACCACGTGTCGTGTTCAATACATTTAAATATTCTTAAGAAGAGCAAAGTAGTCATTACTCAGATCTTCTTGATCCGTGTCGCTAGATGGCGTCAGTGCCGCTTAACATATCGCACTGTTTCAGCTACAAAATGAAGCTTATTTCTAGACGTTTTACGTTAAACCAACGGCCGGTAACCCCGACAAAGCCCCAAACGCTTTCTTTTTTTTTTGCTGAAACCCAAAGATAAACTAAATGAAATATAGGTAGATTGCAATTATTTTCTCGGCGAAGGCAACATTCCTACACCCGTTTTGTAGGAACCTAACTGGGTATGTTGACCAATACAAAAGATATCTTTCTGTTACGTAGCGTCAGCAAAATCAAGCATAAATTTAGAGCAATCCGCGGTTCTTCCGTTCTTCCTTTTTATTGGTACCTAACTTTTGTAGATACTCGTCTCTAAATTCCTACGAACATATAAATTTCAAATGTACATATAGGTATTCGTGGTTGTGCCGGACAGAGCACGTGACTGTTAAATAATTGTTTTAATAATTGTTATTTCAAACATTCTTTTGCTACACTTCTAAGCAGATCACACTCTGGTGCTGACGTCACGAGGGCGTTGGGGGACGAGAGACGGCGTGCGAGTGGAAACTGGGTGCGGGAGACTGTGCGCGTCGCGGAGTGCCCGCGCACAGTCTCCCGCACCTAGTTTCCACTCGCACGCAAATTTTGTCAACTTGTCCAAAATAAATTCTAGTAACGTTTTTACTTAAATTCCATAACCGGCCTATTTACTGCACCACTCCTCACTACCCTTTATGTGCTTAGCTAGACTGAAGATAGCACAGTGGTAATACAGTTTATCAAAACTTCTCTGTTATTGTCTCTGCCCCGTTAGCGAGATTTCTCTTCCCATCCATGGCCCTCTGTATCTCTGAGAAGCTCTTGCCTCGCGTCTCCGGTACACAGTACATGATGAACACACACATGCATACTGTGAAGAAGCCGAAGATCCAGTACGTGGCCGCCGGTCCTATGAGCAAGGTCACTGGGGCGAAAAACCGCGTCGTCAGGAAGAGGAAGGACACTGAAGCCATGAAACCGAAGTTCATCCCGATGGCACGGAAGCGGCCATCGAATAACTCAGCCATCAGATTCCAGACTATGGAGCCGAGACCTGCGGATAGGCAAGTTTATTGCATTATTAAACGAATTAAAAAAAGAGTGCTCAAATACAATTAAGTTAAAATGGCTTACACTTTTATTTTACTGTAGCCAAATCTAATACTAAGTGTGAAATATTAAGAATCAAAACTGGTTAAGATTGCATACTTTTACTATCATAATTTTGTTTACTTAAGGGACCTCCAGGTCTATTTTTGTGTACATAAACTACTTTTTTTCTGTATGACTGTTTGTGTCCTAAATAAAATAAAATAAAAATAAAAAATAAAAAATTACCACTCATTTGACAGATAAGGAGGTACTAATTATCTGTCAAATGAGTCTTAAGACACATTTTGATTTCTCATTTGACAGTTAGGGTACAGACCCTTAGCTGGTGTTTACTTGCAGCATGTTCAGTTAGTGGTGGAAAAATGTACGAAAATAACAGCGAACTGGGGCGAGTCTTTAAAATGCGTACTCGTTCAATATACTCATATAAGTAACGGCTGTTTCATTGGTAGTCTACTAGAAGTGGTGGTATCCCACTGGGTAGAACAATGGACTCGGAAGCGAGTGAACCAAGTTCAATTCCCAGCGCGGGCATGTACCTATGACTCTGTTTATTTTCAAAGTTACGTACATCTGCAAATTCGTAGTAGCAATACCACACGCTAACTGTCAAGGAAAAAATCGTGAGGAAACCCGCGGCTTGGTTGGCTCCGAACGTATTGACTTATCTTTCCTGTGGGCTAGGCCGACTAAGCTGTCAGTACCTATGGTGTAGGTGCTGGGCAAGCCTACTCCATCTAAAAAACAATGTCCCAGGCACTGCAGCATCCGAGCGGTCCCCCGTCTATTGTGAGTGAAGGTGCCACTGGAGGAGTATGAGTTTTCAAAGTTTACCAACCAATCGCATCCCAATGGCATAACCCGTCTCGCGTGATTCGATTTTCTTCTCGACAGATCCCTAATTTGCGCGGCTTCGTTAAGTCAAGTCAGAGGCCTTAGGGCGGCTTGACAACTTCTGACAGTAGACGAGCCACTAGTCTACAAGCCTCCCCCAAACCGGACTTGGCCCCCGTGGTGGAGTATGGCCTATACCTTCCTCAGGGAAGAGACCCGTGCCCTCAGCCCGTGCCCCTCGGTGGGGACATAATGGGTTGATGATGATGATACCATTGGAATGACAATGTATTGGTATTGCTTTAGAGACTATCAATTAGAGGCAAATAACATTGCCGTGCTTAAATCAATTTATTGAAAAAGTATGTATCTATTAGACACTACGGTCTGGTCATTCACTAACCTAAATTTTGTTTCGTGAATGACTCGCTAGGTTCAATACGTAAAGGTCCACGCTCCAAGTAAACTCAAGCTAAGGGTACTGCTTATCTTTTCCTGAAATCAATTCATTAGGGTTATTATTAGGTTACAGCAGTAGTATAAGTAACATAGGAGAGCAACATCGGGATTTTTGTCAATAAACAGTTAAATTCTGTGGCAAATTTTGGAGCGTGCGTGATCTACTGGTGAGTCTGGTGGATCGCTTACGCAAAAACTAACAGCACAAACATTACTAGACTAACAAATTCATTGCTGTGAATTCTGAGTTAATTGCTCGTCAGCGTCAACTTCGATTTTAGTGTTAAAGAGACAATAGGTTTTTTTATTCGAAGCGTAACGATAAAAAATGGGAAACAAAATACTTTCATTCATTGTAACGTTTATAAATAGTTATTAAGATTTTCGATTGCCTATAATGGAATATTAGATTAGATTAGAACACATATTTTCATATTTTCCTTAGTAAATATAACTTCACATGATTACTAAGTATAAGGTATAACCTACACTGAGACCTATATAGAGAGATTTTGTCAACATCACAATATCCTCGAACTCGCCCACTTACCAGCGCTGAAGCAGGAAATCACGAGACCAACAGAAATCAACGGCAAGTAGTTTAAGAATCCGATCACTTTGTAACCAGCTTCCACGACATAAAAGAAAGTTCCGAGACCCAGCTGAAAGGTAAATAAGATAAGATTAGGTTTTTAAATCGCTCGTAGCCCCGGCTACCTGAGTGATCTTAAACGATCACGAAGGTTAAGCAACACAGGGCGCGTTCAGTGCATGGATGGGTCACCGTCTATGCCTAACGCTAGTGGCATTTTTCCGAGCGGTTCCGTGCTTCGCAAGGCACGTTAAGCTGTTGGTGCCGGATGCCGTCGATAGATGGCAGTCGTTAAGCCAAGTCAGAGGCCTTAGGGCGGCTTGACAACTTCTGACAGTAGACGAGCCACTAGTCTACAAGCCTCCAACAATCCGGACTTGGCCCCCGTGGTGGAGTATGGCCTATACCTTCCTCAGGGAAGAGACCCGTGCCCCTCGGTGGGGACATAATGGGCAGATGATGAGGTTTTTAAATTATATAAATAAGGCACATACATAAGTAATAATATAATAATTATACTGCTCTCTCGAATTCTAATACAGTAAAAATTCGATTATCCAACGTATTGTCCGATTAGCCGAACTAAACTGAGTGTTTGGAAAACCGATTTTCTCAGAGAATCGAACAATGCTTTTTTTATAACCTATTTACCAAGAAAAAACATGTAATATAATAATTTCAACCTCTTTCTGTGCAAAGGCAAGTAGGAATAAAACCTATTTTTTAAGGTAGAAAGCCCGTAATAACATACATAATACGCCATATATATAATAGGTAGATACAATCAATGATTAAAAAAATATTTAATCTTCGTCTGCCAAAGCAAGTCCACCAGCTTACAAGCAGCTAGTTTACGCACTTTTTTGAGCATGTAAAAAGGAAAGGCTTCAGAAGCAGCAGGTGTTTGATATCTGCTCAAACTCTTTGGAATGTTTCCGCTTTTCTTCAGTAACCTATGCTGGTTTCTGGACGTGTTGCGGGAAAAGGCCGTGATTGGTCCCAGTCCACTAAAGGAAGAAACGACGGTTGTTTGCTCCGTTTGAAATATTGTCTATTTATTGATTTACATTCGAAATATCCAGTTATTGAACTTTACGAGTGAGAACAAGAGAATTCTTGTGGCCACAAACGTTTTGTGTTAAATCTGTGGACGTTCCTGAACCTTGGTGCCGTGCATCTGGATTGAGCTGGTTTCACGATTTAGAGCTGGTTGGGGAGCTGCAAGGTGAGTGGAGGCTTTTTTTGAGTTCAAGGGCAGATATTAAATGTATCCTCATCATAAATCTAATAGAGAAAGTAAAGTTATAGTTTTTTCCCCACATTTATGGGGTACTGTATACGGTTCTACAATAAGATTCGTCAAGATATATTAGAGTTACCACCGACGCGGTTTAAAAAATGTATTAAGCATACTCTGTGCAAAAAAGCCAAAAAAAAATTATTTGGAAGACAGGGATGTCTGGTTTTTAAATAATGTTAACAGGAACGATTGTATCTAGTGTAGTGTAACTTTAAGTTGAAAACTCTGTTAATTAAGAAAACCTGTTTGGAAAAGAATAAATGTGGAGTTTCTTCGTTAGCTCCTTCTCCGAATAATCTATTAATTGTGAAACTAACAGCTTTGACGTTCACTAAGTAAATATTTTGTTTTTATAGTGAATAAAGGTTTTTGACTTTGACTTGATTTTGACTTGGTTTTTGACTCACTAATTGATGAATTACTGGTCGCGTCAGTCACAAGGTCTACCTTGTTACTGTCCTGCATTATCTCAATCGTCGACATTAATCCGTTGTTTGGTTTTACTTCGACGCAAGTAGTGGGGAAAAACAGGCCGCTAGGTTCGTAGCCACTTCGGTTAAGCGGTCGTTCGGATGACCGACGTTCGGATAATCGACGTTCTACTGTATAGTCGACACTTAGACTGTCTCCGTCTACCGCTGGACTCAAATAAGATCTCTCTCTCTCTCAGGGCACGCTTAAGTTTATAATACCCGGCAAGACACAAACAATTATTTTTATTTATGTACGTTTATTCTTTCTGGCAAGAGCTGTATGAGAGTAGCCGAGGACCGTGCACAGTGGCGTGCAGCAGGAGAGGCCTATGTCCAGCAGTGGTCAAGCGTAGGCCGATGATGATGGTGATGTTTATTCTACACTGTGCAATTTGGGTGATTTGAAAGTCATAGTAAAATTAGCGTGCCTTAACAATAGCTATCAAATGCCTACGCTAGTTTGTTTGTTAAAAAAATCTCTTTAAAAAAATTTCTCCACACAAACTCGAATCTATGAGAACCATTAGTACCCAGCGAGATCGGTGCGTGCGTGCCACGAGTCCGCGGGTCTTTTTAGCTTCATACACTACAAATCTTACTCACCATTCCAATAAAGTGTCCAACTAACGTGGCCGTAAGTATAGGCTTCCTTCCAAACCGGTCAATGATACCCACCGTACAGAGACTAGCCAAGAATTGTATTAGTCCTATGATCACTGAAGCCATCTCTGATGAGATTGATGTATTTGTGGACTCCAATATTGCCTGGAGGTAGTAAGCCACGGCGTTGAAGCCAGTCAGCTGCATTCCCATGCCTATAAGCGTAACGAGTCCTAAGGCTTTGAGGACTAATCTGGATTTGAGGACTTCTCTGAAGGAGATGGGCTCACTACTGCTGTCTACGGCTTGGTACTCCTTCAGTTCTTCGTTGGCAAGCTCTGTGGTACCTCTGAGGAAAGTCAGGACTTTGATGGCTTCGTCGGTTCTCCCTAAAATTTCAAGATCAATGTTATCATCGATATTTATTGTAAGGTCCGGGATTGGGACCAGTTGTTGTGAAAGGATGGTTTGGATTTTGATCGATATTACGATGGACATAATGAGGGAAGATTGAGAAATCTCAATGAAAAAATTAAATCCATAAATTCTTGAATTAACTTGACTTTTCAAGACCCGTAAAACGCCAAAAATATATTTTATGGTTTTATTCTTTAATTTTTTTTTAGTTTTTCTATGTGTTCTATAGAATATAAGAATGTAGCTCAAATTTAACTTTGAGGCAAGCTCCCCATTATACTCGTAATAATAATTATCATGCCGTATCAATTGTATTAAGACTGCAACTTGTTAAAATAGATAGACAGATAGAGTGAAAAAATTACAGAGTTTCTTATATCTAAGTAGTGGTATACAATTGGCGGTTTTATCGCTCTAAGCGATAATAGTAAGCTTTTAGAAATAAAATAAAGAACGAAGTTATAGAAAAGGATGGTACGGGCCGTGCCGCTTTTTTGATCGACTTGGCGAGGGCACTGCCGTGCCTCTTGATAAAAAATTCAACGCCACAGCAAGAAAAACCATCCTTCGGCACAACACTCAAAAACGAAACTTATAGAGAGCTTGGTCACTTTAGGAAATTCCTTAAACTCGTGACCATTTCTCACTGATATGCACGACCCTCCTTTCTTCTACTGGAATAAGTAAGCTATTTTGTGGTTTGGAATAGCCAGGAATTGTTTTATTGTTTATTGGAAAACCAACAGCTTATACGAGAAGCATATTTACAAAATTGAGACGATTAAAGTCAACGCCAATAACAGGTTTTCATTGGTCGTAAAATAAACATCTACCCGTATGTAAAAATGCTGAGCGTATTCTAAGACAACAACAAGAAGAAAACAATAGATTTCAAGATTTCTCACATCAAACCAACTATTTCTGAATCCTCAAGAATATTATGTCATAACTTACTCTTGGAAACGTACCACTATCTCCTACATAAGCCTCATGATTGTGTAGATTGGGCGGCAACTTTGTGGCGAACAAATTAGCGACAATGGGAGGTTTTCTCACCGTAGGTATGCACCGAATGGTTTACTTGTTTTTCATTGTCCCTAAGAAAGGTCGTTCGATTATTTTATATAATTTTATTAGATATTTAAGGCGTAATAAATAAATTTTTTTTTAATGGCACCTCGAAATATCTTCATCTTGCAGAAGAGAGCCATCCGATTTATTTACAAGTTAGGTAATAGGGATTCGCTAAGAGATTTCTTTAAAGAAACCAACATCTTAACAGTTGCATATCAATACATTTATGAAAATATTATGTGCGTTAGAAAAAATTATAAAGACTTCGAAAATGTCGGTGGCCACCATAATGTTAATACTAAAAATAAACATAAATTGTCATTTCCCATATTTAGACTTGCAAAATTTGATACATCCTTTATGGGTTAACACTGTATAAGGTTCTACAACAAAATTCCTCAAGATATATTAGAGTTACCTCCAACGCGGTTTAAAAAATGTGTTAAGCACATTCTGTGCAAAAAGGCTTACTATAACATCAAGGATTATTTAGAAGACAAAGATGTTTGGCATTAAACAGTAGATTAATATTAATTACAGGATGATTGTGACTAGTGTTCAACACATTCATGACTAATATTTTAAGTTGAAAACTCTGTTAATTAAGTTAAAACGTGTTTTGAAAAGAATAAATGTGGAGTTTCTTTGTTAGGTACCTTATTCTCCACATAATCCATTAATTGTGAAACTAACAACTTTGACGTTCATTAAGTAAACATTCTGTTTTTATAATGAATAAAAATATTTGAATTTGAATAGATAAAGTTGCTTTGTGCTCGGTAAATTTCAAGAGATTATAGGGACGAGAATGACAACCAACATTAGCGTTGCCAGGCGAACAGTGTTGCCAGAGAAAAATGAGAAATAGGCATAGAATAGACATGCAACCTACATACATATATAAACTCACGCCTTTATCCCAGAGGGGAAGGCAGATACCAGGGACTGCCACTTGCCACGATCCTGATAGATCACTTTCGTTTCCTCAACATTCAAGTCGTTGCATGCACGCATGCCGATTTCAGGTACTTTTTATCTGGCCTTTTGCTAAAAATCCCCTATTTGATCGAAGTATGTCCGCCTGGGACGTCCCTTACCGGCCTATCCACTAACATTCGCCCGATATATCTGTTTCGTCAATATTTCTTCCTTCATCCTCTCCACATGTCCAAACCAACTCAACATTCCTTCAACATGCAACCTCTGGCGCTAACAATAGGAAAGAATTACTTTATGAAATGTGTCTTTTGTTTGTGTACCTTTTGTTTACTTTGTGTTTCTGTGACAATTTAAATAAATATCCTCTTTCTTTCTTTCTTTCTAAAGGTTTTGAAACATATAATCATATTTATATGGAATGTCGAGCTGTTAAATTATAAATTATTTGCATTACGTTGCTTGCCGTCTGAAAAAATGTTTAATAACTCTGTCGGACATTCGAAAATTACCCGTTTTATGTGTTCATAAAAAGTTGATTTTTTTTAATGATGTTGTTTTCTAAGCGCCGGTATCCTGGAGGTGGTAGGCGGAGATCCTGATGCACGAGAAACTGGTGGTCAGAGTGGTTCTAGCTTAAGTAAATAACACACTTGCGCCTTACCTATCTTATGCAGGAAGTAAGGGCTGTCAGGTAAGAAGAGTAGCGGCAGACTGGTAGCTATCACTAAGTAAAGGACTATCTCGTTCAAGGTGCGATACTCCAGGAATGGGCCTATACAAAGCATGATCACCATGCCAAGAGACGAGGAGATCTGAAGGACTGTTCCGAGTCCGCCACGGATCTCTGTCTGGAAGAGAAAATACAATAATAATATCGAGGATTAAAGACCTATCAAGATCAACAATTTTTGGGTTAACAATTTCATATTATTATTCTATGGAAAACCCGCTTTATTGTGATTTAAGAAGTTAATTGTAAACAAAGTGTGAGGTGTGTTAAAAATTATGAAAATTTTAACTTCACAATTAGCTTGCAGACTACCTTAGATCAGGTTGGTTAAGCTAGATTAAGCTGGGCTATCTAGCTTACCCAACCTGACCTAAAGTAGTTTTCTAGGCAAGTTTCTTTAGACACTTACACTTGCAATCTCTGAGGCGTACATCGGCACGATAGTATAACTGACGTTGTCAGATATCCCCACCAGCAGCCTGGCCACCAGCACCAACCAAACCTCGCTAGTGAAAATCAGGAGCAGGTAGCAAGCGATCTTCGGTATGACAGCCAGGATAAGGCTGTACTTGCGTCCGATTCGATCAACTAGGTACGCTGCTGGATAGTTCGCTGGAAAATGCGAAAAAGTAAATTTAAATGGGCAAAGCCAGGGTAATTTCGTGCAAACGCAACCGAGGACGCACATAAGCTTGCTGGACCATTGATCTGAGGCATGTTGCTGGCAGCGGCTGGATGAGGATGGCCGATGACAGAAAGAAGTGGCCTTGGGGGAGCATGACAGATTCATTGAACAGTAAATGGGACAGTCTTTTTTTGATACCGTAGGAGAGGTTGGTGGCTGCTCTAGGATGACACTTGCATATGCAACTTCGCGCTTTCTCATCTTCACACGTGGATTCTACGGTTGAATATGCTGCTGAAGCGGCTGCTAGGCTTAGTATAACCACTTCAGTATAGCCACCCTCCTCGAGTAGGAGACTACTGGAGTTTGTCGTAGGTTTTTAGGAGTAAGATAGGCGCTGGTTTATTTTGATCCCTAACCCGCATATCCTGCAGTGTATATTAGTCTTAACACTTTTTGACAGGGGCGTCATCAGGACTGACCTAACAACGCTGTGAGGAAGATGACTATGTTGATTTCAAGCTGTTGTTCATGTAAGCTAATGGCGAAAAGGAATAGATAAATACATAGGGAGCCGTATTAACAAAGTAAGAGAAGCGTTTACCCAATTCAAAAATATATGGCGATCCACCCACATTGTATCCCGCAGTACGAAGATCCAACTATTTAACTCATGCCTGGACTAGCCTCAATGACCTCACCCAAATCAATGAGGAATGGAAGAAACTATAAACAATCACCTCGGAGGATTAATGGAGTTCAAGAGAGATAGAAAGACTTACCAATAAACCCGGCTATGAAGGCTACGGAGACAAACCACGAGCCGTCGTTAACCGTGATGGGGTGGCCGAGCTCAGTGCTGTTCTCATTGCTAAGCTTTACTAGCACCGGAGAAGTCCAGGCTAGTCCTAGCCCAGTGCCCAGGACGCTCAGGTTTACTGAAAGAAGAAAAAAGAGCAAAAGAAATTTACTTAAACGGCCAAGGAAGTACTGAGCAGATAAATGAATAATAACTTCTGCCACAATCACTTTTCCTGGTTCCAATTTAGGATACCCTGTGCTGTGTCTAACGACAGTGCCATCTCTTGCATATCTTTGTAATTAAATCATACATCGTCCTCTGTATATTCATCATTGTACTAGTGTCCTATCAAGTCGTAACCAAGGAAACGAAATGCTGTTGATTCGGAATAAAATTACCAACGAGACCAACTGAAAACCTCTAGCCTTTTTATTCTGCTCCAATAAATCTTCCACATCGCCTCTGTATCCAGGGGCGATCATGTTGTGATAACGAATTATCTTCGCGAATGATAACTATGCAATCTGTTTCTACGGATTTTGAAGGAGTATACCATTTCTGTCTGCTTTGAAGTGAACTCAAATATTCCTGTTCCCATCTACGCCAGTAAGATTGTACTAAATTTCAAAAGCATATCATAAGGACTGAGTCTGTTGTCTGGGATATTGGTAAAATCTTTGGCAGGTAAGTACTTTAAAGGAGTAACTTTTGAAAATGTGAAGGCGGAATTTAGACGCCCATCACAGACAAAGGAAAACCCTAAGTTAAGTCTAAATTTTGTTGCACAAAATAATCACCTTCTAATTCACCCATATAAGTCCCTTTACTATTGTCAAAACATTAAAGAATTAAACTTATAAAAGAACCGAAGATTTGTGGGGATTATCGGTTAAACTTCTATCCACGGTAATTAATATATCATTAGCTAGCACCTTACCTTTTTCTCCACCACAAATACGGCTCCACTACAAATAAGTCTAGATGAAGAGCTTTTGTAGTGAAACAAATTAATAAACACAGACAGGTTTTGATAGCTTTTATTGCGCGACGACGGTAACGATTAACGTAAAAAGAACCGGCGTGGTCAACACCGGTAAAAACAAAACTCTTAACTTTGGATGGTTGATTGGATGGCTTTGTTTTGAAACAAATGTTGCATCTTTGAAAACGTTTACGTATCATTATTATTTCGTACGGAAAGTAGACATTCAAAAGTTTTGTCTGGGTAACGCTAATAATAGGCTAGGGCCAGCGTGTAAGTTTGTTATATGATAATGATCTATAATAAGGTGCTCTATGTTAAGAACTATACGATCTCCAGCAGGCAAAACTATTGGATGTTTCTGAGTGGAACTCAGCTGATTAACTTAAACGACCGCCTACGCACACAGTGCCAGTTTCATCAATAAAAGCATTCTGTAAAGCGTTGTCATTTATATTCAAAGAGTAGCGTTTCTGAAGGCAAGATATAATATAATTTTCAGTCTCTTCTAACTCAGTGACGGAATAAGACCTTAACTTTGTAAAACTTTGATAAAACAAAGTACACAAATACATGCATTTAAAAGTTTATTCCAGTTAGAGATCCTATTTGTGAGTTCGAAAAAATCGCTTGGTCTTGTACATCTCGTTCCGAGGAAACAAGCAAAGATACAGTTTTAGTCTCAGGGAGCTCAGACTCTAATAATTCAGGTGTGAAATGTGAGGTTGACTATTCCTTAATAGGGTAAGTGAGCCAAGAAGGTCCGTTGAAATAAAAATCATTATTTATTAATTGGTTCGGCATAATAGGACGAGATATAATATCGGCGGGATTCTCTTTTCCCGGGATATGAGACGAATGCTCAACAGAAATATTTTCATTAGTGGCCGCAATGCGGTTTGCAACAAAAGTTTTTAATTTGTACGGAGACGCATAAATCCAAAACAGAGTGACCGTAGACGAGATATTTTTAAATTCTCAAGTTCTTGTTTGAACTGTTTCCATTGGTCTTCAATATAAGCCGGAACTTCATCGTCCCAATCTAGATTCTGCTTCCAACGCTATTGGATCAGCAGTTTCAATAGAGCGGCAACTGGACGTAATAACGAAAGCAGATCAAATAACGTAGCGGTCACTGATATAATAATGCGTTTCGTGCATTTGAAGTCTTCTGAATTGTCATTGATTTTAAAAAGAAAACCGTAGTTTCCACTGGAAACCTATATTTTTTGGTGATGCGTCTTTATGAAATTAAATGACGAGATCGGGATGCGTCTCATGAACTCAGTACTATTAGACACCCACTTGACTATGTTAAAGCCACCTTTAACATAGTCAAGTGGGTCTTTATAATAGCTGCACAAAATCGTGATATTGCTCGTAAGCTTCGTAAACTGTTTCAACTGAGGACATGAGGTCGTCCATGTAAAAATGGCCCTCACCTGCCCGGGCTGCAATCGGCCAGCATGATCATTCGCCTTCGGCTAGAGTTGTCTAATGATGAGCATTGTTAAATATGGGGAGCTTGATATTCCACAAGCAACACAGTTAAATTCATAAGTCAATACAGGATAATTTAAATCAAATCTGAATAAAATACGCTGATAGCGGTTATGTTTCGGGTTAAGCTTTACCAGAAAATACATTTTCTCAATGCCTGCAGAAAAAGCTATTGGAAAAGTCTCAAATTTATTAAGAGATCAAATATGTTCGTCTGAAAGTTCTGTCAGGTTGGACAGAATATGCCGTTAAGTTATTTATTTGTTTTGGAACTAGCGTTTAATACGACCCTTGTGTTAGAAGTTACCTTGTCAGGACAGTACACAGCGTCATGCGGAATTTAATAGAATGGACCGTGGGCGGGCGTCGTAATCTATGCGTGATTCTGGTACAAAATCAACTTCTAACGACAGCAAGCATATCTTAGCGCGTGTGTCAGAGTGACCGAGTTTGGCGGGATCAGATTTATAGGTAAGTGTTCGGTCTAATTCAAAACTATTTAAAAAGATACTTTCGCATTCTGCGTCATCAGGACTTAGATGTTTTTCAACCGGCACGATTTCCAGTTCCCATAGTCAAACTTTCTAAAGTCGGTTCACTCTGAACCTTAACATCAAAGGTGCATTCGGCTTTCATGATGACATTCCTCATGGATGTCGGCATGCCTACCACAGATGACATGGGTGACATTACTTTGTGTGTCCCTATAAGAAATAATATACAGGGAATAAAATAGGGAATAATTCATTGTTGATTAACAAGTGGATATCAGCGGGCGTAAGGAAGTCATTATCTGCTAAAGTGAGTATTAATAAAAGCGTTCGGTATTTTATCCGAAATTATATCAATTACTCGGGCGTTAATTGAATACTTGCAGCGTGAATCAAACCTAAATCGTGAGTTTGGCTTTACCTAACACCGGTTTCTCTGCGTTTCCCATGCCGAGTACCATGGAAGGCGTCTCAGATCAACCTCAAGATTTAAGATATCACATTATTTTATGATGAAATGACTCGTCGAGCCACTGTCCAAGAAAGTTCTGACTTTCAAGCATTCTCCAGCGTCATTAAAAACATGCACAATTGCGCTTGACAGTAGAAAAATTCAATTGTTTGCATTAATAAGCGTGGCAGAATCCAAAACAATATTGTTGCCTTGCGTGGAAGGCAGCGGACTCGAAGTAAGAGCAAGGGCCGGCTTCGAGGCGGGAGCGGCAGCGGAGACATGTGTAGTCTGCTCAAGAGCGGCGGTGCGTGACAGCTGCGTGCTATCATTGTCACTTACAAGCGAACAGTAAGCGGCAGCACTGGGAGTCGAGCTAGATACAGAAAGCTCCAAGTGTAATTTTGTTTGGTTATTGCGTTTGCAAATCGCGCATTTGAATGTAGATTTGCATGCTTTAACATGATGAAAACCTAGGCAGTTTTGGGCACATGTTATGAGTTCCTATAAAATGATTTTTTGCTTGGCCCTCAAGTTGCAAAAACTGTTCACACCTATACAGTGGATGAGAACTGTCATTTTTGCAAAACACGCATTTGGGATAATGACTGTCATTGTTGACCACAAATGCTTGCAAAACACGCATTTGGGATAATGACTGTCATTGTTGACCATGAATGCTTGAGCGGGGATCCTAACTTTGTTTGGAGCGTTTCATGTCTTATTATTTTGTGCAGCAATAGATTTACTTGAATAATTTTTGTTATTATTTGGAGGAACAGCTAATTTCAACCCTGTTTTGCGTAGTGTGCCTTGCGTAGCTTTGTTCTTTTCAAGTTTTGTAAGAGCGAGATAAGTGAAAATAAAATCAGCGAAATCCTCCAAAGCGAGCTGACTCAAGGCAGCCTTTACGGAACAAAAATGTTCAATGAATGAATCTAGAGCGTTAAGCGTTCAAGTACATGAATACGAGGGTTCGCTTGTCTTGATATTTTTTCTTGAGAGCACCCCTCGAAATCTTTAATTCATAATAATGGATGCCAGCGCACACTGAAAGATCTTTATCTGAAAGGATTCCAATTAAATATTGAACTTTTCTGCGTTATATAAGTTTAGGTTGCTATGTATCTAAATTTTCCTAAAATAAAACCCATTTATTTGGAGAACCATCAAAAGTCATTAGCTCCAAAGCAGGCAGTTTTCTATTCAGGTCATCAAAATTACCACATTTTTGCTGATCCTCTTGATTTATTTTCTGGACAGCTGTGAGTTCTGCTTTGACGGCTCTGGTCGTGCAGTACAAATCATCAAATGAGAAGAGTGCTTGGAAGTTATCAGTAGCTTTAGGATCCGTAGCTAACATAGCGATATTTAATTGTTCTGTCAGTTCAGTAAACTCCTTCCTAATATTCTCTAAGGATTGCAATCTTACTACGAACGACCTCTGCTTTGCTTCATCTTCTACCTGTTTGATCAAACTGTACAAAGATTGCACAATTGAAAATAAACTTTGTTATTTAGCTCTTATAACTAAAACGCATTGTTCGAGAGCGTCGAGAGCATTGCCCTCTTTCTCCTTCGTTTGCTCGTCTTTGACATTTTGACAAGTAAGTACAAAATATTCAAACTGTGGGGCACAGGCCTTCTCTCGTGGAGAGTATGGGCTAAATCGCCACGCGGGCTCACCGCGGATTGGCGATTTCAAGCGCTGAGGTATGTGAATAGTTCAGACTCTCAGGTTTCGTCACGATTCCACCGTTAATGAGTGGTATTGCTACTATAACTTCACAAACGGACATAACTTAGAAAACTAAGTACTTGGGCCAAGCCCGCACTGGGAATCGAGCCTGGGTCTCTCGCTTGTGAGTCTAATGTTCTTCCCACTAGGCCACCACCGCTCACAGTAACTTTCTGATTGCTTAGCAATTGGGATAGAAATAGCGTTAGCATAACATTACATAAACTCACGCCTGTATCCCAGAGGGGTCGGCAGAGACCAGGGAATGCCACTTGCTACGATCCTAACAGATCACTTTAGCGTTAGCAACCATATTTTATCGGCAAAACACAAGGATGCGTCGAAATAAGGATGGGAAAAATGTACATATGGCGGCAACTTTGTTGCGAACAAATTAGCGTTTATCAATTGTATAATAGACAAAACCTCGCTGGACTGAGAAAGGAAGTATTATATATTAGGTGGAGAAGGACCAAAGTGGTGAAGAAAGGGGTGGTTCAAAGTCTAAAATAAGCTTATTGAGTTCAGGGGCGATGATGCGCGCGGCGTTGGCGACCACGGGTGGTTGACTCACCGTGTGCAATACCTGTTTTTAATTGTCCCTTAAAAGGCCGTTCGATTGTTCCCATATTAGATATTTAAAGCGTAACAAAAAATATCTTGCTTTTTTTTTAATGGCAACTCTTTGTACACGGTCAGTTGAATTACTTGAAGGATTGAGGATAACTTTACTATGACATGAGTGACAGGTAAATCGCCATAGACAAGGATGCATCTGTTTTTTTTTTTCAATAATAAGGAAAAGTCAAAAGAGGATAGACATGCATGCAACCCCTGGCGTTAACACTTTAATGACTCAAGTGGGGCGGGGCGGGCTGTTGAACGAGATTGTACAAAATGGCATCGAGGGTGGTAATCGCGGCGAGTCGCGGCGAGCTCGCTGCGCAATCGCATCGCTATCAAATCATACGCAATTCGATAGTATGATAGGACATAGAAACTTACAAGCATATAAACCTTTCCTCTTTATAATACTAGTGTAGAGTGTAGATTACTATAGATGTAGATAAGATCTTTTATATGTATTTCAAAAGAAGATATGAGTTTATTTCGTTGGTGGCACTAGGTTAGTCAAGTGATTGAAGACTCTTACGTGGAGCATGCTGTCTCACTCGCACAATATAATAATTTGAATAATTGTAATAAAATGAACATTCTTTTGATAAATGTGGTCTAAGGGTTTGATAGACATTGCGAACATACTAATTGTTTCTCATCTTGAATTAAGTGTTTGACTGAGAAAATATAATTCCAAAATAAAAAAATTGGAAAAAACTTTTCTTTAGTAGAAACTAAGTAGGTATGTATAGGGAAACAAAAATATACACAGACCATATTTATCAAAAGTTTACTCATATTATTACAATATAAAAAAATGTTACATTTTGCGAACGAGCCAGCATGCTCCAAGTAAGAACCGCCTTGAGGGGCTCATAAGGCCCTGACCACACAGAAGGGACATGGGGCGGGGTTGCGGAAAAGACGCGACTTTCATACAAAATGTACTGAAGAGACGGGACGAACCTCACACAGAAGAGACGGGTTGAGGGCGAGAACTCTCGGGCGTCGCGTCTTTTTCGCGCCCTCGTCTCAAGTCCATAATTCGCGGCGGGCACGCGTAGTAATTAAGCCGATACTCTCTCTCTCTGAGAGAAAGCCTGTGCTCCGCAGTGGGCCGTGTATGGCAACATAAAAAAACTGACATAAAAAATAATCACCAACCCAACTGCTGAGCATTAACTACTGAGCAGGCGGGACCAACCTAAGGAGTTACATTGCTGAATTTGGGTCCCATCTGCTTAGTAGTTAATGCTCAGCAGTCGGGTTATTGGTCATTTTTTACTTCAGTTTTTTTTTTTGTCTTTTTAGTTATTTTTTAATGCTGATTATACCTATATAGCCTATATAGCCTATGACACCGGCGTGCTGATGTTTGATTGTGTTATTTAACTACACCAATCACCCGCGTGATTGGCGTAGTTAAATAAAATTAAGATCCGAGTACAATCAATTAAATACAACAGCGCCATCTAGTGACTCGTGGTTGTGCTACAACGTAACTTAATAGCGATTTTTGGTTTTTGTTACTTTTCCGTTCCATTAATGCTAAATTAATATAGCACAGCCTAAGACTCGCGCAGGAGGACGAATCGATTGAGACCTTATTGGTCAAAATCTGACCATTAGTTAAGGAGTTATGAGGGAACATAGAATACAACATACTTACATACATACGTACGAGCTAAACACATTACCCTCCTTTTGGGCTCCGCCGCAGTCGGTTAAAGTAAGACTGAAACGGCCGCACTTAGCGTTAATGCTATCAAGTCCAGGTTTTTGCCCTTGGGTTCTCGGGCATATTGTGTCCCAAACTTCACTAATTATTTAAACATGTTTTCGAACTAAAACTTCCGTAAGAACTTAATTCTGGATTCAAACATGTTTCAAAGAATAATAATAATAACAGACATACAATATAATCACTTGACTTGACTTGAATAGACAGATGCTGTTTGGAGAAACTTTCTGTAAAAGAAGTTATGATTTTTTTCCAACACAGCCACTATTGAACCTCGTGGAGCCCGTTAACCATCCACTTAAGGGGCTCCATATATTTAGACTAGCAACAGCAACGGAAAAAATATAAAAATACCGGCCAAGTGCGAGTCGGACTCGCGCACGAAGGGTTTCGTACCATTATTCTATGCAACAATTGAATATTTCAACCGTCTACCCGTGGCTGTTATTAATATCACGCAAAAAAGACGGCAAAATATCACGTTTGTTGTATGGGAGCCCCCCTTAAATATTTATTTTATCCTGTTTTTATTATTTCTTGTTATAGCGGCAACAAAAATAAATACATCATCTGTGAAAATTTCAACTGTCTAGCTATCACGGTTCACAAGATACAGTCTGGTGACAGACGAACAGATAGACAGACCGACGAACAGTGGAGTCTTAGTAATAGGGTCCTTTACCATTTGGGTACGGAACCCTAAAAATCACAGTTCAGTTCAGTTCAATAGTTTATTGCCATAAATTACAGTCATAGAGATGGTATGATATAAAAAATATTGCACTGTGTAATTTTACTGTATAACAGCATAGCAAAAATAATTAATTAAATTAATAATTGTCTGAGATAAAATAATTTTAAAAACACACAAGCCTAGGTATTTATTTACAATTGTCATAAAATTCCTCCAAATTATAGGGACACATGTCTAAAAGATATTTACTTAACGCCTTTAGGAACTGATTATTAGGAGCTGACTTGAGATTTTCAGGTAATTTGTTATAAACCTTCACCGCCATTTGTCTAGTGCTCTTACTATAGGACCTGGTTCTGTTAGGTAGCATTTCAAGGTTAAAACGGTTACGTTTTTTACAGATCGTCGCAAAAAAATATTATGATTATATTTATATATTATATTGTTTTTTATTGTTTTCCTATTAGTGGCGCTAGTGAAGTTCTGGCCACCATGTTTATTTTTTATTTTTTTTATTTTATTTATTAGGTACACCAACAGCAAGCACGCAAACATAACAAAACTTCTAATAAATGTGACTTAGGGCTAGCGATTATGCCAATTAAAGGTATACACAGCATTTGTCAACATTTAGGACGGTACTTAGGTAGGTACATAGCTTTAAATTACATTCAAAATGTTGTGACATAGCGATAGTACAGTTTTTTGCATGCAATTAAGAAATTATATACAATTTATTTTTCCGATTTTAGGAATTAATTTAGACTTAAATGTGCCAAGGCTGTCATGATAAATATCCAAATTTAATTCACTCCAGCACTCATTGTAAGTTCGGAGCATTCTATTCAATGGTGCATTGACGCCTGTTTCAGTATTATATAAGCTTAAGTTTCATGTCATGTAGCAAGTTGTTTAGCAATCGGTTTAGCATAGTTTATCGTGTATATTGCTAACGAAGAGATTGTGTTTTATCTTACTGGGTATTGTAGAGATACTTTTTACACACTGCGGTCATGTTTGCATTGTGTAGATATTGTTTTATTATGAGAGTGATAGAGTTAATGAGGAGATTATCCTTATCTTACTGCTGATGTATTTTCGCGCCCTTGATGTAGTGCATTGCTAAGTAATATGAGAAGGAGTGTGAAAAGTTGCTGGGATGTAGGTATCTTAATTATCATTGCTTTGGTCTTATGTACATAGATTAAAATTTAGTGGGTTTAATTGTCTTCCGTTTCATTATATTTTTTTAATGATGTAATTGTCATCAAGTAACTATTCTCATAAGGAAGAGGGCGGTACTTAAGATTTTCACAGTTTCGAGATAATGTGCCAGCCGTTTGCTGATTTGTGTAATCTAAGTCTTGTGAAAACACGACAATAAAGCTCAATTTTTTTTATGTCTACGATGATAGAGAAGTAATTATTAATGTACATTGTATATATACAACAACATTGTAAATTATTATTCGTTTGTATTATTTGGCTATAAATTTTGTGGCTATGTATTATACTTCACGAAATCTGAAATAGAACTCACGTCTTTGTTTCAATTCCATGTTTCAATTCAAAGCCATTACCATCGCGTGTGGATTATAAGAGCTGTGATTATTACGTGACGAGGGATCACCTAGTAGCTTTTTAGATATTGATCAGGAAAGGGGTAGTTCGAAATCAAGAATAAGCTCACCGAGTTCAGTGGCGGCGACGGCGCGCGGCTTTGGAGACACGGGAGATTGTCCCACCGTGTGCGTTGAATTGTTTAGGTACTTGTTTGTAATTTTCCCTAAGAACGGGCCTTTTGAACATTATTTGTTAGATATTTAAGCATGTTTTAAGGGTATTAAAAATGTGTTGCTTTGTGCACGGTCACTTGAAGAAGCGAGGAGAGAGAATAAAAAATAATGACAGGCGAATCATGTACAGGTATGTATCTTTTTTTTAACGAAAAGTTAAAAGATGATAGACATGCAAGTGCAACCTCTGGCGTTAACAGATATACTAGCTGACCCTGCAAATGTTGTTTTGCGGTATAAATTTTATTAGCGTACGAGCTCTCTCAGACCAACGAAATATACACAAAAAAAATCAAAAATCTCTGAAGCCGTTTTGGAGGAGCTCGACAAACACTGTGACACGAGATTTTTATATATTAGATGTAATGGGATGTATTTTTATTATTAGATGTAGAGAGCTGTTGGCTGTTATCTTAGTAAATATTCGCTTAAGTATATTTTTACTAATTAGGTGCGATTAACGTTATCAAAATCGTGGAATCCACATATCGTTTCCTGTCTGCAAGTGTCATTTTATCTTGACAAGATTAGTACAGCAGGAGGCTGAGCTTGCACCTTAATATCTGCATAGATCCATAGATAAACTGGACCATGTTACGCTAAAATATTTCAATCCAAAATAAGTAACTTTCGAGAAAACCGCTCTTTTACTTGTAACATTATTTTGTTCTATGTTTTTGTTCAGACGTTTTATATTTTGTAATCACTATAACATTAAAAACGTCTGAACACAAACATGTAAAAATCTAGCCAAATGCGAGTCGGGCTCGTGCACTGAAGATTCCGTAGAAATTTGTAGGTAGGTACTCACATACTATAAATTTTTCAGGACCCGAGTGTCTCAGTTTTTTTCGAGATTTTCCCGAACTTCAAAGACATTTATTTATGATTTAATTACAAATGTATAGTTTTCAGGTTTTTCTCTGTACTTGCAGTATAAGATAATATTACTTGCCAAATTTTATAGTTCTAGGTCAACGGAAAGTATCCTATAAATTTTGATTCCCTTGAGTGTTGAAATATACGTTTTTTCACGTTAATTTGGAAGTTTGATTATTTTACAGCTTCAAGGAACTGTAGATTTGAGTATATGGTTTTAATTTCAATTTGATACCTCTACGCGTTCCCGAGATAAACGGTCTTGACAGACAGACAGACAGACAGACAACAAAGTGATCCTATAAGGGTTCCGTTTTTCCTTTGGCAGTACGGAACCCGAAAAAGTACATAAAAAAGCGTAACTCTCAAAAGTTACCCATTGTGGCTCGCAATGTTTTTGCACAACACGGTCCAATTGTATGACTGACAACCCTGTTGGTCAGCTATTTATCCGTTCATCCTTGGATACTTATTTACCTATTTACTTTCTTAACCAGTGACTTGGCGCCAGAAACGCCTGCGTTTTTCGCGGTGGCACTGTTGTTACTCCCTGAAGCCTTTTAAATGCCATTTAATCTCAGACCGTAGGTGCTCGGATGTGGAGCACTGTTTACATGATTGTGAGAATTTAAAAAACACTTACGAAAACGATCTACAAAATACGACGTGTTTTTTTTTTCGTTAGCGCTAGTGGGTCTTATTAATTTTACTCTATAAACAACTAGCTTTGGCCCGCGACTTCGTCCGCATGAAATGAGTAGTTTCGGGAATGAAAAGTATCCTATGATGTCCTTCCCCGGGACATCATAGGATATTTTTCTCTCTACACCAAATTTCAGCCGTTATTGCGTGATTGAGTAACAAACATCTTCACAAACTTTTACATTTATAATATTAGTAGGATCACGATTAGGTAAACCTATTAAATGTAGGTACATATAAATATAGCGTTATTCGCTAGCTATAAATGATACCAAACCTAGTGTCGGACAATGTGGCTTAATACTCTACTATGGATGGAAGAGCTTACTTTTTTTTTGCTATTTTGGAGTGGTCACCAGGTATTTGAGTAATGAGTAGAGCTACCTTGCTCTACTCAACGATATAGAAATGAACTGCACACGACCTCGCCGACCCAAGATTTTTCGTTGCATGCGGTTTTAGCAAGTGACCCCATAGCATGCACCCCATACTACCTAAAAGACGTTTTACGTTAAAAAAAATCCTCTTTTATTTATAATATTTATTTATAATACTACCTAAAAGACGTTTCACGTAAAAAAAATCCTCTTTTATTTATAATATGCACTGTTTCCCGAATCACACATCGTACACGGCTTTCAAATGTATGGAACAGCTGCAATTTTTTTAAACGATTCACTCATAGTAAAAGCTGATGGTATCGATCATATTTGTAATAAATATGTGAATTTATGGTTAGGAAAACCTGAGGGAGGCCTATGTCCTGCAGTGGGCCTCCAATGGCTGATGATGATGTGAATTTTGGCACACCCTGTGTATGCATAGAAAGTCACGTAGACCACGCGTGCCAGCCTGTTGCGATTAAGTATTGTAAAGATAGCTTTGGTTAACAAGACGCTGATTAAGATAAACTCAGATTCAAATAAAACTATAGTTTTAAACTAGATTATAATCTAGATTTATTAAATCGGCGGTGGAAAAGAAGAAGCCTACCTGTCTGCGAACCGTTCAGGAGAGCGATTTAAAGTAATTTTCACTCCATCTGCTCGAAATGTCTAATTAATGTCTTTCTTCTTCTTCTTCTTCTTCAAATGATGTATTTAGGACCCAAAACACGCTATTGTTGTTCAATGTAAGATGCATCAAAGTAAATAGACTCAAAATCCAATTTTGAATTTATAATACTAATGTACTCATTTACTAACAAGTCTGACTTCTCTTTCACTCTTGAGGATTCGTCCTATATCTATTTCGCTCCATCCCAAACAATAAGCTTTAAAACCGAGTTTGGAACTACTTACTGAACTACCAAACTCTTTGCTGCAAAACTTTTAAGTACCTTATTGTCAAATACTTATTTGAAATTGGAACGCAAGTTTTTTTTCTATGCAAAAAATCAATAACATTGGCGCGCTTTTTTTGTCTATTTTCACTTATTTTCTCGGAAAAATGTCCTCAAGCGATGATGATAGTGTCTTCTTAACACCAGAATATATAAAAAAACAGGCAACACAAGCAATTCAAAACCTCCTCCCAGAAGTTACATTTGAGTGGTATGTAAGTGTTATCTTTTATTTCATTCCTCTCAGATGGTAGTGAAAAGCAGAGTTTTCTACACGGGCGCAAAATCAACCTCGCTTCGCTAGGGCTTCAATGCAAGAATCGCATCAGTTCGCTCTGGATTCAATTTCACAACCTCAACGCAAAAATGTTGTTTGCGCCCTTGGTGAACAATCTACTATTTTAGGACAAAAAATGTCAATAAGGTTTCTATTGAGTTGTTTGCGCCTGCCAAAAAGCCTGACTTAAGTCACACTCGTCTTCTAAGTCGCATGATGTCGTTTTTCCGTATTTTTGAATCGTTCGCCTGAAGTGTTGCCAGTACAATTTGAAGTATTGTATTTTATCCATTCCACGCAGAAATTAAAAAAACCGGAAACTACCGTAACAGAAACGGAACGTAAAACACTGTTTTATTGGCTGTGTAAATAAAAAATCTTTGTCTTTTGATACAAACAAAACACTACTACTGTCATTTTGGTTTGTGTTTAACGAAATGTCGACATCGTTTTTTGACAATTAATCTACCGATCGCCATGCGAGACGAGTGGTAAGGACCATTCGTTGCAATTCGAGTGATTCAAAAATACGGAATTTCAGATGTCGAACGAAAATCAGTAGAAATCGAGCGCTCGACGCGATACGAGTGATTCAAAAATAGAGCTCTAGGGTTGTTACGAATATTCGGATTCGCATTCGCTTATGCGAGTGATCCGCATCATTTTAAACATTCGGATAGACATTCGCATTCGCATAAGTCGCGTCTCGCCCGCCGCGATGCGCCGCCGCCGCCCGCCCGGTCGGCGACCGCGCGTCTCTTGTTGGTCCTTTCGCGCATGCGTGGTAAAGTATATAATAGTAGAAATATAGGGAAGAGCGGGTGATCGTGCTCTTCCACATTAAAGAGAAATTTCCCGCCAGGCAGATCGTATGCCTGGGGACGGCCGGTCCGACTAATGTTCGTCGGACGTTATACTTATAACGTGGACGTTAAACATTTTTGCTTGTGCGATGCAGGAATGTTGGAGGTTATACCTAGTGCGCGTGCAGAGTTGACATGTGCTCGAACACATCGGAGGAATAATATTTCCATTTAAATAGTGTTTCCATTTTGTATCATTATTATTATTACCCCTGAGTAATAAACGAATAAAACTATGAAATATGTTGACTTAAGGTGTTTTAGTGCTATTTCTCACTCAACATTCGCATTCGTATTCGCACATTCACATTCCTAACATTCGCATTGGCATTCGCGAATATAAAAAATACGACATTCATAACATCCCTGAACGTAATTCCTTGCTGGTTCGCGTAAACATTGGGATGCTAGTAAATATTTTTTTTAATTTATGTTGCGGTCGCCAACCCGCCTGCCAAGCGTGGCGATTATGGCAAAACCCCTCATGGTTGTGAAAACCACGAAGGAGGCCTATGTCCTGCAGTGGGCGTCAACGTCAAATGGTTGATGATGATGATGTTTCGTATTTTGTATTTTTTTGTCACATAATATTGGCACAAGCAATGTGTTGTATTGAAAATCCAAGACTATAAAAAAAGCTTCGTATGTCTGCATATTCGAGGATTTACTGAAAAGACAAATCTCTTCGTGACTTATCGGCACAATAGTTTTAAATGAATTATTTGCTATTTTATTAAAATAACCAATTTTTTTGGTCATTTTGGCGAACTTGGCAAGTGCAAGTCGGACTCGCATACCGAAAATATATAAGTTGGATAGATTTAAATTTTCACACTCACATAACACGTTCACAAAACAATGCCAAATATACAATAAAGTAAGTTCGTGTAATACAGTATTTTCTCCGAGGCAAACCCTCGTCTTGGCCTGCTGCTCCAAGATGCAGGCGTGAGTTTACGTTTTATTTTTATATTTTGTACATATAGCCTCAGTCTGGGTATATTTCCATGTTTGTGATGTCAAGGACATCATAGCACTGTATCATAGCACGAGGTATCCTAATTTGGGCCCGAATCAGTGATCCTGTTGTGTGGAAGTTATTATTGTTATATTATGTTCTTAAAGAAAATGAATGCATGCAACGAAAAATAAATGTTGAGGAAGCGAAAGTGATCTGTCAGGATCGTGGCAGGTGGCTGTCCCTACCCCTCTGGGATACAGGCGTGGGTTTGTATGTATGAATCTATATATTTTATTATATTCAGTATTTTTTATTTTGCTACGCACAATGTCCACCAACTTTAGTCAGTGCTTTCTTTACATTATTTTAATATCCTTACTAAAATTAAATATTTTGTACACGTTATTAACTATAATATTCTATTATTACACATGTCAATCAGATCATAACATTAAAACAATATGTCATTAAAATTAAATATAAATTACTTAGTCAAAATTAAATGTCAATTGTTTTAAATTTGTTTTTTGTCATAATCAAATTTAATTTTCTTAGACAATTAAAATCGTTCATCTATTTTAATTTCTTGTAGTCCGGACAATGTGGCTGGCAAATTTATTAAAATGATCATCTGCTATCAATCCGCTTAAAGTGCGGATTTAGCTTAATGCTATAAATGTTGTACTATAGGGATTACACCATAATCAGACAATCACTCAAGTTCAACACATGTATGTCCTTTTCATTTATTTATTCTGTTTTATTTATTAGGAAAACCAACCAGTACAACAAATTTACATTACTAATTAGAATTAATATTTCTCACGACTCAAATATTTAAATTAAGAGAGCAGTCGCTTAGTAGCAAATTATAGCATAAAATATCCGAAATACCCAAATAAATAGATAAGAAATAATTGTATTTTTTAGATTTCAGAACGTTCCCAAAATTGTAAAAGGAATCCAAGCGTGGGATCAAGACAAGCTATGTGAAAGTTATTCGTTATTATACGAATATCTGAAACGTGGTCTCTCACTATGGGCCTCATAAGAAAGCTCAAGGTCACGCAACGAGCTATGGAAAGGGCTATGGTCGGAATTTCTCTACGAGATCGAATCAGAAATGATGAGATCCGTAGACGAACGAAAGTCGTCAACATAGCCCAGCGGATTAGTAAGTTGAAGTGGCAGTGGGCGGGGCACATGGCACGCAGAACCGATGGCTGATGGGGCTGAAAAGTTCTCGAATGGAGACCACATATCGGCTAGCGCAGCGTAGGACGACCAGCCCCAAGATGGACAGATGACCTCATCCAAGTGGCAGGAAGTCGCTGGATGCAATCCGCTTCCAACCAATCTTTTTGGAAATCCATGGAGGAGGCCTATGTCCACCAGTGGACGACTTGTGGTTGAATGATGATGATGTTGATAATATCTCCCTCTCGCTTACCCTTCGCCTCACCTTGGGATTGGTATTTAACTGTACCTAATATAATTACAATCCTTCACACCAGCAAGAGAGACGTAAAAAAATGTACTAGCTGGCCCCGCAAATGTTGTTTGGTCATGCCTTCGACGTATACACAAAAAATTTCATCAAAATCGGTGAAGCCGTTTCGGAGGAGTTCGGCAACAAATACTGCGACACGAGCTTTTCATATCATCATCAACCCATTATGTCCCCACCGAGGGGCACGGGTCTCTTCCCTGAGGAAGGTATAGGCCATACTCCACCACGGGGGCCAAGTCCGGATTGGTGGAGGCTTGTAGACTAATGGCTCGTCTACTGTCAGAAGTTGTCAAGCCGCCCTAAGGCCTCTGACTTGGCTTAACGACTGGCATCTATCGACGGCAGCCGGCACCAACAGCTTAACGTGCCTGGCGAAGCACGGAACCGCTCGGAAAAATGCCACTAGCGTTAGGCATAGATGGCGACCCATCCATGCACTGAACGCGCCCTGTGTTGCTTAACCTTCGTGATCGTTTAAGATCACTCAGGCAGCCGGGGCTACGAGCGTTTCATATATTAGATTTAAAGTACCCATGTAATAGGTATAATATACTAATAAAGTAACCCATTCAGTCCCTATCAAGTAGTATATTAATGACATAGGTTAGCGATGCTGTCATGCTTAGTTTGTATAGTGAAGATTGGCTACTTTCTGGTTGATTGAAACAGAAATTGAAAAAATTTTTGTTGGTATGTTGGTGGCATTGAAACTGAAAGTGTCTTATCCAGCCTGACAAATGAAAATGAGTCTGACACATCAGGAATTCAGCCATCTGATGCCATCTGATCGCGAAGACGAGGAAATTTCGTACGAGTCCGTTGATTATTTAGATTACTAAGATCCGTGAAACATTTAGATCCATGACCTAAAATTATTGAATTTCTGAATAGTTTCGTTTACTTGATTTAAATTTAATGTAAATGTAATTTAACATAATAAAGGTTACTTAAAGGAACCCTTTTTAGGGTTCCGTAGTTGACAAGGAAGCCTTATAGTTTTGCCAGGTCCATCCATCTGTCTGTCTGTCAGTCTTTCTGTCTGTCTGTCTGACTGTCCGCGGCTGGCACAGAGACGATAAGTACTAGAGAGTTGAAATTAGAATTACACCAACAAAACGGTAGAACCAAATTTTGAAAAAAAATTCTTTAGTGTACCTCACCTAGACGTAATTAAGAGATGCATTTTTTTTTACCTACACCATAGTATGAGATATCGTTGTATTGGTCTTTAAAAAATATTGTAGGTGTAGCAAGATCACTTTTAAGGTTCCGTACTTGAAGGGCGCCAAACGGGACCCTATTAAGACTTCACTGTCTGTCTGTCTGTCACAAGGCTGTACCTCATAAACTGTGATAGCTAGGCAGTTAAAATTTTCACAGATGATGTATTTCTGTTGCCGCTATAACTACAAATACTGAGAACAGAATAAAATAAATATTTAAGGGAGGCTCCTATACAACAAACGTAATTTTTTGCCGTTTTGGCTCAAAACTTATAACGACAACAGGTAGACGCTTGAAATATTCACAGAATTTTAAGTTCTGTTTTCGCTTCAAAATTTTATAATTGAAGTAAAATAAAACAAGTATTTAAGGGGGGCTCCCACACAACAAACCTGATTTTTTGCCGTTCTTTCTCGATCTTTGTGTCTAATGTTGTCGAGATAATGTTACGGAACCCTTTGTGGCGAGTCCGACTCGCACTTGGCCAGTTTTTATGTAGGGTTCCGTTTACGAAATATTAAGCTTTGAAGCGCAAATTTTTGCCAGAGTAGGATGTCTCCTCCTCTCTCCTGGCTAAACGGTTGATTTTAGAAACGTGAAAAAATTCAGAGCAGTATACTACGCACATATACTAAACTTAAAAGGAAAATTACTATAACGGCTAAGTAGGCTTTACAAGTTAACGAGTACTAGGCGAGTAACTTATAAAAGGAAAACTTCGTACAAAACCCATTAAAAATTACTTATGTCAATAAAGCAGAAAAAATACTCCTCTTTCTACGGAACTCTACACTGCGCGTGGCTCGACACGCATTTGGCCAGTTCCCTTAATTGAATATATGTACCTACGAAGGTACCTTTGTAAATAAGTTACCATTATATAATGTCATAAAAATACTCTTAACGAATAAAGTAGCCAATTCAAATCGGTACTAATATACCAAATAATGCCATGTAAAACAGAAATGTGGCCCCTTTAACTCAGGTATTCTATTTTTATGGACATGCTTTAGACCAATCGGGTAGACCGATTGTGACGGATGAGGTGTGAACCACCAACAAAAAAAGGTTAAGTAAATGAAAATATTGGCATCCTAATTTATATATAGACTCTATGA
The DNA here is from genome assembly GCA_947308005.1 of Yponomeuta malinellus. Classification (NCBI taxonomy): domain Eukaryota; kingdom Metazoa; phylum Arthropoda; class Insecta; order Lepidoptera; family Yponomeutidae; genus Yponomeuta; species Yponomeuta malinellus. The sequence goes on along the minus strand of OX371016.1, from coordinate 4,216,046 downwards.
TGTCACAAAATACAAACAAAAATGTGTTAACTTACTTACAAGGAGACTGATGTAATAGCGTTAGATACAACAGCAGATTTAGTTTACCAGATTACTTTTAGGAACCATACATCACGCGTGGCCTGACACGCACTGGCCGGTTTTTCTAAATACGTGTTATGTGATTTTACGGAACCCTCGGTGTGCTAGTCAGACTCGCACTTGGCCGATTTTTTCGTCCGAGAAAAACTCTCGAAACGAAATCTTGCGCATCTATTCATACAATAATCCAAATCTGGGGCCTAATTATGCGCACCATATCCTGAGCAATTCCAATCGTATAAATGTCAAATTCCATACTAATTTGACAGTTAGACGATTGGAATCGCTCAGGATTTGGTGAGCGTAATATAGGGGCAGTTCGGGCATTAGTCATAGTCGAAGGAATAAGAAAACTTTATGATTGAAATCTTACCCACTTATGGAATATTGCGTTGGTTTGGACATGATGTGAAGAGGGTAAAGGAAGAAAAATTGACGAAACAAATATATCGAGCGAATGTTGGTGGAAAGGCCGGTAAGGAACGTCCCAGGCGGACATACTTCGACCAAATAGGGGATGTATTAGCAAAGGGCAAGATAAAAAGTACCCGAAACCGGCGTGCGTGCAAGCAGCGACTAATGAATGTTGAGGAAGCGAAAGTGATCTGTCAGGATCGTGGCAGGTGGCAGTCCCTGGTCTCTGCCTACCCCGGTGGGATACAGGCGTGACTTTATGTATGTATGTATCTTATCCACGACCAGTGTTTGGGTTGATATCTATTTCCCTACTCAATTTTTGTACCGGTAGGGGTGTTTATTTGGGGCTAGAGTTCTTTTTACCGCTGCACATTTTACCGTTTTTGGGATTATTTTTCTTGTTTGTTTCTAATCATTTTTAGTATGTGTATCTTTGTGGTGTTAAACAAAATATGGTTTTCTTCTTCGTCTTCTTGTATTTTCGTTGCTGGGCAGTAGTGTGATATGCCTAATTAACGTAACTGGGTAGCAACTCACTAACTGGGTGGGCAGGAAACATTAACGAAGAATACAAAATAAAATAGGGGATGTATTAGCAAAGGGCAAGAAAAAAAGGACCCGAAACCGGTGTGCGTGCATGCAATGATTATGAATGTTGAGGAAGCGAAAGTGATCAGGATCGTGGCAAGTGGCAGTCCCCGGTCTCTGCCTACCCCTCTGGAATACAGGCGTGAGTTTATGTATGTATGTATTAACGAAGACTTAAAGATGTAATGAGTATATTATAAAAAAAATCCGTGTGGTGCCGGATTACGAATAGCGTCACACCAAGACGTTACCAGGAGACGGGCAGCAGCTTCTTCCTGAGATTCCAACCGCATACTGCGATCGCCAACCCGCCTGCCAAGCGTGGCGATTATGGAAAAACCCTTCATGGTTAGGAAAACCATGAGGGAGGCCTATGTCCTGCATTGGGCGTCAAATGGCTGATGTTGATGATGATAAAAAAAAATGTATTTAAGACGATCCGAAAATTTTGATTTATTTTCTGTGTAAGACTAAGCAGATTTAACAGGCTAGAAATTAGCTAAAGCCCTTTTTACTTTTTAAGTACAAATATATTTGTACTAAGAATATTTTTTTTTATCAGTTCTCCATTTAATTATTTTCTAATTATTTTACGGTTTTCACGGTTTGTAGTGACTCTGTTTGACAGACAGTACTTAAAACCAGTGTGTTAAATAAAACGGGCAAACCTTTATGCAGGAAAATTGTTAGCCGGAGCCTCTGACATTGGTAGAGTGCGTATACCGCGAATTCAATCAGATAATGTAAACTCAGATGAATGAAAGTATAAATCTGTGGAAACATTCATAATTAAAAATTTCTTGGCCTCAGTTTAGGTGTATTTCCATGTTTATGTCCTTGCCTGGTTACCATAGCATAGGGTATCCTAGTTTAGGATCAGGACAAGTGATTGTGTTGCATGGAAGTTATTATTATTATTAGTTATTAAGTTATTCTTGTCCTCAACTCTAGTTGGGGTATTTCAGAAATTGGGCATTTTTAAGTAACCCTCTATACTTCTACCCCTAAAACTGTCTATAAATGGTCGATTCCAATACGAAATAAAACATTATGCGTAGGCGCAGATCTACCGTCTGCACCAAAAAGCTTACAAAACAAAAACTGCACTTACCAGCAATAACAATCACGTACTGGCGTATAAAGGGGCCCAGAGGCTGCATTAGTTTCGTAATCATTTTTCAGGCGTCCCGACCGCTTGCTTTCACACGGTAGGTAGGTGCTCCACTGATGATCGGACACTTGCAGGGAAAGGACTGTGCCCCAGAGATTTAATTGAGAGTTTTCACGTGACGCACATGCGAGCGAGCGAATGCGAACCTGTAATGCTTCGGTCACACGAGTGCCTACTCGCCGCGAGTATGTGTGTGTGACAGGCTATTCGCTGCGAATAGATTCACTCGACGCGAGTTGAAATCGTCGCGACTAGAATTGAGCAGTTCAATTTAATTCGCTGCGAATGCGCACTGACCGTCGAAATTCTCGTGTAGAACTCGCTGTGTGTGACCGAAACAAGAAAAGGTCCTAATATGGCGAGCGAAAGCTGATAAAGGCTGCCGGTCGTCTTTGGCAGTGCCCGACAAATGAACCAACGGGGCCGCGTTTCATGGAACTACAATTCATAGTTTATTATTCCTATTTGCTGTACATTGCGTAACAGTCTTCGTACTTGCCAATCTGTGGGTTAATGGACTTTGCAATGTACAAAGAATTGGCATAGTAAACCATGAATTGTAGAATGAATTGTCTGTTTGTCAGTCTGGCTTATGAAGGGCTTTATTAATTCACAGATCAATGAACAGATAAAATCGATTCGACTAAAGACGTTATTTTTTTCACTGCTTTAATATTTTGGTGTAACTTTTTGAAATAACTCGGTTTCCGTACCTCAAAAGGAAAAAAACGGAACCCTCATCCGTCTGTTCGTCTCTCTGTTAAAACCGTTTATCTCGGGAACACGTGGAGGTATCAAGTTGAAATTAAAACCATAAAGGGCCGGTTTCTGAATAGAGAATTTCACTAAGTAAATACTTAAGTAACGTTCTGTCACGCTCTTTTCTGAGAAATTCGAAGAGACAGCATTACAGTTAACTATTTACCTACCTACTTAGCGAAATTCTCAATTCAGAAACTGGCCCATCTAGTATAGTCAAGTCTACAGTCCCTTGAAGCTGTGAAAAAACCAAACTTGTAATTTAACGAAAAAAAAGATACGGCTGTTTATGCCGTAAAAACCATATATTTCGACACATAAGAGAATCAAAATTTATATGGTACCTTCCGTTGACCTTATGTTATACCACAAGTACGGAGAAAAATCTGAAAACGATACATTTGTAATTAAATCATTAAAAAAAAATCTTTTTTAAGTTCGGGAAAAGCTCGGCAAAAACTGCGAGACTGGATTCCTGAACTTGGATGTTTACGTATTTGTGATGTCGTTGTTTCTGGTTCCCACGACGCAGTGTATCCTAGTGTGGGGCCAGAAGCAACGGATGTGCCTGTATGTAAATGTTTATGTTATGTTATGTTATGTTTATTTATGATATATAAGTACGAGTGCCTACAAATTTGGAACCCTTGGAGGGCGAGTCCGACTTGTACTTGTCCGGTTTGTCTACCACGGTTTCACTTGACTGTATGGAACCAAACAAATTGAAGTAATAAAAAAAATAATGTGCCTTGAATGAAACCGACAGACAAACAAACAGACAGACTGACGGGCATGGTGAAACTATAAGGGTTCCTTGTTAACTAAGGAACCCCATAAAGTAAAGGATGACCTATCGACTGCTCAATGAAATAGCGAAGACGAGCGACTGCGTGCTGTCGATCAGCGAATACTACTCGTTCGCATAGAGCAAGAATTCAGCCGTGTAAAATGTTCATAATCCTAGATTCTTCATTATCATAAGCATACAGCTGTAATCCGTTCAATCCGTTTAAGAGTAGGTAATTAAGTAACAAAACCATTTTTTCTCTGACTATCTTCCGCGCGACTTTGCGACAAAGCAGTGACAGCACAAAGTAGATTTTGTCCTCGACATGACAAAGTATGCGAGTGCATGTTACATAAAATGACTATTTAGAGTGTAGTTTGAAGATGATATTTACAGAAAGGCCTTGATGCGGTATTTACAACATGCGTGTTTTAATCCAAACATTATACTACCGTAGTGTGGAGTGTATTAGATTGGTCGTTTAAAAATATTATGACTGTATGAAAACCGTTTGTCGATATAGAGACATCATCAAACATATGTTTGCTAAATACTAAGATTTAAAGCGCAAATTCTTGTTAGAGTAGGCGTACCCCCACTCCCGGCTATACGGTTGATTGTAGAAAGATTGTCAGGGTCATCATCAGCCATTTGACGCCCACTGCAGGATACAGGCCTCCTTTTTGGCTTTGACAACCCTGAGGGGTTTTGCCATAATCGCCACGCTTGGTAGGCGGGTTGGCGATCGCAGTATGCGGTTGGAATCTCAGGAAGACGCTGCTGCCCGCCTCGTGGTAATTGATTTCCTTAGTCGCCTTCTACGACATCCACGGAAGGAAATGGAGTGACGCTATTCTTAATCCGGCGCCACACGGATTGTCAGGGTAGTAGCACATAATTATAATGAACTTTAAAGAAAAACGATCACGTAGTAGTTAAGAAGTACAAGTTAACGAGTAATAGGCGACCGACTTATAAAAGAAAAAAATACTTTAATAAAGTTGTTTGTTCTGTAAAGCAGGTATAAAAACCCTCTTTTTACGGAACCATACACTGCGTGGGACCCGACTCGCCTAGGTAGAGAAATCGCATCAATAAATCAATCATTGAATTGAACCAGGAATTGTCACTGTATGTGCGTAAGACTACAATTTACTACCGGACTCGATTAAAAACCTCAGTTACCACGCTTACAAGAAAGTTATTTCAAATTTTATTGTACAATTGTATTATTACATAAAATTGATGAATTTGTAAATTAAATTGTAATAATTTGTATATTTGTTATTTGATATTTTAATTGAATTGAATTTAACTGACGCAAAAAATATGTAAGTTGTATCTTTAATTTAATGACATTATTATACTTTGACATTTGATTTTATTTACTTAAGGCTACTATTGTTTTTTTTTTTAATTTTTTCTGACATGGCATTCTTTTCTTTTAATTTTTCATTTGATTAGTTAGTTATGTAATTTTATTTATATTATTGACTTTAATTAGTACGAATAGGCCATCTACCGACATTTTTATGCCAGAGTCTGGCGCAGACATGTATGAACCATTGTGTTGTAATTTTTTAAGAACTTATTATACCACGTTTGCCTACAAATAAATTTTACTTTATTTTTATTTTTTTATCAGCCCATTCCTGTCCACTGATGGACATAGACCTCCCCCAAGGCACTTCTTTCTGCCCTCGGCCATCCAGCGGCTGCCGTCAATCTGTCTTAGAATCGACAGCTAGCGTACTGGTGGGCGTTCTGCGCTGCTTTTGACAGTTCATGGTTCCCACTAAGTGGGAACTCAATTCTTCAGTACCTTTGTACCCCATCGACTGTCAGTCCTTCGGCAAACTTGACTGGCCCACGGCCATTTCGATTTACTAATCTTATTCTATTCCTATAGTAGTAGAAAAAAATATGGTCGCTCAAAGAGCTTGCAATTGGATTACCAAATAAACAGACATGCAATTAAAGTTTTAAATTAGTTTATTACACTTTCTCTTCCCTATTTTTCAGGCCACGCTCCTCCTTTTGTAGCCAATGACAATGTTGGCACTTTTACAAAAGGCCATTGATAACGTGACAAAAAATTGGTGTGACGTGTCACCAAAAGGTGGTAGAAAAAACTGAAACCTTCGATAGAATATAATTATTTGTGGAAGTTACAATTTCGTGTGCTGGTGAGGTCTCAGCCATTTATTTCTTAAGGTTCACAAGGGATTCTGCCGGAGTTTCTAGGCGAATACATTTCATATTCTAAATCAGACTTAATCAATAGTTCGAGACATCTTACAGAAGGAAAATAAATTTTAAAAATATTAGTGGAGTCCAAATGGAAATGCCAAGAATGCTTTTCTTTACAATTTTGAAAAAGGTGGTTCTGATGATTATCACGTTAAGCGCCAAAACTGTCACGTTACCGCGAGTTATGTCGAGGCAAAACCCCTGGTAACGGAACCTGAAGAAAATAAAATAAAGATTTAAAACTGTAGAAGCGTAATCGTCAGAACCAGTAACCCTAAAACTAAACAAAAGAATGAATCTACTAATAAAAAAAAATAAAAAAAAAAATATATATATATACACAAAAGGGAACCTTAGCGTCTAAGCCAAGGAGGCGGGTTCTCGACACGAAGACTGGAGGACTCGGAGACACGCCATGGAGACAAGTAGGTGGCCGTAGAGGTGAGTAGGCAGACCGTAGAGACAAGTAGACAGGCCGTAGAGACGAGCAGGCAGCCCATAGAGACGAGAAGGCAGGCCGTAGAGACGAGTAGGCAGCCCGTGGAGACAGGAGATGACGGAGACAGGATCTCACCGTGGAGACAGGAAGTCACGGAGACACGCCAAGGACATAGGACAGGAAGACAAGCCGTGGAAGTAAGTAGACAGGCCGATTTTATAAGTTGAGGTGAAACTCTTTCAGAATTGAGGCGAGACTCCTTTTAGAGTTGAGACTCTGTTCAGAGTTCAGGTGAGACTCTCTGCAGGTGTTGAGGCAGCGGATCTTCAGATATTGGAGAAATTTTTGGGTTAGAGAACCAGGATATTTGAGAGTAGTTGGTTGGCTACTGATTTTCTGCAGAGCTGGGATGAGACTGACTCGACTTTTATACCCCGAAAAGTAGTCCGATTCTAATTTTCAAATTCGATCTGAATCTGGGTCAATATATTCTTCAAGAAGTTTCACGATACTCTTTCTATTTTTCGATTCTCCATTTCGAAGTCTCCACAGGCCCGAAGTTTTCTTATTCGACCTCACTAGTAAAAAAGTAAAAAATAAGTATAAATACATATTCGCTTTGAAAGAATTATGAATCAGGGTGATTGAACTGTTCGTGATAACGTGAAAAGGTCTTGTGAACTTATATTTGGATTTCAGTCGTTCAACTTGGAGATTAAATAGTAGGAAGCGTCAATTCAATTCAATTAAATTCTAATATTTTTATTCATTATAAAAACAGAATGTTTACTTAATGAACGTCAAAGTTGTTAGTTTCACAATTAATGGATTATGTGGAGAAGAAGCTAAAAAAGAAACTCCACATTTATTCTTTTCAAAACACGTTTTAACTTAATTAACAGAGTTTTCAACTTAAAATATTAGTCAAATATTCGTCGAATTGTCGTAATAAACAATGAATTGTAGTTTTGTGAAACAGGCCCCTTGAGGCACCAAAACGGTACCAACCCTGACCTATTACTTTATGTGTCCTAAATGCAATAAGGCTTGCCGATCTCGAATCGGACTTTTTAGGTTATTCAGTGACACTGCATAAGTCGTCAGCATCGGACACAAAGGCCTATCACGAATACTTACAGTCAATATAATTTTCATTGAATCCGATTCGTTCTTTGTTGGATTAAAATTTACTGAGTTTCTCTTCGTGTTTCTCTGCCCCGTCTGCGTTCCTTCGCTTTCCCTCCAATGCGCTCTGGATCTCTCCAAAGCTCTTGCCTCGTGTCTCCGGTATACAGAACAGGATGAAAACACCCAGGCACATCGTGAAAAAGCCGAACATCCAGTAAGTGGCTGCTGGCCCAATGAGTTCGACCACTGGGGGGAAGAACCGCGTCGTCAGGAACATGAACGCGACCGTGGCGGAGACGCCGAATAACATTCCGAGGGCGCGGAAGCGGCCATCGAAGAGCTCAGCCATCAACAGCCAACCCAGGGCGCCGACACCTGTGGATTTGGATCGATTAATTTTTACGATTTTGTGTGATACAAAACTGTACCTCAAAAGGAAAAGACGGAACCCTTATAGGACCCTGATAGGACTTTGTTGTCCGTCCGTCCGTCCGTATGTCTTTTAAGAATTTTTATTTCTGGAATGCGTGGAGGTATCGATTTGAAATTAAGACCATATACTCAGGTTAACATTCCCTTGAAGCTATGAAAAAATCAAACTCCTAAGTTAACGTAACAAAAAAGTTCCGACCGTTTATGCCGCAAAAAACATATATTTCGACACTCTCAAGGGCACTTTGGCAAATAATATTGTCTTATACCACAAGTATAGGAAAAAAAACTGAAAACTATACATTTTCAATAAAATCATAAAAAAATTGTCCTTGAAGTTCGGGAAAAGCTCGGAAAAAACTGCGAGACTCGATTCCTCACCTATTTATAATATATAAGTACCTACAAATTCGTACGGAACCCTCTATATATTATGGAAATATATTTTGAAGCTGTTTATTTATTTACACTCTTAAGTCCTGTCCTTGAAAATAACAATTGGGTATTTGACAAAATATCAAATGAGTTACTTTTAAAACGGAATTTTGTATGAAAATACTGGCTTATGAAGTCACATTTCAGAACACTCTTTTTATGTTTAATCTATTTAAAAATTTTAATAAATAGTAATTGACTAAAAGAGATACATTTTCCGATATATTTTGTAATTTTTGTTTTAATCGAGCATATGAAATAATTTATTGTTGATCGTGTCAAGTGCTGAATTGCAAACATTTGTTATTTTCAAGGTCAGGACTGAGGATCTTAAAGCATGCGTCGCGTGTAATCCGCTGGTAAGTGCAGTGTGTCGTGAGTGGGTCGTGGATTTTAGTTCGGTCGACGGTCCTAAAACTAACACCTTGGTAGCAACCCGAAACATCGAATGAATTCATGATCAAGTCAAAAGTGACTAATGACGTTAAACAGGAAACGAAATAGGATGTATTTGGGTTCCTATTTCTGTCACTAAAATATAAAATTTAATATTTTCACATATATATATCCACTACAGACTATTTAATCGGCGTTTATCAAGTGTTTTAAGGAGGAGTATATATAAAAAGCGTGTGTGTATCGCTCTGCAATCACGACCAGGAGGCTGTTGCTGCTGGCACGCAACCTGCTTAAGGTAGAAGCTTGACGCTTACGCAAGACGGCCAAAAAACAGTCTGTGCGCGCCTCCGCGAACATACTAGATGCGCTGCAGTACCGCGCCAGCCGCAACAACACCCTGAAAGCGTTGTACTGGACGCGGAGTGCCCTAAACGACCGCGCCGTGTACTTCGTCCACAGGCTACACGTGTGCCGTGCAATATGCCACTAATAAAGTCACTTTCACGTCAACCTGTGGGCGATCATAGCGAGTCACTCAACTCCTCGGTCACGATGTGCCCACGGTACTTAAAACTCGTAACCCTTTTAAGGGGCCTGCCGTTAAGCATCACCGGTGGCACAGACGAGGGTAATTTAGTTGCAGCTCTAAACACCATAAATTCACTTTTCGCTTCATTATGCCTCAGTCCATGCCCAACGGCATACCTCTTACACCTAACCAGTAAATGCCGGAGTGCGCCGACCGTCGGGGCCAGCAACACCATATGGTCCACGTAACTGATATTATTGACGATGATATTGTCAATACGGCAACCCACCTGCATGTTGCTGAGCCCGACGATCAGCGCATTAACATATACGTTAAATAGTTTTGGTGAGCTTAGCCCCCCTGCGTAACGCCACACTCAGACATATACGGCTCAGACACCGCACCCGCCCATTTAATCTGGTTAATCTGGTTCATATAGCAGTATTTAAACAAGCCAATTAAATTATAGCTAAGACTGTTGATGTTTTTCTTAATTATTTTCTTGCAATAAGCCAATTTTTTTTTACCTTCTTGGTAAAAACTATTTTTCGCCATTCGTCTATTTTAGAACTATTTAAACATAAATGGTCATTTCCACGATTTAGGCCGACTTGCAGCATTTACCTAAAAATCTTCATGAAAAAGTCGATTTAAATGGTGACCTAAGTGACATTTAAGATGTGGTGCAAGTCAACCTTAGACTTGTAAAAGATAATACTTCTGGGGTACTATATAAGGTCCAATTACAACAATATTCGTTATACGTATATTAGAGTTACCTCCGACACGACTTAAATAAATACACTTTATAAACAACCCTACTAGAATATCAAGGATTACTTAGAAGACAAAGATGTCTGGTATTAAACAGTTGATTAATGTTAATGGGTATTTAGAGGACGATTGTGTCTAGTGTTCAACGAATTCATGAGTAATAATTTTTAAGTTGAGAACTCTAAAGTTAGAACTTTTTTGGTAAGCATTAATAAGGAATTTCTTTGTTAGCTTCTTCTCCATATAGTCTATAGGTAAAAACTTTTTTGAAAAGCACAAATGAGAAGTTTCTTTATTACTTTCTTCTCCACATAAAGTATTAATTGCGAAAGTAACAACTTTGACGTTTTGTTTTTATAATGAATAAAATATTTGAACTTTTAGATGGTTCACGGTCTACACAACTTTGGTAACACTTTCAGAATCATTCATTCATCTACAATCCCGAATTCATTGTAATATTCGTAACATCGCCTAAAAACGGTACTTACCTGCACCGTAGCAGGAGATCACGAGACCAACAGATATCAACGGCAAGTAGTTTAAGAATCCTGTTATTTCGATACCAGCTTCCGCGACATAAAAGAACGTTCCGAGACCCACCTGAAAAGTGATTAAGTTATAATTCAACAGTCAGATCGATCTCAAAGCATCTAGTGTTCCAAATTACTTATATGCTAGGCACACAACCAGATGTAATTAATAATAATGATAACTTCCACACAGCACAACCATTTGTCCTGGTCCCATAATTAGGGTACTCTAACAGGCAAGAACATCGTAAAAATGGCCGATGTGTGAAAATGTGAAGACGGCCGCGAAAGGACTCTTAACTAAATGAGAAGTGAATTTACTAATTCAGTAATTCACGAAGCGGTGGCAGCCTAGTGGGTAGAACATTGGACTCGGAAGCGGGAGACCCAGGTTCGATTTCCAGTGCGGGCATGTACCTATGAATTTTCTTTCTAAGTTATGTACATTTGTGAAGTTATAGTAGCAATACCACTCGCTAACGGTGAAGGAAAACATCGTGAGGAAACCTGGGTGTCTGAGCTATTCACATACCTCAGCGCTTGAAATCGCCAATCCGCGGTGGGCACGCGTGGTGATTAAGCCCATACTCTCTCTCTCTGAGAGAAGGCCTGTGCCCTACAGTGGGACGTATATAGGCTGCTTATGATAATTCAGTAATTCATTTCGGGTCATTAACCATTTCTGTAATTACCTCAATCAATTATATACTATAGTTTTATTTTAAGATAAGATAAGGGTATTACATTCGAAAAGAATAATTTAGACTGTTATAAAAATACAGGAGTTTTCGAACTAAAACTTTCGTAAGCACTACACATTATTAACCAAATAAGTTTGTCCGGTATAAATTTATAGTCCACAAAAATATCGAAGGGTTACACTAGCAACTTTACTTTCAGTTGGACAAATGATTTTGAATTTGAATGCCTATCGTATGTAGATTTAAGAGCGGTATTTGCTTGCAGAATGCAAACTAAACGTCTCATCTCATACAGTAGTCAAGTGTCAAATTCCCGCCTAGACTAATTCACTTACTCAGACTTATAACGATGATTGCCCCTGATACAATATATTTAAATGTAATTATTAAGCATGATAATATATTTAAATATACCTAGGCATTATACGTTAAAGAGCTGTACTTACTATGATACTTACGAACTTACACAAAAAAATATTTTATTCGAACGTTTGCTGACATTGGATGAGTAACATAAAAAACATATTTACCATTCCAATTAAGAATCCAATTAACGTCACGGTGAGTATCATTTTCCTTCTGAAGCGGTCAATGACAACCATCGTACAGATACAAGCCGAGAACTGTATCAATCCTACAATCACTGAGGCCCACTCTGATGAGATTGATACGTCCGTTGACTCAAATATCGTCTGCAGGTAGAATTGCACGGCATTGAACCCAGTCATCTGCGTTCCTATAGCCAGAATCACGACGATTCCTAAGGCTTTGAGGACAGTTCTGGATTTCAGAACTTCCCTTAAGGAGATGGTCTCACTACTGCTGTCCATGACTTGGTACTCCTTTATTTCTTCGGTGGCAAGCTCAATGGAGCCTCTAAGGAAAGTCAGGACTTTAACGGCTTCGTCGGTTTTTCCTGAAAGTTTACCATCAATGTTAGGATCAATATATTTTATGTCCACTGTAAGTTCGAGGACTGGAAAAAGTAATTGTGGCAAAAGATTTTGCGATTTGGATCGATGTTACAATGGTACATAGCAAGGAACGGTTAAGAAAATATAAATTCCATGTTAACAAAGGAATTTAAGTGATTTTTGGAGCAAGTGGATGAATAATTACGCAAAATTTTCATACGCTATAATCTCAAAGCAGCACACTTACATCAAAGGGAACGTAAAGTCGTAAAATATAACACATTTGTTCTGTGTGGTTTGAAAAGACCTTACCAAGTAGGTAATGGACTTATCGAGGAAGGGTTGGAAAAAGTTACAAAATGTTCAATACTTAAAAGTCCTGTGTGCTATCACATCAACCATTTGATCAGACTTTTAATTTCAACCTAATCTACATTGGCAAAACAATTGCTCGTGTGAAATTGCCCAATACTTTTGTAGTCCGGAAATTGGTGTAATGTAGGTGCCTTGCACTTGGCGCTGTTGTTATTTAGAAGATTTGGGACCACGGTGTGGGTAAGCGGGGCTCCGGCTCTAACCTCCTCAGTCCTCACCTTGAAAATAAAAATTGAATACCATTGTTATTTTCAAGGTCAGGACTGAGGAGGTTATTGGGCCGTGCCCCTCATCTTTTTAGTCCTCCTAAGTCCTGACCTTGAAAATAACCATCGAAAACCATTGTTATAAAGGCTACATAACATCACCCTTAATTCTTCTGGAGGCGAGAAAATCACAATAAATACCTATCTTCATAAACTGGTTAATTGTAGGTATTTGACAATTAACCAGTTTATGTAAGAAAAAGTGATAATGCTTGGCTCAGTCCATTCTTATCTGTCATTCCAGCGCGAGTATTTATGTAGGGCATAAGCTTGCCCAATACACACCACATATATTTGTTCTCAACCATCCTCATCCAGCCGCTACTAGCAATCTGCCTTACTTCTTCGGTCCAGTGAGCTGGTGGGCGTCCTACGCTGCATTTGGCAATATTTCGCAAACAGATCCAAATGAAAAATCACTGTATTATATTGAGCATTCTATTCCACCAGCGTGAGTAGTAACATCGCATGAGCGAAACCAATGCTGATGCAGAATCTTCTCTCAGACTATCGAGCACCTCTCTGTTTCACTTGTGCCAGTCCAAATGCACTCAAGAATACATGCTGGAGGCCGCAAAAGACGCTGGAGTGCGCGCAGAGTAGCTCTGGGCCAATGAAATTTAACTGGTTTGGTTACCGACATGATAAAAAGATGGGTTGTAAGACGGCGCGAGTCGCGCGTTTTAAATGTTTCCGTTCCTGTTTATTTATTATCAAATTCTGACATTTTAGCGGCACAAAACGCATGACCCACACTTTCGTACTTCCACCTATGCTGTAATTAGTTTGAGCGGGTGACAAGCTGCACCGATGGGAGACGGGAGATGGTAGGATAACAGCATAGTAAATTTAATACAACCCCGAAAATGTCTCAAGCGACGAAATTTAGAACGGAGATAGACTATGGCCTTGATTGAGGGGCAAGGGCACTTCATATTCTAATCCAACGCGAATGTAGTCGCGGGCATAGCTAGTTATAAATAACCTTGGTTACGCTTATGAGCTTACTATAATTATACTTACGTCTTACCTTGCTTATACATGAAGTACGGGCTGTCAGGCAAGAAGAGAAGTGGCAAACTCGTAAGTACCACAATAATAAGAACTATCACATTTAAGATACGATACTCCAGGAATGGGCCCATACACAGCATGGTCACCATGCCGAGAGACGAGAAGATCTGAAGAAGTGTTCCAAGTCCGCCGCGGATCTCTTTCTGGAAGATAAAGATGATATTATTATTGAGAAATAAAGCCCTATCAAATTAAAAAAAGAATACCTGTTACCAACTTTATACGCAACCAGCTATGCCCGCGACTTCGTTCGCGTTGAATATGAAGTGCCCTGTCCTCTTGATTAAGGTTATGACCTTTTCGCGGTTGTATTAAATTTACTATTATTAGGTACTTATTATTCAACCTCACCCCGCCGTTTTCCGCCGGCGCAACTTGCCGCCCACTCAAACTCAGTAATGGCTATGCCATACGAAAGTGTGAGTCACACGTTTTGTGGCGCTAGAATGACAATAAGTAAACTGGAAAGACGCGCTTTTAACATTTTGAACGAGTCGCTTTGTCTCACTACCCATCTTCTTATCGTATCGGTGACAAAGCCTAAAACTCGGCCACGCGCACTCCAGCGTCTGTGGCCTCTAGCAAATCTTCTCGAGTGCATTTGGACTGACACAAGGGCCGCACAGAGAGGTGCTCCATAGTCTGAGGGGAGACTTCGCAACAGTACTGGTTTCACTCATGCTGGTAGAATAGAATGCCTAATATAATAGAGTGATTATTCATTCGGATCTGTTTGCGTAATGTTGCCAAACGCAGCTTAGCACGCGCACCAGCTCACTGTGCCAACGATGTAAGGCATAGATACACAGAAAGGACGTAGGGCGAGGGCGTGGAAAAGACGCGTCGTCTTGCCAAGAAATTTCACTTTCTTACAAAATCTACTGAAGGAACGGAACGAAGTCTACACAGAAGAGACGTGGCGAGAGCACGAACTCTATGCAACGCGTCGCATCTTTTCCGCGCCCTCGTCCCATGTCCTTCCTGTGTGTCCTATTTGAGGATGGTCGATAACAAAAAGAAGTGGTGTGCATTGGGCAAGCCCAACATGAATATTCCGATGGAATTAAAGATTAGATTGGACTGAGCCATCTAAACATATTAATTAAAACTTCAATTTATTTTATACAGCACTTACTTATGTACTCTGTCAAGAATAGTATATTTCATTACGAGTGCGGAAAGCCTGTCATTGCAAAGAGTTCCGACAAAATGTCTACCCGAGCCGAGGCGCAGCCGAAGGTGAGGGTTGACAGTCGGAACAAGTTGCAATGACGGTTCCGCACGTGTACTGAACAACTATTTTTAATACAGTTGCTCAAAAAGTGGCGTATTGCAGGGACGTATAGCGTTCGGAATGTGGGCTATTACACACTCGTGCTTTTTTTTTACCTTTCCCGCACTCGTGCGTTCTCTTTCCCAACTGTCAAAATAATGTCTATTAAAAAGAATAACCAACCATGAAGTTTTTACTAAAAAAAATCATAGAAGTTTTTATGATTCATGCAAATACGTATATTTCTAAAAAGAAGCTACTAATTTGTTTCAATATCAGATTTAATTATTTGATTGAATGAGTTTGGTTAGGTTTCATTTAATTTATTCATCTCATTAAATTTAATTTTCATTTCATATCAATAAAAAACTTCTACTGAAGACTTGGCTGTATGGGCATAGTTCCCTTTGCCTACCAGAATGGGTGAAGAAAAAAAAAACTCTGCTTATATTCTACGGTTGGCGCCATTTTTCAGAAATTTTCTTTGCGAGTTTAGTTGTTTGTTGCACAAGATGAGTAATTTCGACCCTAGTTTTTTTGAATTAACACCATCGGATCGCAGTATAATTTGTACAAAATGCTTCGGAGAACATTTTACCGGAAAAGTCAAAAAGTCGCTACATATCTACATACGACGAATACTGCATGGAGACAAGAGAAAAAAGCAAATAGTTTTTCATTTTTTCGCAACTGTATTAAAAATTGTCGTTCAGTACACGTG